>JAPPVO010000019.1:64830612-65218386 GCA_030407325.1 Camellia japonica | reverse complement strand
ACCAATAAATCCCATAATTAGATTTTATGTACCAATTGATCCCCTTTTTATTCTTTTGAACCGTTTAGTCCCAAAAGATTGTTAGGGACGTAAATAACCTCATGTGACCGTTATTGAAAGCGACTGGGGGGATGCAAGATTGGGTGAGGCGAGTGTGTAGCCCACGTGCGTGTGTGGTTAATGTCTGGTTTGTTGCACGTGATACACTAAAGTGGCGTCACAAATGTGGAAAAGGCTGTAAGGGGTTTTTATTGTTGGGCTGTGTTGGTGTGTTTGGGGATTAAGACCAAGCCCACACACCCGACAACCCGTTTACATTTTGACCCGATTTGTCCATTTATATGTATTCCGTCGTTGTGCTTTGTCATTATGTATTGTGTGAAACCCTACTTTTGACGAGTGAGTGTGTGGCGATCGGACGGTGTTACGTTGGAAAAGTGGCCGATAAAGGAAACCTAAGACTACTAATCCCTCAACGGTGCTGTGACATAGTTCTTTCATGGACGGGATGGGTATGTGTTTGTATATTTTGATGTTGGTCTTTGTGTTTTGTAATGTGGTAGTTGTGTTTATGTGTTTTCCCTGTTGATTCCGTTCCTTATGTTTAGTAATGGTTATGAGTCAAATAAGTGTCATGTGTGGGGGTGTGTGTTTATTAGTTGTCTGTTTTTTTGGTTGTGTGGTTTATTGTGTGCGTGTTGTGTGGTGGGGGTTTTAGGTTTTGATTTTGTCTGTTTGTGGTACGGTGGTGCTTGGTGTGGGCCATCGTAAGACTTTTTTGAGGTTTGGATTTGTATTCCCTTGTGTGTTTGTTAAGTGGTTGAAGAAAGTGATTGAGGGGTAAATTTTTTGTTGGGGACCACGTCTGATTCTCGATAAGGGGTCTATTTGTGTGGGTTGGGTGTTTGTGTGTATGTGTGGTTTTAACATTTTGAATGAAAAGATGGAGTTATAATTTGGGGGTTTGTGTTTTTTTTGGACTGTGTATTGGTGTGGTCCTTGTTACCTGTGTGGGACATTTTTTTTTTTTTTTGTTTCTGTGTGAGTGGGAGTAGGGTAGATTTAATTTGTTATGGTATTGGTTGGTGGGGACACATATTGTTGTGAACATGCAGGTGTTGTTTGATGTGGTAGGTGGTTTGGGTGTGTTTTGTTTTTGGTTTTTTGTTTCTAAATGTTGCTGATTTATGTATGGGTCGTAGTCTGTCGTGGGGGTGTGGGGGTTTGTGGTTAATGAATGTTTAGGGTGTGATAGTATTAGGTCATTCGTTGAGTGGGAGTGCGATGTTGGGTTTAGTTTTGTACAGTATGTGTTTTTTTTTTTTTTTTTTTTTGTATGGGGGTGGCTGTATGGAGTTATTTTGTTGATGCAGTAGTGTGTAGTAGTGATGAATTAGTTTATTTCTGGTGTTACAGATAGCAGTACGGTGCGTAGTCCGTGGACTCGTTCGTGTGAGAAGCGAAGGGTTGAGGCAGCATCCGGGTCGAAGCCACACAAAGTAGGTGTGAAAATGGAGGGACGCATCCTTTTCAAACAGGCGAAAGTTGTGCATAATACGGTGGGACGTAATGTTAGTAAAGTTAAGTTCTCCCACAGCGGCAGGCACAACGAGGATCAACTACAGGTCAAAGTTGCTGGTATAATTAAACTTGTTAGTTCTGTGAAACTGACGGAGGCACATATGAACCAGTTAAAGGAACGCCATTTTGGATTATGATCGAGGCGATCCACGTCAACAAGTTGAACCACAATGAATTCAGAAAGTGTGATGATCTGATTGCTAAAATTATAAAAACTTATGATGCGCGTGATAATGCGTTTCACATTGGAGGGGCAAGTCTGAAATTTGCTAGCAGTGATGTGAGACTGATTTTTGGTTTGCAATGCGAAGAGGAGGCTGGATTTATCCCCGGGTCAACGACCAGTGACAGACTTCATTCAGCGCAGGTGTCGTGACACGTCTCGGCTAACTTCGAAACTTGTGAAAAGTTTGTTCTTTGAAGCTGTTAAAGGGCGACCAAGCAAGATGAGGAAGATGTGGCAAAGCTTTTGGGTTTGTACATGTGTGGCAAACTGTTTTTTTCTAATTCAGGCGAGACAATCAGTTGGGCATTTGTTCGTTATATGAACGATTTGAACACAGAAATTACCCTTATTTTAAATCAAAAATTAAAAGCTGAGATGATTTAACAAACCATAACGCTTTGTTTGGTTGAAAAATTTCGGAAGGGATTTGGGAAGGGAAAAAGAAAAGATAGGTGAAATATAAATAAAATATGTCTATATTTTACCTAATTTCACACTCTTTTTTTTTTTCCTTTTCAAATCCCTTCACAAATTCCTCAACCAAACACAACGTAAGTGACGAGTTTAATTGAATCAGTTTAATATGTAGAACATGTTGGAAAAATGGTTTTATATAGGCATATTTTTTAACCCAATTTGGGTGGACCCCATACGTCTTTTGGGGTGGGTCCGAAGAGGTGTAGTGGTGAAGACGGAACGTCAAAACCATTTATAAGTGAATGGGAAGATGACGTCGTTTTCGGATGTAACATTAATTTTTTAGATAAAATTCTTTTGAATTTTTTTAATAAAAAATTATTGTGAGAATTAAATTTAATTCTAAATTCTAATTTTGTGAGAATTTAATTTAATTCTAAATTCTAATTTTAGATTCCTAAGAAGTTTCCTAAAATTGATACATTTTCATTTATTTATTTAACTATTTCATTAGATTAATATATATATATATATATATATATATGAAATAGTTTAAATAATAGATTACCTATAAATTTGACTTGGTCAAACTTCGGATCATTTTCAAATTGTTTGAAAAGTGGCTGCACAGTGGAGACGCTTGCAAGGTTTGGAACTTGTTCCATCAACAAACCAAAGACCCTTTTCAAATTGTTTGAAAGTTTTAAACCGTTCCTGTTCAACGGTCAAATAATTTGAAAGTGAACAGTTGCTTCTGTTCTTTCAAAATTAAGAAGCTGTTGGGACCTCTGTTTTGCCTATAAATAGAATCATATTCCAACAGTCCGGAGGATGAATAATTCAGTCTGTTTGTGGTCTTTTTGCTGTCCAAAAATTCTGCATTTTTTATTATTCTTCATATTAGTTTTAGTATAATTTTCAGAGAGTTAGAACATAGGTTTGGTTCGTCGAAAAAATTGTTTGGAGTACTACTACAATTTGTGAAGATCATTGTATCCTGGGAGATAGACGCCACTCAACCGTAAGTACCGTAGCGGAGTGAATCTGTCTTAAGGACAGAGTGTTACACACTCGACTTGGTCTTGAATTATTTTTTCCGGTTCGATAAATAAATCTAGTATGTTATTTATTTATTTTGTTTGAATTATTTCAGTTTATTTTATTTACACAGAAGATTGTTCCAACAATCTTAAGACAGATCCGAATTATTCTGTTTACAGAATTTTTCGTTTGCTTCCCTTTTTCATTCTTCGTAAATAATTTCGAAAGAAAATTATTTTCTGTGGATTTACAAAATAATATTCTGGTTGGAAAAACAAATAGTGATTATATGCTATTTGACAGATAGTAGTAATATATTGTCTCTTTTCTTTGACAACAACTAGTAGTACGATACTGGTGTCATTAACAATTCAGAATATATTTTTGTGAAATTTTTTCAGAAATTAATTTTGGGTTTTAGAAATTATTTTCTGTGTTTTCATTAATTAAAATTCTGTTTTCAGTATTTTAATTATTGGAGTGTAACAAGATATTTAAATTTTTGTGTGAAATTAATTTGGTTAAATAAAATTTTTTTATTTCCAAATTAATTGGAAAATAAAAGTTATATTTTTATTTCTTTTGTTTTTACAAAATTTAATCTCTTGTGTGGAATTAATTTGGTTGAATAAAATTTTATTTTATTTCCAAATTAATTGAAAAATAAAAGTTATAGTTTTTATTTCTTTTATTTTCTGTGTGGAATTAATTTGTTTAAATAAAATTTTATTTTATTTTCAAATTAATTGGAAAATAAAAGTTACATTCTTGTTTCTTTTATTTTTACAGAATTTAATTCTGTGCATTTGATTTAATTTTCTGTGTAGTGTAAATTCTAATTATAATTTTGTTTTATAAATTAGAATTGATGGCTACTGAAACAAATGCCCAAACAAGTACTACTGTGGTGGCTGCGATTGCACCAACCCCCTCTCCTGTGATGACAGTACCGGTAAATCACGGTGAAAAAGCCAGAGAAGTTCTCAGGAACTGACTTTAAAAGATGGCAACAGAAAATGTTGTTCTATCTTACAACTCTGAACCTGGCTCGTTTCCTCCGTGAAGATGCTCCTATCCTGAAAGAGGATGAAACCGACCGGCAAGTGGTTGCTGCGGTTGATGCTTGGAAACATGCCGATTTCCTTTGCCGGAATTACGTCTTGAACGGACTTGACAACACATTATACAACGTCTACAGTCCAATCAAGACAGCAAAGGAACTTTGGGAATCGTTGGAGAAAAAGTACAAAACAGAAGATGCCGGCTCAAAGAAATTTGTGGTTGGCAGATTCCTGGATTTTGTAATTGTTGATTCAAAAACTGTGATCAGCCAAGCTCAAGATTTCCAACTCATTCTGCATGACATTCACGCAGAAGGTATGTCTCTCAGTGAATCCTTTCAAGTTGCAGCTTTAATTGAAAAATTACCCAAAGGTTGGAAGGAATTCAAGAACTACCTTAAACACAAGCGCAAAGAAATTTCTATGGACGAGTTAATTGTGCGTTTAAGGATTGAGGAGGACAACCGCAATTCTGATAAGCGGGCTGGTAAGAATCCTATGGAGTCTAAGGCAAATGTGGTAGAACATGTTTCAAAAACCAAGAAACGTAAGTCTTCTGGAGAAAGTTCATCACAAGGCTCTAAAGGGGGGGATAACAAAAAGTACAAGTTTAATGGCAAATGTTACATCTGTGACAAAGAGGGACATCGGGCCAAAGATTGCCGTAGCAAAGGCAAAAGCAAGAAACGAACAAGCAAGAAGCCTGCTCAAGCCCATATGACCGAAGTGGACAAGATTTCAAATGGTGTAGATGACATCAATCTTTCTGCAGTTGTTTCCGAGGCAAATCTTGTCGGAAATCCTAAAGAATGGTGGGTGGACACTGGTGCTACTCGCCATATTTGTGCCGACAAAAAGATGTTCACAACTTACTCTACAGTGAACATGAAGTGAACAACTTTTTATGGGCAACTCCTCAACTTCCAAAGTTGAAGGACAAGGAAAGATTGTTCTCAAGATGACATCAAGAAAGGAACTTACTCTCAACAATGTGCTGCATGTACCGGACATTCGCAAGAATCTTGTTTCCGGATCTTTGTTGAGTAAGAATGGGTTTAGGCTAGTATTTGAGAGTGATAAGTTTGTACTTACTAAGAATGGGATGTATGTAGGAAAAGGTTACATGTCTGATGGCCTTTTCAAGTTAAATGTAATGACTGTTGTACCCTCTGTTATTAATAATACTACATCTTCTTCTTACTTGCTTGAGTCTTCAAATTTATGGCATGATAGACTAGGACATGTTAATTATGGATCTTTGCGTAGATTAATTAATATGGAATGTTTACCTAAATTTGACATTGATTCAAATCATAAATGTGAAATTTGTGTTGAGGCAAAATTATCTAAAACTCCTTTTCATTCAATTGAAAGAAGTACGGCACCACTTGAATTAATTCATAGTGACATTTGTGATTTTAAATCAATTCAAACCAGAGGTGGGAAAAAGTATGTAATCACTTTTATAGATGACTATACTAGATATAGTTATATTTATTTAATTCGAACCAAGGATGAAGCTTTGGAAACTTTCATTCAATATAAGAATGTAGTTGAAAATCAACTTGGTAAGAAAATCAAGAAACTTAGAAGTGATAGAGGTGGTGAAGATGAATCACCTTTTGGTGAATTTTGTAAAGAACATGGAATAATTCATCAAACCACTACTCCTTACTCACCTCAGCAAAATGGAATTGCTGAAAGGAAAAATAGGACTTTAAAAGAAATGATGAATGCCATGTTAATCAGTTCTGGATTACCTCAGAACTTGTGGGGGGAAGCAATACTTTCTACTAATTATATTTTAAATAAAATACCCCGAAAGAAAGTGAATCAAACACCTTATGAATTGTGGCATGGAAGGGTACCATCCTACAAATACTTAAAAGTGTGGGGGTGTTTGGCTAAAGTGGCTATTCCTAGTCCTAAAAAGACTAAGATAGGTCCTAAGACCATTGATTGCATTTTCATTGGTTATGCTAAGAATAATAGTGCATATCGGTTTTTGATTCATAAATCAGAACATACCGAAATGCATGTAAATACTATTATTGAGTCAAGGAATGCATCATTCTTTGAACATGTATTTCCAAAGAAGACTGGACAAGAGACTAGTACTAATAAAAGATTTTTTGATGCTATTACTAGTCAGGATCAAGAACATGATCAAGAACAAGAGTTAGATCAAAATGAGAAAGAGGAACCTAGGCGTAGTAAACGTGCTAGAACCTCAAAATCTTTTGGTCCAGATTTCCTAACATTTTTGTTAGAAAATGAGCCTTTAACTTTTAAAGAGGCTATGTCCAGTCCTGAAGCTCCTTTATGGAAAGAAGCTATCAACAGTGAAGTTGAATCCATCTTACAAAATCACACTTGGGAATTAGTGGACTTGCCACCAGGTTGTAAACCTCTTGGGTACAAGTGGATTTTCAAAAGAAAATTAAAAGCAGATGGATCAATTGACAAATACAAGGCAAGACTTGTAGTCAAAGGTTTTAGACAGAAAGAAGGTCTAGATTACTTTGACACATATTCACCGGTTACTAGAATAACATCCATTAGAATGCTAATTGCCATTGCATCTCTATACAATTTAGAAATTCATCAAATGGATGTTAAAACCGCTTTCTTAAATGGTGAGTTAAATGAAGAAATTTATATGGAACAACCAGAAGGGTTTTCTGTTCCAGGGAAAGAAAAGAAAGTGTGTAAATTGGTTAAATCATTATATGGTTTAAAACAAGCGCCAAAACAATGGCATGAGAAATTTGACAAGGCAATGATGTCAAATGGATTTAAAATTAATGAGTGTGACAAATGTGTTTATATTAAAAACACAGATAAAGGTTATGCTCGAAGTCCACCAGTGGGTATGTCTTTACTCTTAGTGGGGCGGCTGTATCTTGGAAATCTTCCAAACAGACTTGTATTGCTAGGTCTACTATGGAATCTGAATTCATAGCGTTAGACAAAGCTGGGGAAGAGGCAGAATGGCTTCGCCACTTCCTTGAAGATATTCCAATATGGCCAAAACCGGTGCCTACTATACATACATTGCGATAGTCAATCAGCAATTCGTAGAGCACAGAGTCATAGTATAACGGTAAGTCACGACACATTCGTCGTCAACATAACACTGTAAGACAACTACTCTCTAATGGAATTATTTCCATAGAATATGTTAAGTCTAAAGACAACATAGCGAATCCACTAACCAAAGGGTTAGCAAGAGAGTTAGTTGAGAATTCATCGAGGGGAATGGGACTTAAGCCTATTAAATAAGAGTTGCCACAACGGCAACCCAACCTAGTTGACTGGAGATCCCAAGATCTAGGTTCAAAGGGACAACCGAGTTGTGATTGACTCAGAAGGATCACTGGGGAGTCTAACTCCTACCCATTTCTTTGATGAAATAGTGATGTCTGCAGCGTTAAAGTTAAGTAAAATTTTAATGATTCTTATATCTAGGTAAACCTAGTGGAGTATGGCAGGATACTCTTCATAAGAATCACCTATGTGAGTGTGAACTGGGCCGGTTCTATGAGATTTGTGAAGGGCTACAATTCTCTAAAGCACTCATGAAGACCAGGTTGTTCAAGGCCAAATGAACACAATAGTGAGAACTAAACTGTGTCTGGGAATATACTGTGTGAGTTCTATTGTCTTGGTTTACTCAAACGGCTGAACAGTTCAAGACATCATGTTCACTGTTTAGCTAGTAAATCCGATAGTGTCTCACAAGGGAAGGTTCAAAGCCAAAAGCTACCTATACTTTGCAGAATATTTCCAATTTCTAAACTCTCTGATTAGATCATGTTGTTGCATTTTCTCTCCGTCAACTTCCATTCATGTGGGGGATTGTTGGAAAAATGGTTTTATATAGGCATATTTTTTAACCCAATTTGGGTGGACCCCATACGTCTTTTGGGGTGGGTCCGAAGAGGTGTAGTGGTGAAGACGGAACGTCAAAACCATTTATAAGTGAATGGGAAGATGACGTCGTTTTCGGATGTAACATTAATTTTTTAGATAAAATTCTTTTGAATTTTTTCAATAAAAAATTATTGTGAGAATTAAATTTAATTCTAAATTCTAATTTTGTAAGAATTTAATTTAATTCTAAATTCTAATTTTAGATTCCTAAGAAGTTTTCTAAAATTGATACATGTTCATTTATTTATTTAACTATTTCATTAGATTAATATATATATATATATATATGAAATAGTTTAAATAATAGATTACCTATAAATTTGACTTGGTCAAACTTCGGATCATTTTCAAATTGTTTGAAAAGTGGCTGCACAGTGGAGACGCTTGCAAGGTTTGGAACTTGTTCCATCAACAAACCAAAGACCCTTTTCAAATTGTTTGAAAGTTTTAAACCGTTCATGTTCAACGGTCAAATAATTTGAAAGTGAACAGTTGCTTCTGTTCTTTCAAAATTAAGAAGCTGTTGGGACCTCTGTTTTGCCTATAAATAGAATCATATTCCAACAGTCCGGAGGATGAATAATTCAGTCTGTTTGTGGTCTTTTTGCTGTCCAAAAATTCTGCATTTTTTATTATTCTTCATATTAGTTTTAGTATAATTTTCAGAGAGTTAGAACATAGGTTTGGTTCGTCGAACAAATTGTTTGGAGTACTACTACAATTTGTGAAGATCATTGTATCCTGGGAGATAGACGCCACTCAACCGTAAGTACGTAGCGGGGCGAATCTGTCTTAAGGACAGAGTGTTACACACTCGACTTGGTCTTGAATTATTTTTTCCGGTTCGATAAATGAATCTGGTATGTTATTTATTTATTTTGTTTGAATTATTTCAGTTTATTTTATTTACACAGAAGATTGTTCCAACATAACATTATGAGAGTTTAATTAAAAATCTGATTTAGATTGATAAAGTTGATATTAAATTAATCCTTAATTGAGATTAATTATATTAATTAAGTTTTATGGTAATCATAATTAACTAGGATTAGGTAAAATCTGTATAAATTTGGAATAATTAAATCAAGACTTAATTAAGTTTAATGGAATTAATTAAATCAAGTGTTAACTATAATTAATTAAGATTAAGTAATGTTTAATTAAATTAATATACAATTAACAACTAACTTAATCCCACTCAAACTAATCAGAAAACGTGCGTATATTTGGGAGGGGTTGAGGCAAAACAACAAAATAAAATGTGTGGGGGGTGGGGTCATTACTATTTGGAAAAGAATTGGTATGCCAATAAAATTTGTATGTAAAATTAATAAATATTATTTATTATTAAATTTATTTTAGTTTTTAATTCAGTTTTAATGTGTATTTATGTAATAAATATCATGTGTATGTATTTATGTAGGGTTGCATTACCCTGCCTGAGTTTTTTTTTAGTATAAAATTATTTATTTTAATACTCTTTTGATGTATTATGAGTACAATGCAGCTAAGTTAATGACAATAGCTAAGTAATATATATAAATAGAAAATATATATTAAATAATGTGACGGAGTTGCTGTCCTATTATTTTAAAATAAAAATGCATCAAAATCAAGAATTTCATTTTTATATAATTTTTTTGAAACAATAACATTTTTCTATTGGCCCAATAGATTATCAATAAGGAGAAAAAAAATAACAAAAATAAAATCTTAAAATATTTTCTATGCATTTCAAAATATTTTTACATATAAAAAAATATATATATGAGCCACTATTCTCACTCTGCTTTACTTCAAATACACTCAATTTTTTGTCTTTATTATACATAGTTACATTAATACTGTTTCACAAAAAATATACTTCCTAAAAAATTCAAAACTTCAAGGGTATTAATGTAATTATGTATAAGAAGAATTAAAAAAAAAATACATTTAGAGTAAAGTGGAGTGAGAATAGCGACTCTCAACAAAATTTATACATTTAAATATACTCTTTAGATGTGTATCAAAATTAATCATAGGCTTTTGGATCATCATTACAATTTTCCTAAAACAAATATTATTAGAAAGTGGGTAAAAATAGTTTAAGGATCAAACCATGTGTCTTGGACTTTGATCATGGATAATATGTATTGTTTAGGGAAATTTGTAATTGAATGTGAAGAGTTGCTACGTAGCTCGAAAAGCACTTGGTCCGAAATGGCTCAAATTCATAACGACGTCGTTTTGGATTTTTTTTTTTTTTTTCTTCTTTCTGTCTCTTTTATCATCTGTTTCTTCTTCTTCTTCTTCTTCTTTTGTTCATAAACACTAAACTGAAATCAAAATCAAAAAAAATTTCAATCAGACCACACATCATCATCATCAACACATCTCTGTTCTTGCTCTGTACGAAAAAATCAAATGGGGTTTTTTTTTTTTTAAATTTCTGGAATTCAACTGGGTTTCAATGGTTCAATGTTGGTAATCTTGATGCTCCTTCCACACAGAAGAGGGAGAGAGAATAATGTGTTTTAGAGATAAAAGAAAGATGGGCCTTTTAGAGAGAGAGATAAAGGAAGAAATAGTGTGGTTTTAGAGAGAGAAAGATGGCATTTTTAGAGAGAGAAAGATGGAGAAAGAGAGGATGGTTGGGTTGAGCTAACAGGGGAAAGAGAGGATGGTCCGTGATGGCGGTGCATCATCATCATCATCATCATCATCAATACATCGTTGTTCTTGCTCTGTATAGAAAAATCAAATGGGTTTTTTTTTTTTTTAATTTCTAGAATTCAACTGGGTTTCAATGGTTTAATGTTGGCAATCTTGATGCTCCTTCCACACAGAAGAGAGAGAGAGAATAATGTGTTTTAGAGATATAAGAAAGATGGCATTTTAGAGAGAGAAAGAAAGGAAGAAGATATGGGTTTTAGAAAAAGAAAGATGGTATTTTTAGGGAGAGAAGATGGAGAAAGAGACGATGGTTGGGTTGAGCTAACAGGGGAAAGAGAGGATGGCGTCGGTGATGGGTTCGCTCTCTGTCTTCTCCCTCCCTCCCTCCCTCCCTCCCTCTCTCTTCTCTCTCTTTCTTTTTCTCTTCTTCTCTCTCTTTCTCTTCGTCCTTCGTCTGTCTGTTTCAGAGATATAAGAGGGAAAGAAAGAAAAGAAAAGGGAAAAAAAAAAAATCTACCCAAAACTTGGGCAATTGGGTCATTCGGGACGAAAAAATTTCTAACTACAAAGAATTATTCTTGAACATATTTTTGTCCTTCATTCAATTAATGATGGGTTCTTGTGATTATTATAGTATTGAGGACTGATTAAGACCCCCTCAAAACTCTCACCCCTACCATCTCCACACACACGTGGAGGTTGGGGATTGGGAGAGAATAAAAAGAAAAAAAAAAAAAATAGACCAATCAAAAGTAAAAAGAATCAAAAGGAGTGGAGAAAAAGAGGATCTTAAATATTTTTGTATAGTATTGAAGTTACAGGGTATGTTTGTCTCCTAATGGACAGCCAGCACGCACTGACCCATACTGTCTCTCCCACCGCCTTCATCGGTGGGTGCGCTCATCATGGTTGCCCTTGTCATTGTTTGGGTGCAATAAGGAGCAATAAGGATTAGTTCAATTAAAAAAATTAAAATTTAGTTAAATATTTTTTTTAGAGTTTTAAACTTATTTTTGAAAGTGTGAGGGCAAATAAAGTCAAGTTGAAAGTTGGCTTTGAACAACTGAGAGTAAATCTAAACAATTCTTTAACTTATTCAAACTCATCCAAGTACAAAAGTCTTTTTTTTTTTCTTTTTTTTTTTTTTAAATCTATTGGTGGCAAGGGTAGTGTGCATGGATTCTGGCCAATTAGGTATGAATCCATTATGTGAGCGAGATTATGGCTCTTAAAGTCGGGTGAATATAGACAATTGTTGTGTACAGTAAAATACTTGGGACTCCCATTTTGAAAGACTTTCATGATCCTCAAATGATTGTGATTGGTCATATGTGTTTTTGTTTTTTTTTTGTTTTTTGTTTTTTTTCCTATCTCTCTGACACGTGTGCGTGGGGGTTGCGGGGTGGGGTGTTTGTGGAAGTCTGTATCATTTATGTTGTGTAAATTAGGATCTTATGTGTGAGAAACGAGAGGGTCTAATTAATCAAGTTATACAATCAAATTAAAGACTGTAAAATTTTATATTTATAAGAAATAAGATGATAAATCACGAGTTCAATAATTTTACATGCGACTCGATTACTATTTACATACAATTTCATAATAGAAGAGAAATAAATACCACCACAAAAGATATCAAACTCTTCTTTATAAATAGTTAAACTCGAGATTTCACACCACAAAGCCACTAAGTTAAATATCATGGTTTAACTTGTGATTTTGCAATAACATTGATTTCACATTAAGAAATGCTATGTATCCCAAATATTCTATCAAATATTTTATAAAACCTCTCACATGGAGTGGGACTCATACAAATCTACATGTGGGACTCATACAAATCTACATGTGTGTGGGTTCCACACCTATATGAGAGATTCGGTAAAATATTTAGTAGAATATTTGAAATTTTTAACATAACTATTTCACATTAATTTGAATAGTTTGGGAAATTGGGGTTACTTAGATGGGCCATGATGCAACAACTTTAATTTCACATTCATTTGAATAGTTTGGGAAATAGGGGTTACTTAGATGGGCCATGATGCAAAATGAGTCCACTGCATTTTCTATTTTTTTTATTTTTTTTATTTTTTTGGCAATCAGTAAAAATTAATTACCAATATAAAAAGAATTACAACAAGATCAAATAATTTGTAAAGAAATAAATAATCAGATACAACTGTCATAATGTAAGGCATATGTTTCAAACATAGCTGTGGTTGGGGTGGACACCATCCCACTAATCTACTCAGTTCAACCCTTTAGGATTTGGGAATGATATTTTGGTTCGAGGGCTCAGGTTAGACAAATATTTTAAACCTATTTAACTTTTGAGTTGGGCTTAGGATTTAGATTTGTATCATGTGCCAAAACTAGCAGAATTATTTCATATTTTATATTATTTATTTGTGAAATATAATGAAAATTTATGAACTCTATAATTGTATTTTCTTTTTGATGAGACTTGAAATAATCATTTAGGCTTAATGTTTGAATTGAGTTGAGTTTAAACAGTTATAAAATCTTTTATTAGATCGTTCAAAATCAACTCTTAGCATACAATAGGGTTATTAGAGTTTACTTTTTTGAATTATAACTTAGATTGATTTTGAGTGTACACATACTTTTTCATGTATAAAATTTCGATTTGCAAATATTTTTGTTTATTTATTGAGTAGCCAAATTGTTATACATTAGCTATCTCATGTATGCAGTAGTTACAAAGGATTCTATTTCTAATCTTTTATTTAGTTTTTTGGGAGGTTGACCAATAAGTTCGATATTTTGGATTTATAATTCATATAGTCTCATATTTTTTCTTGTGATCCATTTAGCCTTTTTTGGATGTGTAATGACTCATTTACTAGCCACATTGGAGTGTCACATTTAAAAAAAGTATACTAAAGAGTTTTTTAGTGTCACATCATACCCACTACGTTAGAGTGTCACATTTGGGAAAAAAAAAATATACGAAAAAGTTTTTAATTTTTTTAGAATATCATATCATATCTGTCACGTTGGAGTATCACATGTCACGTTTGTAAAAAGTAAACTAAGGAGTTTTTAATTTTTTTTAGAGTGTCACATCATACCTGTCACGTTGTCACGTTTTTTAGAAAAGTACACTAAGAAATTTTTATTTTTTTTAAGTGTCACATCATACCTATTACGTTGTCATATTTGAAAAAAAAGTACACTAAGAAATTATTATTTTCTTAGAGTAAAAGTTTTAAAGTGTCACATCATATCCGTCAACATTGTCACATTTAGAAAAAGTACACTAAAGAGTTTTAAATTTTTTTGGAGTGTCATTAATACCTGTCACATTAGAGTATCACATCATACCTATCACATTAATAAAAATGTATAACTATCTGCCAAAACATTACCAAAATCAAAAATAAGACCATACCAAAAGAAACTTTCCACTAATAGGACTTAACAAATCAATAGAAAAAAAATTTGAGACTAATTAGAGTACTTATTTGTGAGATGGGATTTATTAATAAATATTCCTAATTTTTTATACATTTTTAATTATTAAATTATGTGTCAAAATTCACATGATTCACATAATTTAATAATTAAAAGTGTATTAAAATAAAATAAAACATTTGAATACAATAATCCAACTCAAAGCTTAGGCCTTCGTTGGGAAAGGTGAGATTTTAGTTTGAAAAAAAAAAAAATTATTATAAGTTGTCAAATTATTTTTTTTATTTTTTTATACAATTTTTTTTTTAAAGTCAAAAAATTATTAAAATGATCAATTTTCAAACACCCCTTAGCATGATAAAAAGTTTACGAAAACACATATTGACAAAAAAAACAAAAGAAAACAAGAAACAAAACAAAACAGATCAAGAAAGGTATCATTCAATTTGGGAAATTTACCACTTGGCCTTTTTTTTCATTTCAACCTTCTTGTGCAAATGAAAAAGTCACAACACACACAACACATGCACATACTCAAAACACTTAATAATTTGATCTAAACCGTCAATTTATATCATTAGATAGGGAAAATACTCTTCAAATTCATGCCAATGAACGGTAGAGATGCCATTGATCTCTATACAACTTGTCTAATTTGCTGCTGCTGCACACTGCAACTGATGCTAGAGCATGATCGGACGGTGTCTCTGGCCAGTGGCACCACAGGAAGGTTGTCACAGTTGCAAATTTCAATCATTGAGCCGTCGGGATCATGGAAGAACAGTTGATCAACGTAGATTCCACCCTCCTCTACCCTGTTCTTCAAGTACTCGATCTCCATCTCCTTCAGTTTTTTCTCCACTGCACCCATGCTCTCACACTGTACACCAAAGTCAATTTTATCATTTCAAACATAATATATACATAGTGTTTTTTTTTTACTTTGCCAAACCCACCTGATTTAAAATATTTTAATTTATTTTCCAAAGTTAAGTAATTTCATCAATATGTGAAGTCATGTTTCGAAAACCCCATTTAACACATTTTGAGGTAGTATTTTTAAACTTGTATTTATTGAGTTTTTTTTTTTCCCCATTCCAAACATAACATATATTTATTGAGTTTTTTACATTTTTTTCCAAATTCATGTGATTTGAAATCTTATTTCATATATAGAGTAGTTTTCAATTTATTTCCCAAATTCTATTTACACTGAAATTAATTATAAAATCAGATATAACATTCTCATATAACTATAGTTCCCAAAAAAAAAAAGTAAACCCATCTCATATAAGAAGTTTATGTCTATGTTTGTAAATTTTTTCAAATAGACATATATATGTCACTACTATCTTTTCTATTATTGGGGCATGTGGGCAACTAAAAATTTATTTTACATTTTTAGGGGGAAAATATGAAAACAAGTACTAAAATTTAATATATATAATAAAAAATTTAAAAAAAAAAAAAAAAAAACAGGGAAAAACTTTAGTGATTTAAAAAAAATTCTTAATTATTACTCAATTACAAGAGAATTTTCGAAAGTTGAGAGACAGTTGCACAGCCGCCCCCTTATTATCTCTGTTCACACATGTATGTAGTTTTATTGAGAGAGAGAGAGAGAGTACTTGGAAAGAAATATGATTATCTTTGGGATTAATCTGGCAAATCTTGGGCATGTTTTCAGGGTCTTCAGATTGCAAAAGATGTATCCCAATTCCATAATTGAATAACCTACATACACACACACAATTACATATTCAAAACAATGAAAACAATCACAAAAGATCAAAGGGTTATTTGTTTGATATGCTTTTGAACAGTTTTAATAATAATAATAATAATAAGACAGACTTGAAAATTTGATGTAGCATACCAAGCTCCATCAAAGTCAAAGGAATTAGGCCTCCTGATAGGGAAAAACCCAAGAACATTCTGATAAAAATCAAGAGATTTATCTACAGATCTACAAACAACCGATATGTGATTCAGTGACTTCAAGTGCAATGGGTTTTCCATGCTTTCCTTCCTTTTTCCTTTCTTCCAAACCCTCTCAAGAAAATAAGAATGGACTAAGAGAGAAAGTTTAGAGAGAGACAGAGATGTTCATGGCTATGGATGACAGCTATAAATAGAGAAGTTGGAAAGCTCTATCTTAGGTTTCAAGTGTTGATGTGCATGACACGTAGATACCACTTCAGATATTTCAAAACAAAGATTAACGACCCCCACCTAATGGGGAAAGGATATGTTTAGGCGAGGGGAGTTTCATGTTAGAGAGTTTAAAAGTTTTATTAAAATTTTTATTAAATGTTTTATATGTGTGTTTGGTAAAATATTTCATAGAATTTTTAGGCTCTTTAACATTTTTGTTCATGTTTTCCTCTAATTTTTTTCCTTGTTTGTTTAGGATGAAATTGATAGAAAGCGAAGAAAAGAAGAAAAAATATATTTATGAGTTTGTTTAGCTTAAAAGTAGTAGAAAATAGAAAAATATATATATATATTCTTATATAATCCATATTAATACTGTAATTCATTTTTAATTTCTTGTAAAAAAATATAAGAAAATTTTAATTTATGAGTTATCTATAACTAAATTAGCGTAAAACCCGTGCGATGCACGGTTTTAATTAATGATTCAAAATTTTATTTTTAAATTAATTAAAATAATTAAAAAATTAAATGTGGATATGATTAAGTAAGTTTTAACTATTTTTATTGGAGTTGCACTAAAATGATTTTTTTTTTTTTTTGTACTTCTATTGATGTTTTGTTCTAAATATTATATAAGAAATACATGTATTATAACTCAATTGGAGAAATTAAAGCAAATACATTTGCATAAATTACAAAAAAATATATATTTTTCATGAAGCATAATTACGTTTTGTCTATGAAATTTTCGTAATGATAATTAGTCCTATCAGAATTTGTCAAGCGACGTAACAATATTATTATTATTATTATTATTATTTTGTTCTCTCATCTCTTTCATGTGTTCTCTATTTCTCTTTTTTTTTTTTTATTAAAAATGTTTAAAATTTTGTATGCAATTTGACTATTGTGGTAGATTTTAATTGTAGAAAGAAGTTATCATGCTGGTAGTAGTGGATTTTGATAATTGTTTTTGTCGCTCTCCTCCTTTATTTCTCTTTATTTTTTTTATATTTTATTGAAAATATTTAAATTTTTTTATACATATTTTAGTTGTTGTGATAGATTTTAGTTATTAAGCTATTGTTTGGGAAGTGGGTTTAGGTGGTTTAGGGCTAAAATAGTCATAAAAAATAAAATAGTCTTTTTAGTTCTAATAAGATAAAATATCACATCCAATCTATAATTATTATATTCTTTTTCTCAAAAAAAAATCAAAAATCCTTCTCAAATTAAATTTTTTAACTCTAAATTAAAATAATTAAAAAATTAAAAAATCAAAAAATCAACTCACTCCCAAAGCAAGCCTAAAGGAATTTGTCATCGCGGTAGTAGTGGGTTTTGATTGTTGTGCGTAGGTCCAGTTTTAGGGGTTAACGTAATGTGGCCTAAAAAATAGAATAAAATAAAATATTTAAATTTTATATTCATTTCAATAAGTGTATTAGGAAAATATTAGATATAGCTTAAATATAGTTAAAATTCTTGTTTTGAAATTTTATCTGCAATTTCTTTTCTTTTCTTTTCTTTTTTTAGTTTAAATTTAGATATGGCTAAATAGGTCAATAGTTTTACATTACATGTACATTTTCTTTTTCAAAAAAAAATAATGAAGCAAATATGTTCAAAATTTCAAATTATATAAGATTAAAATTACACTTAAAATTTTCTTATAAATATTTTTAAATTTCAAATTAAATGTGACTTAAATATTGATGAAAACATGACTAAAATTTATTTTTGACTTTCTATATAAGTTTTTTTGAAATTTAAAAGTATAGATATAGAATATATCTATAATAGATTTCATAAATAGTTCATAAATTAATATATTTAAAAGTTTTTCCATATTAATAAAAGATTCAATCAAAACATTAAATGAAAGAAGCAATGATGATGTGTCATTTTATAAATTTTAAATTCAAAAATTATAAAAATAGAGTTCAAATTTGAGGCTTAAAGATTAAAAAACATTTTTACTTATATAATAGAATAAATGGAACTTTTTTGATAAATCATCTTTCTAAGAGTTTTATTCCATTCAACTTATATTTTTTTTTATTATTCCATTAGATCCTATTTGAGGCAAGAAGATCAAAACACCATCAATCTCTCTTGTCCCTATTAATGTTGATATTTAATGTTGATTGTCATTATATTTTGGTAGTTCCCATGTATCACGATGTTGACTGTCATTTTATTTGTGATGACCGGGTACGTTATTCATCTCGTCCCTTTGAATTATGTTGGAATTACTCTCGTTTTCGTGTTGGATTTTAATGCGAGATTTTGTTAACTGTTGAGTCAGTTGTTTTTGTGAACTTGCTTTCAATATTCTCGTTCTTAATTATTTTGAATCCGAGTTTCACTTGCTTCGGGAGGTACGAGGTTGGATCCGTGGTGTCACGGGTAGAGTTGTTGAATTTTCTGTCTGGAAGCAGGGCCGCACGTGCGGGGGTGAGAGCCGCACGTGCAGAAGAGGGGCCGCACGTGCAGGAAGGGAAGTCACACGTGTAGTGAGGGAGGGATTTTTGGGTTTGGCTACTGCGTTGAGAAATGAGTGTGAGAATTGTTGATTTTGAAAAGTTGTTGCTCAAAATGTTGATGTGTTATGAAATGATTAAATCGTTAAGAATGCATGAAATGTGAGATTATTGATTATTCTTTGAAGGATTTAAATGAATATATGGCTATCATGAGGAATGTCATTGGAAAGAGAAATGAGTATTATGATTTCTATGGGAATATTGCATGGAATAACTGAAAATGGAAAGCGTGTTTCATGGCATTGATAATTGTTGCATTGGCATTTCAATACTTTTGATTGTTACAAATATTGAATTGGGATTTGAAACTTTGCATTGAAAAGGGAACGTTGTAAAATAAGATTTTATTGAAATGTTTTGGGGTAAATACGTTAGTAAGTCCGAATAGGGAATGTAGATGAAATCGATTAAGTTGGCCTGAGTGTCCAGAGTGAAAGACTGAAAACACACACGGATGAGGTTTCAAGTGCCTTCCGGTTAGCTACCGGTAAAGTGGGGATTTGACAATGCTAGTTATGCCTACTTGCAAACACCAACCTAGGGATTACCTGAATCGTATTTACCGTCTCTTAAACTAATTTGATAATTTATTGGATTATTGAAACTTCAAATTTTCATTGAGCATGATGGTTTCCAAAAGATGAGGATGTGATTTTCTTTCAAAAGTATAACATGGCATGTGCATTTCATCCTTTGAGACTTGTATAAAATGTATATACTTTGTTAAGAATTTCCTACTGGGTTTTATGCTCACCCTATGAGACTTTGTGAAGGAAAAGATGTAGTGATACCGCCTAACTGAGGGCGTGGATGTGCATGTGAGAGCACGAGGCTCTTGTTTTGGTTGTGATTGTATTTTTGTAAGCCAATGGCTATACTTGTATAGGTTCGAGCGAACATTTTGTGTAACCGGACTTAAGCCTTGGACTTTGTAGCCCTTGAGGGCGTTTATTTATTTTGATTAGGTGTTTTACATGCTATAGATTCGTGTATTGAGGTCATTGAATGTATATTCGCATGTGGAATTACTTTTGTAAACACTTTATGATTATGTATTTAAGTGTTGGGGGAAAACTACTTCTGTTATTGTAAGGTGTAGAGATTGATGCACTTTCATTGTGTATTTTTTTTTTTTTTTTTTTTTGGAGGGGAGAACGTTACAATATTCATATTAATTTGAAATGAATTTTTGTTATTGTATTGTCAATTACATGATGTGAATCACATCATGTAATTGAAATGAATATTCACATCATTATATTCACATTAATTTGAAATAAATTTTTGTCATTGTGTTCTCAATTACATGATGTGAATATTCATACTAAAACATACGAATGTGAACATTCACATCGCTACATTAGATGAGAGAAAATGTTCACATGTTATGAACATTCACATCACTACATGTTAGGAATAAAAATATATTGTCAATTAAAAATATAATGAACGTTATTTTTAATGTATTGTCAATTAAAAATAAAAATGTGCACATGTTGTGAATGTTCACATCACTACATTAGATAAGAGAGAATTTTTTGAAAAGATGTTGTAAACGTTCACATCAGATGAGAGAGAATGTTCATATTATTTTTAATGTGTTGTTAATTAAAAATATATTCACATTATATAGTAATATAAAATAATAACATCAATGTTATTTAATTTGTATATGAAATTTCCTATACCTTGGTCCTTTCCCTTCTCTCTCCTCCTCCAACATTGAATATCGATATTAAATATAAGGGCATAAGAGTCTAAAAAAATAGTGTAAATTAAGAAAAAAGATTTTATGGAATAAAAGTATAAATACATGGGACTACGTGAGTTAAAAAATTCCTTCATGAAATTCTTGAGTTAGAGCACTTCTAAAAGGGATTTATCAATAAAAATTCCTAGAATGAATATAGATGTATAATGCTAGCATAACTATGCATGGTTTTTCAACAAAGAATAAAAAAATATATTGAAATTAAACAACAACAAAAAAATTTGAATTTATAACAACAAAAAAAATGAAAATTGAAATCAAATAAATTTACTATTTTCATGGATTATACTTAAAAGTAGGACAAATTACATCAGCGCATGCATTTTGGTTTCTACGTTATTTGGGTCATTATAATTTTAATTGACTCGATTTTGACATTAAATTTATAATTGTTTCAATTTAACATAACTGTTAACATTTTTTAATGAGAAATATGAACATAAGTAGCATGTGTCATAATTTTATGGTTAAATTTATAAGTTTATTCAACTCAGTGAATAAATCTCAACTAATTTAGTGATCAATTTTTCATCAAAAGCACTAACGACGTTATCAATTAGATCAAAATTGTGTCAATTAAAAATATAGGGATCAAAATGACAAAAGAGATAAACTATAAAGACTAATTACATAATTTGTACTTAAATTTTTTTTTATTATTATGCTGCCATTAATATTATGTAATGTTACAATATTTGCCAATTAAGGAAATGATATAAGATTTCCTTATATATTGCTATAAAATTTCTATAAAATATTGCTATAAGATTTCCTTATTTGCCAACACTACCTATTGCTATAAAATTTCCTTAAATTTACGTAAACATCATAAAATTTCCTTATATATTACACGATTTTCTCAAATAAGTCAGCTATTAAATACATTTTGAATTAATTATAGAATGGCATGTGTATTTTAAGTGTTATAAAATTAAGAAAATATAAGAAAAATACATTGAGGTTTTTGGCCTCAAAAATGCTATATCGTTTTTGCTTATATTATATAAAATCTATTTTTTTTTCTATCTTTTTCTTTTAAAATTTTTATTTTAATCAAATATTTACAAAAAAATATATTTTCTTTTCTATTTTATTTCTTTCTCTTTTTATTAAATTTTCTTTCCAAACAAACAAAATATTATTTGTTATCAAGCTTGCAGGTCGGGCTAGTAGGTTAAGCTAGCGAGTCAGGTTTCAAACTCTATGCCCAGGTCTAGGGCAAATTTGTTTACCAACAATTCATACCTCTAAAAATAGATCACCAATAGCATTAATATATTGAAAATATTAAAAAGAAAAATAAGGCATAGCCTATTGGCATATCATTAGTGATGTTATTAGAGCATCACCTTTAGTAGTCTCAACCATTTTTCATTTGTTTACATACGAGTACGGACTTGAATCAAGTAAAATATCTTTGAGTTAGCAGCTTTCAGGCCAAATAATAATTCTTAACCCCAATTTTTAACTCTATTTTTATTAAAAAAAAATTACGTGATAATGTTATTTTTATGAATAAAATATATTTTATTTTATTTTAAGGTGAATGACCCTTGTAGAATTACATCATATTGTAGAGAAGTTTTTTATGAATTTTTTGTGTTTACATCATTGATCTTTCAATGATGTTATGATGAATTATATTGTAAAGTGAATGGGATTCAAACCCAAACCTTCGATCTGAAAATATATATATATATATATATTTTTTTTTTTATCACTTGAATAATATATAATATGTAAATTTTTAAATCAAAATCAAATTATATATTTTATGTATTTAATAGCATATTCAAAGGATAGGCACACACCCACTAGTACTATTACAAAGGAAAGGCTTGATATGGTGTTGATGCAATGTAACATTTTGATTTTTGAAAATGTTCTTTCAACCTATTTAAAATACAAAATTATATAGAGAGAATGTGGGAACTCAAAATCAATACCTTCAATCTAGTAAATAAAACTCTTACTACATAAGTAACATATTTAAATCAAAATTAAAATTTATATTTTTGAAATTTGACAGCACACTCATCTGGTAGGCAAACACCACTAGTTATTGTAAATATTTTTAGACTAATATCTCAAATAATCCATCTTTTTATCTTTTTATCTTTTTTCCATCACATCACCTCTCTACTTTTCTGCATATGTTTTCGTAAAAAGACAAAAAGTGCACTTATTTAGGTCATCCCAAACAACCCAACATGTAATACGAGAAATGCTAAACATATATAGATTTTTTTAAGAATTAGGCCCTCTCCAGTTTGTTATTGTAACTGGACGGTCTAGTTTGACCCATTTTAAATTTGTCTCGATAATTCAAATCGTACAATGTGTAAGGTTAGTATTTTATTCCTATATAAAATTACGTTAATCGGATATCAATAATTATTTAATCAGAGCACATTTGTATTAATAATTTATTTTTAAAATCATATTCACCACACAAATTTGATTTGATAAGTGATTATTGGTATCCGATCAATATAATTTTTTTCAAGAATGAAATTATTAATAAACTTTACACATTAAACAATTAAAATTATCAATATAAATTCAATGATGAATCCCTAAAAACCCAATAACACACGCTAATCCAATTTCCAAAGAAAAGCGACTACCAATTTTTTAGTCAATAAAACTTGAGACCCCCACTAGAAGAGATCCTCGTACCAATGTTCTTTCAACCTTTTTTTTTTTTTTTTTTTTTTTTTCACTAACCCCACGTGTGTGGGGTAGTATAGCCTCTATCATGATTGTGTTTTAGTGGACCATTATATATGTTCCAACAATGCTATAGAGCTCTAAAAGGAATTCTACTGAGCTAGCATGTCTCAAAAAAATATATATATATATTTCAAGTTAAAACATCACGTCAAGTTGGACTCCACACACCTCCATGCCATTAGTGTATGGTTTAGAGCTCTTATCCTAGAGCTCTCAAGCATTTTTCATATATGTTCTCACCTGATTTCTTACGTGATATGACAGGTCCCACTAAGGATAAGTTTGGGATGTTTCCAAAAAAATAAAAATAAAAAGGCAAAAAGTTATAAAAAAAAAAAAAATTTAAAAAGTTATCACTATTCATTAAAAAAAAATTATAAAAAAATTATTTTTATAATAAAAAATGGTACAAAGCAGCACTGACGTAAGTTGCCTAGTGCAAAATTTGAGAACAAATTACACATGTGGAGGCAAGTTTAAGAACAGTGTTGTTCGGTCCGTGAAGGCCCATCACGGGTCTCGTTTTGATAATCTGAACCGTTCAATGTGTAGAATTCGTCGAGTACTATATACTTAAAAAAATTACGTTGATCGAATATCGCTAACCATATGATCAAATCAATTTTGTATAAAAAGTGGATGGTGTTATAGTTAACAGTTGACAAAAAAAACTAACACGATCAAGTAGCTATCGATATCCGATCAACGTGATTTTTTACGAGCATATAGTACTCGACTATTTCTACATATTGAACGGTTCCGATTAGAAAAATGGGACCCGTGGTGGGCCCCACTGACCGAACAATACCGTCCAATTCAAGCCTAAAAAGGAGGCAATTATTTCTCATCTCCTCACCACCGCACTACACTGCCAACTGTACGGCCCACCCTATTAACTTCTCCTGCACACTTATTTATACAATTTTTTAATATACATTTTTTTATAAAAATTCAAAAAATTAATCCAAACATCCATATTTTTTTCCTCAACTTTTTAGTCCAAAAAAACAAAAAGTGTACTTATTTAAGACACCCCAAACAACCCCTAACTTTCAAATATAATCAAGGTTTGATTTCAATTTTTAAAATTTAATTTTTTAAAATTGAACTTTTTATTTTTTATATTTTTTATTTTTAGTAAATATATTTAAAATTTGAAATAATTTTTTTATATTTTTAAATACACCTTACTTAGATGATGTATTTAAAAATTAAAATATTTATAAAAAAATATTTTTAAAAATTAATAAATATACAAGAATACAAAAAATATACTAAATTCTCGTATTTTTTTATTTTTGATAGTTAGTTAATTTTTTAAATATTGTTTTCACAAAGATTATATTTATATTAGGAGTATCTAAAAAAAATTTAAAAAAATTTGCTTAGAATATTAAAAAAAAAATCAATAAAAATTAAAATATGAAAATTAAAAAATTTTAATTTTTTAAAAAGTGAATTATGAAAATCCAAATCAAATAAGCTGAATGGGTTCTACAATACATAATACATGAAATTAGTTGCAATGCTACATGTAAGAGGTGATATAAATGTAAAACAAATCTAGTGATACATGATTTCTTAAATTCTTATACAAAAATTCATATTGAATGATGTATCAATGTCATTGTTGCAATTATAAATTATAGTGATGAGCTTTTTTATGGGTAATGAAGTGATATAAATGTGCGACATCATTTTTTATGATTTTTTTGTATATTTATTAGAAAAATGTTTGGGGGCCCTAATTTTTGTGACTCAAATGACTCAAAATTGCCAAAACGACGTCGTTTTGGCAATTTTGATGTTGTTTTGTACTCAAAACGACGTCGTTTTGACAAATTCGAGCCATTTGAGCCACAAAAATTAGGGTCCTCTACCATTGCTATATTTATTATGTTTGTATAGTATATTACCTGTTTAATATTAGATCATGTTAACAAGTGTCTTTAGGACATTAGAAGATCAAAAAAAATGAAAAATGAAAAATAAAGAATACCAGACATTTTTCACTAATCAAAATACTTTTTATTGATTTTGAAACTTATTTTTAGTATTTCACAATTTTGAAAGCACTTTTTTTGGACAAATTGTATAGTAGTCTTTCTCTTGTGTCAATTTTGTCTTTTACCTTCATATTGCATCAAATTTACCATCAAAATTTGCACAGTTGGTCAATTTAGTTTAATTTATTACTCTCTTAAAAAAATTAAACATGAATCAATAAGCAAAATAGTCCATCTCACTCTTCTCAAAGTGATTGAGTGATTGAAGAGTTGATGTCCAATTTGAAATAATTCATTACCTTCTGAAAGGATTATTTCGTCTTACATTTCTGTCCATTTTTTTAACAAATATTATCAATTTAACTAAATTTATACAATATAAAAATTTAAGGAGAAAAATTCATACAATTGAAACTACAATGGTCAAATTGACAAAAGTGACAAATTACAAAATCAGGCGTGTAATTTACTTCTCTATTTTTATTTTTTTTTCTTTTTTCCTTTTTTAAACAATTGTTGCTATTGCATCACGTATCACGCTTAACACCCAAATCTGATTCACTAGCCAATTCAAGGTCTCTTTTTTTTTAAGGCAAACTTGTTAACTGAAATAGTTGTAGTTCAAAGTAGACTCTGTTTCTGTTCTCAAAAAAAAAAAGAAAAAAAAGAAAGTAAACTCTGTTTTAATTTTTATTTTTCAATGAGCAAGGTAATCTTTGTTATCCGAAATAAATATATCATCCGTATCTATCTTCTATCTATACTTACTTATATTAATGTCACGTGGCATACATTTTTATCATTAGAAAAAAATTAAAAAAGAAAGTTAAACAAAGAGGTTAATGAGTTTTGAATTCAAGTCTTTAGGTTTTATTGAGAAAACTCTTACTAATTGGACAACATATATATTATAAAATTAATTTCTTTATTATTTATTGTTATTTTTACTTATTTGAATTGCACAAATATCGCGTGTGCTATCCGCTAATTGTTATTTTTGTTATTATTATATAAGGACAACAACTTAATTAGTTTCTTGAAGCCTCCAGTTTTCTGTATGCCAAGTGAATTTTTATTTTCTTAAATTATACTTTTTCATTATATAAAAACTCATCCATAATTCCATAATCACTTGGCAGTTAATCCACAAAATAATAATTGTTAATAACTGCTGCTTGGAATTTAAATTTCTATTTTACCTGCAGATTATACAAATAAAATTTTTATTTATTTATTTATACATAAAATAAATATTTTCATCATTAATTCTACTCCTAACTATTTTTTTTTTTTCAAAAAAAAAACATAACTTCCATTTACAAAACAGTCATAACTACTTTTTTTTGTATACATATTGTTGATTTAATACACAATATGTGTGTTCTTTCTTTATAGTGTAGAGACTATATAGTATATATGACTTTGGGCCAATTACACTAACGTTTTTGTAATTTGGGACTTGTAATTTGGGACTTATATTTGATTCTTAACCTTATAATTATGATATATTAAATCTTGAATTTTAAATCTTATTTTAAATAATGACAATTAAATATATTATTGTTTCATTTGAAATGCAAAGTTGTCAATTTGATAACATATAAACTAATTTGATAAAAATAAATGTCAAAAAATTATTTTAAAATTTTTAAAAATTATTTCTACTCACAAAAGATAAAATTATATAAAAATGATACATTTTTACATTTTTATTTTTTTATTTTTTTACTAAATTAATTTTTAGTATGTGTTTGGATGATGATCATGTAATGAGTGATTGTTTTTATTGATATTTTTTATAGTTATCATGTAATAGATAGTTGTATTTGTTGTTAATAGATATTTTTGGATAGTTATTAAACTTTTAATGTATAATCGATATGTTTAATATATAAAATATTTTTTATCTTTGGATTTTTTGATTTAATAGATTGGTTTGATAATGACATCAAAGTTGTCACCGTGTGTTGACTTTTAAAAAAATAAAAACTAATTTAAAGAAAATAAATATCAAAAAAACAACTATTTTAAAAAATTATTTCTACCCTCCTAAAAGATAAATTTATATAAAAATGATGTGTTTTTAAAAAAAAATTCATCAATTTAATTTTTAATTTCTTAGAAAAAAATTTGAAAATAGATTCTGAAAACCAAACCAAACAGAACTTTATAACAAAAAAAGTTTTAATATTATTCATTAAAAAAAATACCATTATATTTCAAATAGTATATAAGTTAACCAATACAAAATAAGTTGTATGACGACTTTACCCTTCAAACATAGTAACAATGTCTTCAATTGTCCTTATTTGGAACAAGATTCAAAATTCATGATTAAATGTATCGCAATTAAAAGGTTAGAGATCAAAATGACACAAATTCCAAACTATAGAGATTGTCAGTATAATTCGCCCTATGGCTTTTAGTGTCTACACAATGTCTTAGCCTTGATATTGTATATTTTTTATACAAAAAAATGATATACAAGTTCATTATCTAAGTGATGTCATTGGTTAATGATTAGAAAAGATATGAGAAAAAATATTACTTTTAATATCCTAATTAATTATCATATCACTAAACTTATTTTATGATTTTAAATAACAATGCTCTTGTGATAATGTATTTAATAAGGCACAACTTTGGATGTGTGTAACCTTATGCCATAAATTATTAACAAAAACTTAATGATGTATGCAGCACTATTTTTCACAAAATATTAAACTCTGCACTACGAACCATATTTATATAGAGAGAGAAATGCTACATTTATCATTTTTTTGTATCATTTTTAATATAACACCTTATGTATTAACATATTATTAGAGATAAATATGAGTGGTGGGACTTATTATACCAATAGTGTATTAATATATGAGGTGATAAATTGAACATGATATATAAAGATGGTAAATGTAGTATTATTGATAGATATATATATATATATATCTTCATAACCAAGCATGCCATATGCAGCCCACAGATTCGATCCTAGCTATCATACCCACAGATTCAAAAACCAGCTGATGTATGCAATTATTTTGTTTGAAGTTTCTCTTTCTTACTCTATAGTTCATGCCAACTCAAAAACTCTTAAAATAATAGAGAAAAACTCGGAACAAATATACGTGATTAGTACTGTGGGGGAAGTGTTTTGTGAATAACGGCACGTGACAAAAGGTGATACTAAAGTGTCAGTCGAAGTGTCACGTACCCTAACCATATTGCCGAGATTATCTTGGTTAGGCCGAAGTTATCTGTGTAAATATTGGAATCCGAGATAAACAAATAGAGAAGGGCAGGAGTCCTAGATGAAGAGGGCTCTAGACTACATAGGGATAAGACTATGAGGGAGTTTATCCCTATCTAACCAAGAGTTCAAGGTAAGCATTATGTGCTATATATAGTTCCATGAAGTAAGACTTCTAGTGAAAGTTGGACACTGACCGTTGGAGTCTGTCCCCGGGTGGACGAACCACCACCAAATTCTTACCTTTTTGTGACAGGTTGTTCGGACTTAATCTATTCTGTCAGTGCTCTCCAGCTGAGTTCCTCGTTTGGTTGTGTGGTCGAAAATTAACACCCACAAATACTATTAATTAAAATTTTATAGATAAAAATTTAGGGATGAAATTATTTTTAAACAGTTGTCAAAAATATCATTATTATATTTTCAGTGATAAAATTAAACATTTAATAATAAATTACAATCCTTTTAGGACCAAAATTCTCGCCAAAAAAGTATATATATTTTGCACAAAATTATTTCCTCCTTATAAAAGGTATTTATTAGTGAATTTTTAAAACTGAGTCAGTAAAGGCCCTTTACTCTTTTCTTTTCGAGACTACCTTTTCGTGACAACTGCAATTGGTTTCCTAAAATTTTTTATAATAAATTTTTATTTTTGAAAATAAAAAGTTTAATCACTAAAATTCTTATATATTGTGAAAAAGACCAACATACAATCCGATAAAGAGATACAAATTATTTTTCTCTTAGTAAGAAGTAGGGATTCTGGCTAACGGGCTAGCCCTGTGAATTGCCTGTGAGTAAATTGGTACAAAAAGATAGAGAATTTTTTAATCAAATGATGCATAGCCACCTAAGAATCCAAAGTTGGCAAGTAATAATATATCAAATTACATAATTTTCTTGGCTTTAAGGCAAGGATTATCCAGCGAACATGGCAAAGACAATTGAGTAATAAAGCTTATACATTAATAATGTGGTTTCAAATCATCTAATTGTCTCTATAGTTTAGTTATTATCAAAGAAGGTTATACAAGAAAGATATTATTACTAGATTAATTATAATTGCTTATTTACACATACAAGTTAATCCTTATCATTTCTTTAGTACAGAAATGTTGCTTCTTTTCAAACAAGCTGATTTGCATTAAGCTCCTGTTTTCTACTAATCTTTTAGGGGCTGAGACTAGAATAAGTGAGAACAAGTATGTTCTCTATTATACATATTTTCTTATTTTATTTTTATATGTTTTGAAACCATGTATATTGTTAAAAAAAATAAAAAATAAATAAAACTTAACATTTACAGAAAGCAAGAAACTGATGACATTAACAAACACTACCTCCAAGAGGTTTTGAGAAAATACGACAAATCTTACAACTTTCGCATAATTACACCAATAAATAAAGGAATCAGAATTAATGTAATTGTGTGTAAATATCAATATAAATAAAATAAAATAAAACATATATTTCAATATCAAAGAGATGAAAATATCGATTATCCATCCATATAACTTAAATAAATAAATAAATAAATAAAAAAGACTAAGGCCTCGTTTGGGAACAGACTTTTTTAGTAATTTTTTTGACTTTTTGGCTAAAATGTGATATAAAAAAAACTAGTATGTTTGGAATGACTTTCTGGCTTTTTACGAAAAGATGTGCAAAAAGTAGAGAGAAAAGGGAATTTTTGATTTTTTGATATGAGTTGTTGATTTTTTAATTTTTTTAGTGACTTTTTGACTACAAAAATCACTTGCCAAACGAGGCCTAAGTCTAGATGCCGGCCAAAAAGATTATAAGTGGCAAAATCTGTGCATGAAAACATGGGAAAAGTCGAAAACGGATCAAGAAGTCACTACCATTATGTAAATTAGGACAAAGGGATCTCAAAATAACTATATCAAACTTGGGAGATTTATTGTATTTTTTCACCCAAATTTCAAGAAAAATTAGTATAATTTATTTAGAAATAAATAAATAATCAGTTACCACATAGATACCAGTGGGTGCCTTCTAGACACCTTAGGTATGTGTCAAATTCAATGTTGGTCCTTCACTTGGGAAGCCATATATAATTGGAGCTCAGAGGCTTTCAAAGTCCAATACATTAGCAAACCTTGTGGACTCTCTCACTACCATGGTGGCCCATAAATTCATGTTTTCCACGTTTTCAAATGCAAAATCATTTTGATTCAATTGTGCAATGTTCTCTTAAAGCATGATGACAAGCTAGACCGCTACAAGTACATAAGAAATTAAGGTTTGTGGTTGATTTAGCTCTCCATAATAAGTTAAAATTGGTCTCTAACTTCTAGCTTTTGTCATTGACATTGCAGCATTCTTTGACACTTCTCTTGTCATGGTTGTTAGAGGCTAAGCCAAATGCAAGCAAAAATTAATCTCGTAGACAAGTTGGAATTATATATTTCATTAATTCAGCTGGATAATCAATTTTACGTTAATCTTATTGATTATTAATCCCTCGTTATTAATTCTGCTAATTAAACATACCCTAATATTATAAATAGCATTGCAAAATCTTGAGAATAACAATTGGACAATTATTATTATAATTTAGGTCTTGTTAACGTGTATTCTTAAAATACATGTACAATGTTTAACAAATTATACATTTTTTATTCAAAAAAACTATGTACACAACAAAACACCTAAAATTTTATTGTGAATTTCACAGATAAAATGAATTTGAGTCACACAATAATTTTCTTAATATATTTTTGTATAGCATTGTTATTTTTTATTTCACACATAATGTATAATATTTTAAGCTCCTTAACATATACTTTGAGGACACATTAATAAAATCTTTAAAATTTAGACTAAGTTCTCTTCTTTCGATTGTTTCATCTTTTTTCTTGCATTATTATTTTTTTTTTTATTCAACAAATTTCTCTACATCATATTGATTTGACGTTAAAGTATTTAAAACATTTTTCGAGTGTTGTCACTGTGCTTGCCTTGACATCTTTAGCATGATTTTACATTCTTATTTCCTGCTTGTTTTCTTTAGGCTAAAATAAGCAAGGAAAATGTCTCGTAACTCAAATTTTGTAACTCAAAAGTGGCTCAAATGGCCAAAACGACGTCGTTTTGGCCATTTTTATGTTGTTCTGTACTCAAAACGACGTCGTTTTGGCCATTTGAACCACTTTTGAACCATAAAATTTGAGTTACGTAGCATTGTCAAATAAGCAATTCTCAGACGAGGCCTAAGCATCTTTCTATCAACTCAATCATTAGATTTCATTTCATGGCCTTAGTATGTTTATTCACGTCTCTTCATGGATGAGACAATCTGGATTCTCTCAATCATTTCTTTTATAATTTATATTTAAAACAATAAAGATTGGTAGCTCGAAAAATGTGGCTCGAATAATGGCTCGAATAGACAAAACGACGTCGTTTTGTCTACTCTTTTTTTTTTTTCTTTCTTTTTCTTTTTCTTTTTCTTTTTCTTGCTTTTTGAATCAGAAGACAGAAAAGAGAGAGAGAGGAGAAAAGAGGAAGAGAGAAAGAAGAGGAAGAGAGGAGAAGAAAAGAAGAGGAAGAGCCATCATCGGTGAGTCATCATCGGTGCCATCACCGCCATCAGAGGCGCTCGCCATCACCGCCATCACCGATCTGAAGATGATGATGTTGATCTGAAGAAGATGATCTGAAGAAGATGATGATGTTGATTTGGAGATGATGAGTATTTTTTTTTTTTTTTAGTTCTAGATCTGAATCTGTTTTTTGTATATTTATTTATTTTTTACTTGTTCTGGATCTGAAAAAAACAAAAAAAATTGTTAATGTTGTATATCTGAATCTGTTTTGATGATGTTGATGTTGTATATCTGAATATGTTTTCTGTAAATTTTAATATCTGAATCTATTTTAATATCTGTTTTGATGATGTTGGGTTTGAAAAACTTGTTTCTTCTTTCTTGGAAATAAGCTTCAGTGGGTTTGAAAAACTTGTAGCAGCACTCTGCAATATGGGAAAGAAGATTTTATCATAAAATTAGCAAGTGCCTAATCTTCATCATATTTACAAGTTTTTCAGTGGGTTTGATGAAGAAAAAGCTGTTTTTGATTTGGGTTTTTCTGAACAAATTTTTGTGTTGATTATGGAACGAATTTTTTCAGAAAAAATTCGTGAACAAATTTTTTTGTGAACAAATTTTTTCTGAACAAATTTTTGTGATGATGTTTAATCTGGGTTGCTCTAGAACATCATCAAGAACAAATTTCTTGAACACCATCATCTGGGTTGCTCCTTCTCTTCTTCTTCTTCAGCTTTCTTCTTTTTCTTCATTTCAGAAAAACGCGAAAAAACACAAAAAAAAAAACACCAAAACGACATCGTTTTGGTGTCAAGCCAAATTCGAGCCTCCGAATTTCGAGCTACGAATCGGAACTGTATTTAAAATCAAAGTGGATTTTCGTAATCCTAATTTTATATAATCTCATGTACCATGAGGGGTTGAAGGTGACTGTTATCTCTCATAACTCTTAATTTTAAGATGAATTAAATAAATTTTTTATTTTTATATATATGTTTAATTATCTCCAAATCTTAGTTACATGCTACAAAATTCCTAACAAAATCATTCAGCTTGTTTGGTTTTTGGTTTCTAAAAAACACTTTTCAAAAAATTTTATTTTTTTATTTCCTATATTTTTTTGTTTTCAATGAATTTTTTAATATTTTAAGTAATTTTTTTTAATTTTTAGACACATCTAACATAAATACACTTAAAAAGTATAATATTTATGAAAAGAATCACTAAATACAAAAAATATGAAAATTCAATATATTTTTTGTATTTTTGTGTATTTATTAATTTTTAAAAATATTTTTTACAAATATTTTACTATTTAGATACATTTAAGTAGGGTGTATCTAAAAAAGTAAAAAAAATTGCTTAAAATTTAAAAAATATTCACTAAAAAAATACAAAAAATAAAAAAATTAATTTCTAAAAAATTTAATTTAAAAAACTGAAACCAAATATACTAATTAATTAGTGTGTAGAAAAACATTACCCCAGATAACTATTCCCCAAAAGGACCAGTCACATTTTGCATGCTTGGACCTAGGTAGGGTTATCTGGGACAAGCAATTAGATACAAAACTCCATAGTCAATATGGCTTCTTTTAGCCTTACGAGTTGTAGCAATCTAGTCTAAAGTTTTTGTCATGCAATTGAACATCACGTACAATGTATATGAAAAATGCTTTAAAAAATTAAAATTTTATTCTTAAATTTTATTTATTATTTTTTTTTTCTTTTCTTTCTTTTTGATGATGTGAATCTCTTCAAGACAAGGCCACGTTGGACTCATCTTTATAGAATAAATCCTGAATACCTGCAATCACTTGCAAATCACATGTATCAATTAAGTCTGAGAAGCACTAGCAAGAGTCAAACGTAATATTCTCAATAATGTGGATTGTTCGATGTTAGTTATTAATTTGTTTAGTAATCAATCAATTATGACTTAACTCTCCTATCATATTAGTTTTGATAAATTTAGAAATAATATTTTAGTAGCCTCTAGCATTGTTCCATTATATACATGAATACAAATTTAGTCCATGTCACAATGGAATTCTAAGATCATTTTTAAATTTTGAATTATGAAAATATTTATTAATATAAATAAATAAATAAAGATACAAAAACAATTAATGAAGCAAAAGTTATTTTTTTTTTCACTTCTCTCTTATTCTTTTTTTTTTTTTTTTTTTTTGGCCTTCACAAATTTCTGTACAAATCCAATTTCAAAACACAGGATCAAAGGATCACATGGGGTTAAAGAATTTAAGCTCATCTTTTTCTTTAAAAACAAAAATGAAAGAAAGGAAAAGAAAAACTTTGTGGAATCAAATATTGAATTGAATTTTGAACAAGATTTGACATGAAAAGAGAAATGTACAAAACTTTGCTACTGCTTGCTGGTGTGCGAGTCACACTTTTGACTTTATTTGCAATGCTTTGTAAAAAAAAATTTTTTTTTTTTTTTTTTTGGTTTTACTTTCTCTTTCCTTCATTGGCAGTATCCTGTGATTGTTTCTTGCTACGTTTGTTTTTATTCATTAGCTGCTTGGCCTTTTGTTTGCTTCAATGAAGAAAAAAAAAATCACTTTTTTCACTAGAAGAAAAAAATTCGAAATGTTCCACCAACATAATTTTTTGTAAAAAATTAAATCAGGATGATTTAACAGTGATATTTTTAATAGAGAAATTTATGGTTTGCAATCCATTAAAAAGTGACATACTATAAAAGTCATAAATGGTTACGATTTTTTTTTATACAAGTTATAAATAATGAATTTATAGTGTATATCCTAAAGTGAAAGTTACCAATTACTTGTGATGATATTTGTTACGAATTATTTTAGTGAACAAAAAGTTACAATTTCTTGTGTTGTTTATTATTGAACATTGTAGTTATTTTATGTATGTCATAAATAAAGTGCACAAAAGAACACATGTGAAAATTCTGCACGAAAAAATACATATATATATATACAGCAATGCTACAGACCCCCAGTGGAGGTGACTCCCAGTGACCCCTCTCAGTGCCACGTGTCGGCCTGTCATTGGCTGAAAACAAAAACAAAAAAAAAAAACAACAATGATTCATCCCCCCTTTTCCCCCACCCCCTTTGACCCCCTCTCTCTCTCATTGGTCCCCTTTTCTTTTCTTTTTTCTTTTTTTTCCTGCTCCTCCAATCACCACCCGCCACGTGGCAAAGGGGGGTGAGGGGGTGACCCCAAAAGGGGGTCCCAAACATTATTCAAAAAAAAAGGGGGGGAAACAGTTTTTTTGGACCAATGGGAAGGGACCCCCAGCACCCCCACTGGGGGTCCGAAGCTTTATTCTATATATATATTATCAAAAAAGAAAAATTAGAGCATAAATTATCCAATATGTAGTGCGCCGTTTATACTATTATATATATAAGTACATGATTTGATATTAATAGTGCGGTGGCTTCTCCTTCTGCTACGTGACAAATTTTCTTATCCTAAAATATAAAAAAAAAATATTATTCAAAAGCGTGAGTAAGATTTAAACCCAAAATCTTGAATTTCATTAAGAATACTTTTACCATTTAAATAATATACATATTATAATATTAATTTTTTTATTATTTATTTTTATATTTACTTATCTGAATTGCACACGTAGTGTGAGCCACCCACTAGTTTCAATAGCAGGAGCACACATGCCACTTTGTTCCTACGTTTCAAAAAAAAAAAATGGTTGAGTCCACAACTCTTATATAGGAATAGACATCGATCAAGCTAGATTGGCCAGGTTTGGACTATGCTAAAAAGATCAAGAAAGTTGTGTGCCCAATAATTTTGGCCTAGCCCGATAATGGGCTTAAAAATTTCATGACATCCTTAAAATAATGTTGAAATCGCTAATCGGATCAACAAACCTATATTTTGTACTCCATTACATACATTCTAAGTTTAAGTTTGGTGAATATATTTTTGTTCTCGAAATGTAGGATTTCTAATTTAATTTAACATTAAACTAATCTGATCTATAAACCTTCCTAGTGTTGTACAAATTGTGTATTTAAATAAAAATAAATAAATTCGTAGTAAATTAAATTAGAAAAAACACAAAATAAGAAATCATGAGAAATTATATCTTGATGAACAAAAATACATATAACAAATTAAAATACTGAAATGAGGGGGGAAAAAAAGTAAATCGAAATCTGTATAATACTACAGTTTCCTTAAAAAAGATTCGCTGCCTCATCGTGGGTGCTGGAGACATATCGGCGTCTGTCTCTTAGGATACGACAGTTGAAACCCAGTAACACATAAGTATCTTCTGTTTAACTCCGACGAACTAACAACAGCAGCACTCTCTCACAAAGGAAGAAGAATATATGAGTAGACTAACTGTGTAATATAAAAGCCAAAAATTATGTACTCCAACCAAAGAGGATGATCTCTTTTTATACACAATGGGAGAGAGAGGATGAGCTTTTTTACAACAAATGTAGAATTTAATTTTCTGGAAAACTGAAGAAGTAATGCAAGGAAAACTGATAATGTGAATCATCATCTAAATAAACTTAGCCCAAAAAGATGAGGTTGATGGGCCACCAATTCGGCCCAGCCCAATCCAAACCTAATCTATTCTAGGAAGTCTCAAACCCAAGATCCACGGCCTACAGATCACGAACGCGGACCTGGGCGGGCTTATGTGGCAATTTTTGCATAACCAACTTGGACCATAACTTTTGGCCCAAGTTCATCCTTGAAAAATCTATAACTTTCTTATCTCGGAAAATTTGAATGCCCCAAAGGGCTCGTGCCCTTATCAAAATCTTGAAATTTAAATACCCATCAATACTTTCATCTACAATCAGTATGAGATAGGTAGTTATACACTATTCTCAATACCTCATTCATGAGACCAACTTTATGAGACAATTTGTCATTCAATTCTTAATGGTTTTGGTCATTCTTTATGATGTAAAGATCTTATTATAAAGAATCTAAACTCATTTGATTCCACCTCAACTGATGATTAGGACCTACTTTAATTTCACATTAAATTCACCATAAAACTATTTCTTTTTTTCCTACACCTAGTACTAAGGCACCATTATTTATGTCTATTTTTATGGATGAGTCGTGCTACAGGCCTTGAGTTTTGAGGCGCGAATTTGCCTCGAATTAGTTTAATCGGTCGTCCAGCAAAGAGATTGACAGCCGTGGTCGACAAGGTGACAACCGCGGTAGACAAGTACTTCACCTGATTGTTCAGGTAGTCGTCCGGCCGGTCGACCAGTGAACACAAATTCGCACCATTCGTGCCTGAAGCTCTCGAAGCCTGAAACATTAGTGTTTTATGGATATGGGCAAAGAGAAGAGGACCAGCTGAGTCTTAACCCTTTTAAGTTTTTTAGGAACCCTTTATATAAAATGAGAATTTCAATAAAGCCGGAGAAATACCAACATTTTTTATTTAAAATCCCCCACCCCCTAAAAAATTATATACACATATATACATGTATCAAAAATATTTGGAACCCCTAAAATTAGGGATCCCATGACCCCTAAAATGATGTGGACCAATTATGTATTTTTGTTTTTTTTTTTCTTTCTTTCCTTCCTGGACTAATCACAGATAAGTGGGGGTTGTGTTTTTTGAGGGTATGTAGCATTGTTGATACATGTATATATATAATAAAACTTTATTTAGTTTTACCCCCTCAATTTGGGAATTCTAGCTAAGCCCTTGTTTTGGAGAGAGAGAGAGAGAGAATTTTTCAAATTGCAAGTTAATTAGATTTAAATAATAGTAATAATAATAACAATAATAATAATTTTTAACATAAAACATTTCTTTTTGAAAATAAACAATATTTTGAAGAGAGAGAGAGAGGGCATTTTTCAGATTGCAAGTTAAGTAGATTTAAATAATAGTAATAATAATAACAATAATAATAATTTTTAACATAAAGCATTTCTTTTTGAAAATAAACAATATTTTGAACATCACAAAATTACAATTCAGGCTGGACCACCAATCTAAAGGCAAAGGAGGCCCAAATCATTTCGAGAACTTATTTTTTATGGGGCAAATTATTCACAAATATTTTTTGAAAGTGTGTATGTTATTTAATTTCAAAAAAATTTATATAGATCCAAAAGTTCTATGCCTATTTAGTTTCTCTTATTTCCCTACACATTGTTTCTTTTATTTATCCCTCTTTCTCTTATATTGGCGACAACGACGACCACGCCTTCCTTCTTTTCTTTCTCTTTCTAATCTACAGTCACTGACGACCAGCAACTATCATTGATTGAGATTCACGGGCAATCACCGAGCACCAACTCCTTACTTTGCGCTCATCGATGGCGAAAAAGATGAGTTTCCAACGAAGAAGATTAGTAGATCTACTCAAATCTGATATAGATATACTCAGAACTACACCAGATCTGAGTAAATCTTCATTAGATCTGGCTAAATCTAAACAAAAAAATAGTTGTTGGAGTATAAACATCTTTTTATATCTGTTTCTTTCCTTCGATCTCTTAGTTTTAGTACTCTTTCTGTATTACACACTTCTATTTTCCTGTTATAATTGAGAAAATTTTTAAATTTTGAATAAGTTGTTTTCGAGTTTTAATTACAGGCGGTGAAAATTGTAAAATTTTACTGTTTTAGTTTTTTGGTACTGAAATGGATCATTCTTTATATATAAAATTTTGCAGTTTCATAACATATTTTTCAATTTAATTAATAATGATAAATGCTTAATGGAATCATACTTTGAAACTGTAACATTTTATAATTTCTAGGTTTGTTTTCCAGTTTGATCAATATTGAAAATTATTTACTTAAACCCTACAAAAATTGAAAATAACATATGTTTTTTTCCCATTGTTGCTGTTTGTTGTTCTTAGGTTTTTTTTCTTCTTTCAGTTTATCAATATTTAGCACATTTTGTTATATTTTTTAGCTTTAATTTCTCAATTTATTCTTTTTTTTTGTGTAATATTTTGGACATTTCGGTGAGTCTCCAGCGATATTCTTAATGTCCAATGAACATTCTAGGCATTCAAACATCTTCCAGTGACGTTCATAACATTCTCCGACAACTGTTTGACGGAAGTCTGACGGTAGTGGGATATAGTAGCATCTTTCAATATTTTTTTTTTTTAAAAAAAGATTTTTTGATAATAATTAAAAATATATAAGACTAATTGGTGCAAGTGTTTCGTTTTAAAATTAAATGAATTTTTAAGAATTTGTAAGTTTCCTTTTTTTATGTAAGGTAGGGGCCTATATTGGTAAAGCCCAAGCATGTTATCATTATTGGCCCCTTCTTATTTACCTGAAACAATCGTTGACAAGCAAAAAGCCCAGTCCATTTCATCGCGGGGTCTAAGAACACAAAAATAAATAAAGGGACAATTAAAGTGAGTAGTTTAAGAAAATATTTCATAATTTTAACATAATTATATTAATTTTTTTTCATCAACAATTGATTAATCGTATGATTGAAAAATATGTTGTCATCTCTTAATTCTATCTATAAAAATATTATAGTCTAAAAATGAATATTATTAAGTTGAATAAAAACTTAATTGTATCTATAAAAATATTCTAAAATATTCACAAGTCTGCTTAAAAAATTTATAATATTTTCAAAATCAACTTCTATAAAATGTGTAAAGACATGGAAAAAAATTTCATATTATATACTGTATAAAAGTTATTTTCAATGGTATAAGAAGTGTAAAAATATATATATTTATGAGTGAGTCAAATTGTTTATTAATTAATTTTTTTTAATTACTCACAATTAGAGTCTAACCATCATATCATATATCATATTATATCATATATATATATATTAAAAGTAATATTTTTTTATGTTTAGGTGACACATGATAAGGGCTTACTTTTTTTTAAAAGAGACACGTCAGCATGTATTTTTTTAATTACATATAGAGTTTTGCACAAATCCAAACTTAATTTAAATTATACAAACTTTACTTATTTTATATGGACTTGACAAATATTTTTTTTTCATATATTTTTCATTGTAAATTGAGATAATCTACAAACTCAATACCAATTTTGCGTCCCAAGTTTTTCTTCTTAATTCTTTCGAAAGTATTAGGATTTGTTTTTAAAGCTAAATTGCCTTTTTTTTCCTCTTATTTTCCTGTGCATTATTCTATACCTAATATCAATTTTATATTATATACCTGTTGTTTATAATGATTCTATATATGAAATTATATTTCATTTTCTAAATTATTTTATATAATCACAACTCACAGGAGGAAAAATTTACACAATAATGATAATCTCGAATAACCTCTAAAATTTAAATTTACTGCTTGAGTTATTTTTTCAATTGTTGAATAATAAGTCTTTTTATGTTTGGACATCATATTGTAGATGATTAATCACTTCACACATTGAGATGTATCTATCATTTGGAATTTTTTTTTTTTTTTTTTTTTTGAGTTTAGATGTTGTTATGTGATTCTTTCTTGGTTAGACATTGTTGAATTTCTTTTATATAGTTGATATTTTAATTTAATTAAGAGTGTTTATTTTACAATCTTATAATTTAATACATATATACATATATATATATATATATATATATATATCATATAAAATCATTATATGATAATCCAATTACAACATATTTATATTTAATTTTTTAATAAATTTTATATAATTTCTATTTCTACACATTTTTATTTTCTAAATGAATATAAAAGAAAATTAAATAGTTAGAATTACTTTTAATTATATATTTTTTGGGTGAATATTTTAATTTTATGTTACTAATTCTTCTTTTAATTTAACTATTATTTTTAATATTAAAATGAGTATTTATTTACTATTTTATAATTTAATATATATCATACAAAATTATTGTATGATAATTATACTTTTATAATATGATGAACTAAAATTATCAAAATACACAAATAATTTAACTAAAATTAATATATATTAATAATCAAGTAATAATTTTATAGAACGATAGTACTAATATTATCAAAATAAATAATTAAAATCATACTTAATTTTAATTTTAATTTAAAATTAAAATTATTCTTTTATAATACACATTGTACCATTAAATATTTTTTTTTTAAAAATAAACACGTACATTACACGGGTCAACTACTAGTATATTATTAAAGTAGTGTTTTTCCTATGCTTAGGTGGCACATTATAAAGACTTATTTTTTTCTAAGAGTGCCACGTCAACATGTATTTTATTAATTACATATAGAGTTCTACATAAACTCAAACCCAATTTAAATTATACTAACTTTACCTATTTTATATAAACTCTATAAATATTTTTTTTCGAATATTTTTATCGTAAATTGAGATAATCTACAAACTCAATATCAATTTTGCGTTTCGAATTTTTCTTCTTAATTCTTTTAAAGGTTTAGGATTTTTTTTTTATGCTAAATTGCCTCTTTTTTTTCCCCTCTTATTTTCCCATGTATTATTCTATATCCAATACCAATCTATCTATATCTATACTATATATTAAGCAAAAGGGGGTTTTTAACCCCAAGTCTTGTGGGAGCTCCAATCTCCCAATCTAAATTTTCTGATTTTTTTATTTAAAAAAAAAATCTTAGCATTTATTAACTTAAATAACACTTTAATGCATTAAGAACAAGCATAAAAAAAAAAAATTTGAAATCCAGCACATATGAATTCTTTAAAAAGTCCCAACACATATGATTATTATCCCTCATAATAACACTTTAATGCATTAAGAACAAACATAAAAAAAAAAAAATTAAAAAGTCCAACACATATAATTATTATCAAAATATTAAACTTTAATATAATATAATAAAAAAAAAGACATTTAATTCCTTGAAAAGTCTAATACATATGATTATTATCAAAATATTAAACTTTAATATAATATAAAAAAAGAAAAAAAGAAGACATTTAAAAAAAAAAAAAGACATTTAAAAGTCGCAATTCACATATATAGATAACTAGCCTATCACCCGTGCTATGCACGGGATAATTATAGATATTTATATTTGTTTTAGATTTTTTTTAATATATAAATTATGTTTTTTAAGATTTTTTATAAAAATAATTTAACAATCTTATTACTAATCATAGTGTATGGGAGAAGTTGAAAAGGGTATTCCAGTAACTATACACGGATTGTATCTATAATTATTTGTATGAGGGGATTTTAAATGCTGATCAGGGAATTTTGACCAAATCAATAAATATAAGCATGTAGAAAGACATGTGGATTGAAAAAAGTTAATTAATGCTAAATTTCTTGAAAAGTCCAACACATATGATTATTATCAAAATATTAAACTTTAATATAATATAATTTTAAAAAAAAAAAGACATTTAATTCTTTGAAAAGTCTAACACATGATTATTATCAAAATATTAAACTTTAATATAATATAAAAAAAGAAAAAAAAGAAGATATTTAAAAAATAAATATAAGACATTTAAAAATCGCAATTCACATATATAGATAATTGTAAACACAATCCGTGCATAGCACGGGTGATATGCTAGTTATGTATTATTCTATATTATGGATTTGTTATTTAAATTTTATAGTGATTTTATATATGAAATTATACTTTATTTCCTACATTATTTTATATAATCACAAGTTAGAGGAAAAAAACCTGCACAACAATAATACTCTTGAAAAACCTCTAAATTTGGATTTACTGCTTAAATTACTTTTTCAATTATTGAACAGTAAGTTTTTTTATGCTTTGACATTATATTACAGATGATTAATCATTTCACACACTGAGATGTGTCTACCGTTTCGATGTTTTCATTACTTTTTCTTTTTAGGTTTAGATGTTGTAATGTGATTATTTCTTGGTTAGTCATTATTGAATTTTTTTTATATAGTTGATATTTTAATTCAATTAATAGTGTTCATTTTATAATCTTATAATTTAATCAGTCCCACTAGGTAGCCCGAATCCTCCGAGGCTCGAATGGCTCGAGGTGCCAAAACGACGTCGTTTTGGCACCCTTTTTTTTTTTTTTTCCCCCCTTTTCTTCTTCCTCTATCTGTATCTGTTCTTCCTCAGTTTTTTCTTTTTTTCTTTTTTTCTTTTCTTCTTCTACATAATCAAAAAAAGAGAGAGGAGATGAAATTTTAAAAAAAATAAAATAATCAAACATCAAAAATCAAAACCAATACAAATCAACCAAACTCTACAAGATGCTTAAGCCTCACTCTTTTTCTCCCAACTCACTGAAAACTATGGAATAAAGTACAGAAAAACGAATATGAATCGGCTATGCACTTCAAACCCCAAATCACCAATCCATTCAGCATCAAAACCCAATTTCTATCCACATTGAAACCCATATTAAAAATCAATCCTCACCCATGGCAGCGGATCAAATCTAGAGCCTTCCCCGAAATTGATATGGTGAGGAACAAATCAAAACAAGTCAAATCCAAAAATCAAAACAAAAATCAAACCCACAAATGAGAGAGAGAGATACACAGAACAAAGAGAGACAGACAGCGATACAAATCAATACAGATCTATGTGTAGAGGATGGCCGGTGATGGCGCTTCTCTCTTCCTCTCTCTTATTCTCTCTTCCTTTCTCTTCTCTCTCTCTCTCTCTCTCTCTCTCACACTCCCTCTGTTTCACAGATAAAAGAGAGGGAAAAAAATAAAAAAATCAAAACGACGTTGCTTTTGAATTCGGGCCAATCGAGCCTTAGCAATTTCAAGCTCTGAAGCATTTTTTTAATTTAATATATATATATATATCATATAAATCATTATATGATAATCCAACTATATCATATTTATATTTAATTTTTTAATAAATTTTATGTAATTTCTATTTGTACATATTTTTATTTTTCAAATGAATATAAAAGAAAATTAAATAGTTAGAATTATTTTTAATTTTCTGTTACTCATTAGTCCTATAATTTAACTAATATTTTTAATATCAAAATGAGTATTTATTTTATTATTTTATAATTTAATATATATATCATACAAAATTATTATATGATAATTACATTTTTATGATACGATTGTCACGCCCCAAAATTCGGACAATTAAATATTAAATTAGGACTAACTCCAATAATATTCCATCATCCAAATCTCTTAGGGGTGAAACAAAAAAACTAAACGCCAACTGTCACGACCCAAACCCGCCCCTATGGGTTTAGCACCGTAACCGGCCAGTAATCCGAGATTACCGAAGGCCTACAGAACAGTAATACAGTAAAACAGAGTACAGGGGCATGGCGGAAGCCAGAACAGTAAATAAACAATGTCCAATGAGCTGTGACAGTCTGTATGCAAAAAAAAATTTCATACCTTTATACTTTCAGTACATAATAGTATGCACAAAATATACAATCAGTCAAAACTGGGACTTAATCCCTATTAAACAGTACAGTACGGTGCTATCAGTCTATACAATAAACAAAACAGTTACAGAGACAAATGGGGAAATAAAACACCCCTAAGCCCCTAAGCCATAGCTTGATAGGCTCGGAACCTCGCAGTGAGGCACAGTGGTTGGCTTGACAAAATTAAAGCTTGCCTGACGCTCCTAGCTGCGGTCTGGTGCCTGTACACCTACATATATATATATATATGAGCAGTGAGCTAAAGCCCAGTGAATAACACAATGCGTAAAGGGGGTTAAGAATAAATGTCCTTTCAGTATTGAAAACAGTCATTTCAGTCAGTTTATCAGTCATTCAGTTTGTGGCTCATATTTCAGGTCATAACAGTCATTCAGTTAAAGCAGTAATATACGGTACATCCATTGGCATAACAGTACAGTAAACAGCAGGTCTTAAAAGACCGGGTCTTAACAGACCTAACAGTAAATGATGGCCATCAGTAGCAGTACAGTGACAGTGACAGTGACAGTAACAGTAACAGTAACAGTACTATTTCAGAGAACAGTACAGTACTTGTGGATTCAAGAGGTGTCTCGCACAAACTCTAGAGGTGGCTCACAGTGTAGCACTTAGTTCCGTACAGCACTTTGTTCCATATCAGAATACAGAATGGCCATCATAACAGTAAACAGTAGTGGTTCCAAACTTGGGAACCGACAGAGATCTCTCTGTCACAGTAACAGTAAACAGTAGGTGCCAAGGATGCCACAATACAGTTCAGAATATAAGACATACGTTCATTCAGTACACAGTATCAGTTCAGTGAACAGTTCAATTCCGTAAACAGTATCAGTTCAGTAAACAATGTCAATTTAGTAAACAGTTCAGTTCGGTAAACAATTCAGTAACCAGTTCAATTCAGTAAGCAGTTTCGTAAACAGTTCAATTTAGTAAACATTTCAGTTCAGTGAACGGTTCAGCAAACAGTTCAATAAAGTAGACAGCTCAATAAGGCAAACAATTCAATAAAGTAAACAGTCCAGAAGATAATCATTTTTGAACATATCTTTACACAGTTGTTACTCACAGAATTCTGGGCTACAGTAAGCTAGAGCGTCCCCTCGGTAAGCCAACCCTACACAGTATACAGGATGAACACACACTAAGCTATACAGTTGGGGTAGATCAATAACTTAATCCCTAATTTGCCTTGGTGTGTTCTACATCTATATCCTCATTAAAATGCCTTAAACTAGGCCTAAGAATGCCTAGAATGGGATAAGGATGCAAAAATACACTTAGAAAACATTTTGCAAAGTTTGCTGAAAATAGGAGCTTCGCTCAAGCGAGCCTTCCTTCGCTCGAGCGAGCTTCCAAAATCAAAGGCTTCGCTCGAGCGAGAAATCTTTCGCTCGAGCAGTCTGTCGAAACAGTAAAAGTACTGGATGTTGCAATTTTACGCTCGAGCCACCAATTCTTCGCTCGAGCGTGGCTCAGAGTAAAGGTTGGTCGCTCGAGCGAGGAATCCTTCGCTCGAGCGAAGGAGCCAAATTCTGGAATTTCCAGATTTGCCTCCCAAGCTCAAACCAAGCATTCTTCCACTCTAAACTCGACCTCTTGGGCCCAAATTCTGGAAAACATATCTAAATTCAATGTATAACAATTTTCAAAGCTCAATTTATGAATTCAAGCCCCAAAGGTAAGTCAATTAAAACCATATTCAAACCCATTTTCAAGAATATGAAGAACATGCAAACATGCATGAAATTAAACCATTTCAAAGCTCCAATTTGATGTTCTAGTGAGCCATTTATACCAAAAACAAGTTGAAATCATGGGCTTAAGCTTAGACATGAGCATGCATGTGACAATTTGCCAATAAATCAACTCCAAATTCATCAACACACACATGCATGCATGAATTTCAACATGATCCAACAGGTATGAATTAAAACCATGACTTAGCTCTAAAATTAAGCATGAAACATGCAAGAATCAACATAAGTACACAATCAAGGAGATGGATTCCTACCTTAAGTCTTGTATTCAAGGTTAAGGAGCTCAAAAATGCAATCACTCCTCCAAATCTCCAAGTCTATGAGCAATGCCCTCAAGAACAAGTTGAATTCACTCCAAATCTCTCACTCTGTCTCTAAAATCGGTGGGCTCAAAGAAATGGCTGAAGAATTTGTTTTGTTTGAGTGTATAAGGCTCAAGGATGTAATAATAAAGGGGCCCACCCACAATGGCATTATGGTAATTAATGCAATTCATGTAATTTAGCTTATTTTAATCTGATTTAATCGTACCAAATCACATTTTCAATAAATATACCATAAAATCACATAAATTCTAACGATCCTAAATCATCGATCAATTTTTGATTCGGCCGCCGATAAGGCCTTCAATTTACAGTTTAAACATAAAAACTGTACAGATAATCAAATAATCGAACAGATAAACATGCAATACAATAAATATGCTTAGTCAATTCAGTTCCAATTTTCAATCAGTCCGTTCAGTACTTCAGTTAGTTCCATTATCAGTCAAGTTCAGCCTCAGTAAACAGTAATCAGTAGGTAATCAGTAAACAGTGACGAGGGTTGTTACACCAACCAAACCATCCATCATAATTTCATAACTAACTAATACCTCAACATTCAGGTAGCAACAACCAGTCAAAATAACTTAAATAAAGTACTGTTACAAACCATGCCAAATTATTCAAATACTAAAGTCATTAAAAAATAATAATAAATACATAAACTAATATCAACCCTAAACTCAAGAAAACAAAAGAGGTCCAAACGATAAGTCCAACACTATAGTAATTCCACGTCACCACCGTAGCCCCAACTAATCCTGCAAAGGAAGCTCGGCTGTGCTCAGACAGAACGCACCCGAGTTGCTGAGAGACAAAATGGGTCAATATATAAGTATACTGGTATGAGAACAAGATTCAACACCCGTGTGTCCACCAGACACAAACAAAAATACATTAAATTCTTATTACGGGACAAGACAAACAGTTCCAACCGCACTGAGACAAATAGGTAGTTTCCCGAGATACGGTGGCATTTAGTTTATTGTCCGTACACAACGAAATATAAATTGATTATAAAGTAAACAAAATAGAAATAAAAATATGGTGGGTCAGCCCTACATAAAAAAAAGATTAGTAAGACCCACCATCCTGCAAAATAAAGTTAGTATAATTTAATCATAAGTAACTTGCTAAAGAAGTACAAAATGCACCATTTTATGCTTAAATAATCCAAATTGACCAAAACTCAAAGAACAAAAGTTATACAGAATCAAATTTCCTAAAAGACATCGCGAACGAATTTAATAGAAACTGAACAAGTTGAGAGAAAAGCTTGATAGAAAAACCTAAACGGAATTCAATCGAAAAATCTGAAACTGAAAACAAACAAAAACTACCCTAAGATGATTTTTTTCGAAAACCAATAAAAATGAACTCATTTCGTAGGTTAAAACAGCCTATAAAATCTTTATTGCTAAAATAAATCAAACCGACAATAACCAAGATCATCTGATTATAAGTTCTAATCGATCTTTTTAAAAATAAGTTAAGACACAAAAGTTGTCTAGAATCACGTATACATGCCTCTGCTCAAATTTCATAATTTATCGAGATCGTTTACTATTTTTCAACCTGTACAAATCAATACAATACACACTATAACAATCATCTCATAATTAAATTCTTTGTACCATAACTCCACCACTTCGACCATCCACTTCCGGCCTACACATATATCCCATGTGCCTCCCGTATACCTAACACCGCTCCGAAGCCAAACTTGCACGGGAATATCGTCCTGAATTTGGCCCACACTCCCCGGATGGTTAGCATATGCGTACGCGCGTAAATCAATGCACTCGTCTACTCATGAAAACGAGGCAACAATATATATTTACATAACATCTCACTTATAAGAATAAACATAACAATGCCAAGCCTAAGGCATTCAAATAAATTTCATAATCCTCACTTTTTTTTTTTTGATACACTCTTTCTCACAACACTCAAATAAAATAATAATCCATGGAGTCATGGTAGAGTGTAAGGAATTTATCTATGGGTTTCTAATTTATTTTAATTTCACATATCCATGGGGTGATTACAACCATAAAATAAATCTATATAAAAACCCTAAACTTAGCGTACACAACTAATCAAAATAATTAAAATCAATCAATCATCTAAAAACCCTAAACCTTACATACATAACTAATCAAAATAATTAAAATCAATCAAATATCTGAAAATCCTAAACCTTACATACACAACTAATCAAAATAATTAAAATCAATCTATCATCTTTATGTAAAAACATAATCAAACTAATATCAAATAAATAAAAATAAATAAATAAATAAAAATAACGAATTAAACATAAATCAAGAAAAATAGAATTTATACTCACAATATTTTTTTTAAAAATCAAAAAATTATTTAAAAAATTAATAGGTCCCGTTCTCTCACCCTCTCCCTCTCCCTCTCCCTCACGCCCTTTTCACCGTGGCTGCTACTATCAATTGTAAGATTTCTTAAAGAACTTCTAAACCTAGTTGAATACTTATATTATATTATATTATATATATAATAACCTAATTTCCTACTCTAATCTAATATGATTATTATATAATATTATATTATGTAATACAATATAATTATAATAAATATAAATATAAATATAAGATTAAATATATATATATCATCTCTCTTTTTTTATATAACAAATATAAATATTTAAATATTTGGATTAATTATATATAATTAAATAACACATTAAATTAATTAATTATCACATCAAATTCATTAAATATCACATTAAATTCTCATGTGACCACACAATTAATAAAGTCAAAAATAAAATAAGATAATAATAATAATAAATAATGACTTAAGAAAATTAGGGTCACTACAACGATAGAATTAAAATGATCAAAATATACAAATAATTTAATTAAAATTAATATATATATATATATATATATATATATATAAGTATTCAAATAATAATTTTATAGAATAACAATGCTAATATTATCAAAATAAATAATTAAAATTATATTTTAATTTTAAGAAATTTAAATTTAAATTATCTATATATCTATCTATCTATATATTATACAAGGAAAATGAAGTTTTTAACTTACAAGCATTGTGGGAGCTCCAATATTTCAATATTAATTTTCTAATTTTTTGATTTTTTTTAAAAAAAAACCTGAACATTTATTGATTTCTCCCAATCCACAGACCTTTTTGACTTCTCCCATCATACCTACTGCTGCATTCTTTTCAACTTCTCCCATACACTATGGATAGTGATGGGATTATTAAATTATTTTTATAAAAAATCTAAAAAAAATAATTTATATATTAAAAAAATATCTAAAACAAATATAAATTCTTATTAAATTTATCTATCTATCTATATATTATATCAGTAAAAGGGCTTTCTAACCACAAGTCTTGTGGGAATTCCAATATCTCAAACTAAAATTTTTTATTTTTTTATTTTAAATAATTAAAAAAATCCTGTATAGCTCTCATTCAAGTAAAAAAAAATAATAATAATAATAATAATATCTCTTGATTTATGACTTTCAAATGGAAAGTATATCAAATATAAAAAAAATAAAAATAAAAATATACTAATCCATTTTAAAATACAAATTTGAGGGGCACTAAATATGGAAAACATTCCATTAATTTAAATTTAAAATTATAATGGCTTATCCCATAATATATAAGTTGTAAATAATGATATATTTCATGATTTATCTATATATCTATATACTATTATAATTGCAAAATATTATCATTTCATTAAGGTTGAAAGTTGTAATTTTTTTTCTCATTTTTTTTTTTATTTTGTTTAATTTTTGTGATTGGTCTATAAATTAATTTTATATTTTTAAAATAAAATTTCAAATTTGGATTCTTACATAAATTATGTTACTATAATTGGAATGAGATCAATATTCATCCTTACATTTTGCATCATTTATTAAATTATAAAATAAAATTTCAAATTTAAATTTTTCTTCAAATTATATTACTACAATTAGAATGAGATCTATATTCACATGTGTCATAATATTATTGGTCTAAATATAATTAGTTTTAAATACATGTGTTCAAATTTTATATCGCTATTAATTTTTTTTTCTTTTTTTGTTTTAAATTTTATAAAAAAAAATTTATATCCTCCTAAACTATAAGGACTTGACAATAATATTTTTTAATATAATTTTTTTTCTTAAACAAATGAACAAAACATAACTTTTTTTTTTTTAGTACTTACCAAACATGGTGGATTTTGTTAGATTTTTTTTTTTTTTAATCTCAATTGTCAATTAAAAAAATTAAAATAAAGAATAAAGATATTTTTGGCTCAAATTGTTAAAAAGTTACTTTTGCTAAAATAAATTAGAAAGAAACGTTAATTTTTTTATTAAAAGTGATAGTTTATTAAACTTTTTTTATTTAAAAAAAAAGAGGGTTGTAGATGATAAGTTATTCATCCAGAATTATGTTCAGATTAAATGAAAATACCATATTAAATTTTCTTCTTACCTTTTTTTATTCAAATACTTTTATTTTGTAAGAAATTTGTTTTTATTCTATTTAATATTTTATTGTAATTTTTAAATTAAAAAGAATTTCTAAAAAATCATAGTTAAATTATTTATGCCATTATAAAAAGTAATTTTTTTAATATCAAATTAGTGGTAGTTTAAGAAGTGCTAAATATGTATATTTTTTTACTTTTTATGAAAAGATATACAGAAAAGTAGAGATGTGATGTGACACAAAAAAGATAATTAAGTATACTTTTTTACTTTTTATGAAAAGATGTACAGAAAAGTAGAGATGTGATGTGACTCAAAAAATATAATTCAGTATATTTTTTTACTTTTTACGAAAAATGTGTAAAAAAATAGAGATGTGATGTAACCCAAAAAAGATTAAAAAAAATGAGTTAATATGGCACTTCCCAAAAAACCCTTTTTTTGATGATCCCTTTCTAAAATGTGTATTTTTTAAATATTTTCAAGAAAAATTTTGTTGGAAATCTCAAGTGTATTGTTTTTTCTTTTGTTCATTAATATTAAATTTTTAATGAATTTTATTTATTATTTAAAAAATAAATTAGCAAATAATTTATATATTTATATATATAATTTTGTTTTGATTGCTCAGGTTATTTGGTGTTTCCGCCCAAATCCACTAAAATTTAATTTGAATTTTTAATTTCTACATAGGTCCTCACTTAATTAAAAATTATATTGTTCAATTTTTACAAAAATTTAAGCTTGACTCAAATTGTTTAGGATGAGTTCACCCAAGTTTGTAATTTTAACAAGGGGGTTGAAAGTTACATGATTAAATTTGTGACAAATTAAAAAATAATAAATAAATTATGATAAAATTGTGAGACTTAAATTATAAATTTCAATCTTCTCTATTTTCATAATTTGCATACAAAAATTTAACTATTTATATTATTTTGTATAAAAATATATTATTAATTTTTTATATGCTATGCATACCACTAATTCTTTTATAACACTTATCAAATATTTTTGAAAACAATAGTACTTATATTACATGAATCAACTGCTAATTATATATATATATATATAAATTTAAATCAATTAGATTCATTTTCAATTGTGATAGAGACCCCCACATATATGACCCTCACAAACTACTCTCGTTCCAACTATTTATAATGTGAGGCCCACACATACATGAGTGAACCCCACACACACATCAAATATAAATAATATAATAATCTAAAAAATATATAATTTAAATTATTAAAATAAGAGCGTGTCCTACCGACCTCAACAACACGGTCCAATCAAGCTGATCCCCTTCACAAAAATCGTTAAAAAGGGATACGGTTTTTTTCAAAAATCAATTAAACCGCCGGTCAGACCGGAAATCCCGTAAAATCGGCTCCTATTTTTTTTATCATAACATAACCGTCCGGTTTAAATAATTCACATTTTTTCATCAAATTAGGGTTCTCTGCTCCCTTTCATGAATATCGTTAATTCGATTTCAGACATGGCAATCTCGTACGATACGAAGACTCCATTGGCATTGTTGTGCTTTCAGCGAAGACTGATGAAGACTGAAGACTGAAGGGCTTCACCTTTCCCGGCAATTTCTACATCTGGCTTTTTTTTTTTCTTCTAGGGCTTGGTTCTAAATTTCTCTCGAATTTTCCCGGGAAAATGGACGGAGATTTGGAAATCTCTCTGGACAAGCTTCCAATCAAGCGCTTAGAATCCATTGAAGAAAACGGACTCGAACGATTCTCTTCGTAAGCTTTGATTCAATGTATATATGTGTATAATGTATGTCTGTAGATATGTAATTATATGTGTACATTTTGCAGTGATGTAGGTTATGACGAGAAGCGATTGAACCTAATTCGACGAATAGACTTCGCGTGGGCAGTGGAGAGAGAAGACCCCAACAAGAAGCAGAAGAAGACTTCGTCTTCGTCTTCTTCTTCTTCTTCGAAAGAGGCCGCAACAACGACATGGCCATGGCAGAGCATGGTCGAGAATTTGCAGTTGGCTCATCAAGAGCTGTCTGTCATCATCGATCTCATCAATACCGTGAGTCACTCTCATCCTGACTGATTTCTATACATATGCACATATATATTATGAATGTATATGTTTCTGCACATAAACCCCACATTGTATTTGTAAGTTAATTATATGTAATTGATAGGGTTTTGGTATTGAACATTGCCCGAAAGGGATCATTTCAGGTTAAATATGTCGGACATTGTTGTGAAATCGTGATTCATATTGTGAATTAAAATGGCCTCATACTGAATCGCAAATCAAATTGAATCGTGAATCATAAAAATTCGGTCACTTTTTCTAAATTACTTAAAAACATATATATATATATATATTTAGATGTTAAATATTTCTTATGAATATGAAATATTTAGACTTAAATCAATGAAAATCATATTTTGAATGATAATCATGTAGTTTAATAGGTAAGAAGTTAACAAAGATTTCTATGTAAAATAATTCTTACCTTTTTTGCTTTTTTAGATATTTCTTATCAACCATTCTTAATAAAGATAATAACTAAATAGACAAACTATTAATTTTCAAGGTAACAATAATTAACAACGATATTGATATTTGGACAGTAAGTATGCATACTTTTCTAAGTAATAGTGAGTAAATAATAAGAAATAATTATTTAGAATATTTTATTTTAAAGCCGAAAACATTTTAAAATGTATAACTGATCTCATATATGTAATATTCAATTACATTCAATTTAATAAAATAGCAATAGATAATTCATAGTGTAACTTTAATCTTAAACATCTTTAGAAGATATATTATGATTTTTTAAAGGGAAAAAACTTAGAAGAAAGATTAAAAATATGTTGGGTCTTATTGAATCGGATTGGATCATATTAAAAACTCTATGTTCACTAAAATAATAACAAATCATGTATATATATTAGTTACTTTGGTATTAAACGTTATTAGAAGTTGTATTATATGATTTTCACTAAAAAATTAGAGAAAAAAAAGAGTCGAAAATATGTCGAACACAATAATTTCAAAAATTACTTGAATCTTAAAAAGTGAATTGAATCGTGAATCGATTGTAAATCGTGTGATTCACTAGATATTCACTTCCAAAATAGATTCACCTATAGATTCATATCGATTTTGCAAAAATTGCGAATCGAATCGTGAATCAAATCGCGAATCGTAAGTTCTGATAACAGAGGTGTCGGATTTAAATGTAGGTTTAGGATTTTAAATGCACAATTTGTAGTTTTTTAGCTTTAAATTTGAATCACGTAACAAGCTTCAAGTTAGAATTTTTTGTATGCTTTAGTAAGTACTTGATTTAGGTTAAATTTTTTGCTTGATATGACTTTACTCTCAAGTGTTTTCGTCAATATCAAAAAAAAAAAAAAAATGTCAATAGGGAATAGAATCATCAAAACTTGAATGAGGAATAAAATTATGTAATTTTTGTTTTTGATGTGTAGGTGGAAGCTAATGATGCAGTTACAGTGGCTGGCATGACCAGGCCGAAGCAGTTACCTAATGAACTATTGTCTGACCTTGCTGTATCCACAGCAACAAAGCTGCAATGCTTTCGGGTACTCATCTTTGTGTTTGTTGTATTTGTACTTGTATTTAATAACAGTGATGCTCTTCCTTTGTTTAAATTCACAATTTCACCTTTTGTTACATGTGATAGCCGATAGGCTAGGTATAGTTAGCATAAATTTGCATTGACAAGTAATGACATGTAGACAATTTCGATCAACAAAATGATATTTGTGCAGCAGCCTTGCTATGTCTGCATAATGGTAGATTGTTAGATATGTTGAGCTGCTTTTTACTTGCTCTTTGTTTCTGATTGGCAGCATCTTGGGAAATATTTCAAGCAATCTGCCAAAGCATTGGAAAGGCAGGTTGCTAGGGAAGCAAGATTCTATGGTGCTCTCATCAGGTGAACATGCCCCAAATGCCATGATTTGTAGAGTATCAGATACACTACATCTACATTTCATGAATATTACATTTCAAATGTCCTATTTTAGATCTTTATGGAGTAAACAATCGCCATATTTTGCTTTCTTGTTTAGATCTTGTCATTAATTTATATTGGTTTTATATAGCTATGGAGCCTCAGTAGCCCTTGCAATGAACCCAGTAAACCACAATTTGTTGACAACTGGCAGTGGTTGTATATTGTTTTCTTGATCTCCATTTCTTCATTAGTTCATATATATATATGAATAAAAGAAGCTTATTATCCCATAATGATGTACGCATAATTTCATCCTCTATCTACTTTATTTCCTGACAAGCGGATAGATTGCAGCAAAACTGGAAAGTTAAACGGCAGCGTGTGGTCGCTTTTGCTCCTGGCAACGAAGGCTTCTACATTGATCTATTTGACAATACATTACATGATTCAGCGGTCGTATCTCGTCCATCTGCTATATCAACAGTGCGAGTTGAGCATGACCCAGCTGGTATGCTAGCTGTGAACATACCTCCAAATTCGTGCCGCTCACTTGAATTTTCATTTCTTGGTTCGCATTTGGGTAATAATCCAAGACAATCTAGTAAAACGAAAAACTGTTGCTCCTCTGAGGATCTATCCAAAGAAACTAAGAAAGAACCTGTGAGTGATGATGAGTGTGTTAAAGAAACACATTCAATTCTCCGTGAAGTTCATCATGCAATCTTTGATGAGCAGGTATGTTCCTTGCTTTTCTATGCCCTTCATACTTCTAAGTACTATATTTTTACTGCTTCTGGTTCTCTTGTTCCAGGTTTTTGATTTGGTGAATCGCGAAGCATTAAACCCATCTTTAGGTGTGAATGTGACTGGAATACGAGAAAACTATTTGCAACTGAGCATAGGTCAAGGAGCTTCTGTCTTCATTTCACTTGTGCCATCTGGGCAAGATAATCAAACAGTTGATAGTGCAGAGACTCAAAATTTGGACACTGCAATTGTACCTTTCGAAACATTTGACGGATCGCGGTTAGGTGAAGGGAAAAATGATACCCCAAAAAAGAAGCCCAGGTTTCCTAATCAAATGAGTTGTGAAATTTATTTGGCGCAAATTTTTCATGAACATGTACTTCTAAGAGCGAAAGATGGATCTATTTCTGCTGGTAGAACTCACTTATCTAATCAGCAACCATCAAAGGATGGGTTAAATCTTCTGGGTCATTTCTGCATGTCCCTGGCTCACAGGATCTTTTCGAACAAAGTTCTCGCTGAGCTGGAAAATCTGGTATTGACTTCGTGTTTACATGAATCAAAATTTAAACGGGAAGAAAAAGAAATTTGTTGTTTATTTTTATTTCACCATTTCATTCCATCTGATACTTTGTTTAATATATGAAAGGTTGCTGGGGTCCCATATGTCCAACTTATCTCTCATCCTACTTGGCATTCTCGAACATCTTCGTGGACAATCTCCATGAATGTTCCTCAGTCCATTCTTCATGCTGGATGCCAAACCCAAAACTCGGGCATTAAACATATTAAGGATGTGAAGTCACAGTTTCGAACCAAGGTGGTGGTGAATGATGATTTCATTAATGTAGAAGGGGAAGGTGCTCCCAATGTTGTTGCCCTCTTCAAAAGTTCTGAGGGCATCTGCTCTATGAACCGATATGACTGTGACTTGGCAGATCTTCCTGTGATACTTCTTCAGCAGGTATGTCTCTATTTTTATGATTTTAGTGTGGTTATTGTATATAACTACATTTAGTTGTTGTAGCTGCATATGGGAAACTTAACTTGGTAATGCTAAGCACAGGGACTGTTGTCCTTGCATTAATAGATATTTTAGGTTTTAGTGACCTGTACGTGGTCTGTACCAAGTTTCATGGTGTATTTTGTCATTTACATATTGCAAGCACTAGTTTTTTATATAAATAAAAATAAAGAAGAGCATGCACAGATGTAATACGAGCATTCTTTGAATAGATACACACCAAGCGAAGTTTATATACTTGAATGATTAGGTATCATTATCCATTTATTCACATTCAACATTGGAAGTTACAGTCCAGAGACATTATGTTTCATAATGTTGTTTCTTAGAATTTGGACAAATTCTAATTATCTCACCAGTGTTATGAACTTTTGTAAGTTCCATTAAAATAAAATTTAAGAAGAGATAGAAAGAAATATAATTTGTAGTTACCCTAGTGCACAGTTTACTAGAGATAGGAAAATTGATGTTTTTGTATAACAGTACAGGAGAGCGTGTGATATACAATAAGGATATAAAATTTAAATCCAAACTATGTACTTGTCCCACTTGTGTGTGTCAATGGTGTTACATATATGTGATGGTGCATTGCATGTTGCATAGTACAGTTAAATTGTGATGCATAACCAAACCAAACTAAACTAAACCTTGTGTCGCACTAAAACCTACATGAATTTTTTTTCACCATTTTGCTATATGCTCAGTTAAATTAAATAAATTCATATCTTTTTTTTACTATTGCATCTCCTATTTGTCAATTTATGCATTCCCCTCTCCCTAACATTTTTATTTATGGCAATCATTCAACTTTTTCCTACATCTCAACCAACCATCTTAGCCTATTCTTGCAACTTATTTTCAATTTATATTACTCCAACTATTTCATGAATATATTTATTAATGATTTTGCCTTTCCTAGTCTTACTACAATCTAAGCATTCTTATCTTAGTTACACTCATTGTCGGTCGAGATTGTTTGAGCATTTTGTCAACCCAAATTGGTCAGGTCAGTTGACAGGTCAATAGTAAACCTGTTCCGGCTCATCCATAAGCACACCCTTAGGTCCAACATTGCAAGCATAACAATCAGTAAACATTTTCCAAATGGGAAAATTTTGCGAATCTAGTAATGCAATGGACCAAATAAAGGTTGTATGATGGGTGTAACCAAACATGGTTACAGTGCTCATCAAACTTTAGTTTGACTATATATTGCTCAATAAGAATTGGGTATGTTGTGTGTGCTGTCGTGTTGCATCCACTAAAAATCTAAAACCATGTTTTGTTTTTCCAATTACAATAGAATCAAAACATAATTTCTATCTGAAAGATGCATGTGAAATTTCAACTAAAGCCACGAATCTTCTTGTTAGATAACAACTTTCACAATATGTATTACACAAAATGAAATTTGTACATGTATTACTTTGACTACAGATTGCAAGCCAAGTTATTCGTTGGCTTCACGAGGAAGCTCTTATGGTTGGAATTAAAGTGAATCGGGACTATCTATGTTTGTCCTTCGAGCTTGAGCAAGGGGAAACACTTGGCCTCGTGGCACATGTTGATCCAGAAGATACCCAAGGATGCATCTCCTGGTGGTTGGTGATGGAGGATGGATTCACCGAGGAACGCAAACTTCATGCAGATGTTTCTGATGGTGGATCGGACACGAGGAAATTCCTGGGTTATTTATCATTGGATTTGTTGTATTCAACATTGATGGACTTGGTTAGCCTCTCCAATGGTGGTGGAAACCCCTGATTTTGCATCATAATTTTCTTGTAGTTGTCTATGGGAAAGGTTGCTGATGGTGATTTTGCAATTACATCTCTTTGTAATCCTAGTTGTAAAATGCTTTCGGTTTCATTTTCATAATTTGTTTTCCCAAACACACAAAAAACGAATTTGGTTTGGTTTTCAGAAAATAGATTTTGAAAATGAAACCAAATGTAGTGATACAGTCTGTTTGGATTTGGTGATTTTTTAGAAGGGGATAAAAATTAAAAAGAAACTCTTTCAATTTTTGTTAGGGAAACTTCTACATTTCGTATGAAAAATGGAGAAAAATTCAATAATAAATCGGATATTGAAAAACTAATCACGGTGAAAATTTAAATAATAAATTGAATATTCAAAAATTAATCCCCATTATTTTGTGTCGTTTATGAAAATTCAAATGAAATATGCCAATCATGCTCACTTTTGTATAAGCACGATTTCAAGCACATTTTGATTTAAATTTCAATAACACAAAAAAAACATAACTGCTTTTTAAAATGTTTGGCTAGCATTTATTTTCAAAAAATTATGTATATTGAAATATACATTTTTATGTTTTATACCCATATATATAGAGAACCAATCACAAAAACTCTTGTGAAAATTTCAAATATATTGTCCTACAAACATACCAACATAAAGCTGTGTTTAGATTATGAATTTTTGTAGAAATTTGAAAAGTAGAAAAGAAAAAAAGTAAGTAAAATGTTAATTAAACTCACTTTTTCTCTTTTTTTTTAAATTTTTATCCAAATCTTTGATCCAAACACCACCTAAAGAAAACAATCCCTTTGGAAATATGGAAGTAGGTCACTTTCATTTCATTGTGGATCATTGCTTCCAAAATTCATCGGGAGGGTTACCCATTGTGTAACGCAATATAATTCCATTATGCGGAAAAGATAATGCATCACAAGAAGCCACAAATATTGGAATTTACTTCTCAAATTAGAATATTTTTAAAATTAAATTAAGAATCAAGCTAGGTCCTAGATTTTAAAAATTTAAGAGCCAAATTGAATTGTAAAATATTTAAAACTGAACCAGAACCATGTGATTTGATTTTCATTTCACTGTTTTAGGTTAAAAAATGAGCAATGATACATCTCCTAATTTTGAAATTTTAATTAAGTTCTAATGATGTGGCAGTAAATTAAAAAAAAAAAAAAAAAAAGACAAAAATCACATTATAGTGGGCCCACCCCTATTAGAGCTCATTAAAACTCCTTTATTAGAGCTCCCAATCATTTTTTGTTAAAAAATTTACCACTATATCTAAATTATATAATTCAATAAAAATCAATGTACTTCAAAAAATTAAAAACATAGTTCAATTTTTTACATTATTTTAATTTGATAGATGGTTAGATTGGGAATAAAATTGTAAGATTAATTAGTCCTGGTTTGGCTATCATTTTGGGACTAAAAAAGTACAAAAAGATAAAAATAGGCTAAATAACTTAATAAGACAAAATATTACATCCAACTTATAATCATTACACTTTTTCTCTCACAAAAGTCAAAAAAATCAAAAAATTCAAACCTAACAAGACTAAAAAAGCCAATCTAAAAAATTCCCAACACAAAAAAACTAACTATATTAGCCAATGCTAAACGAAACTTTAATATAGGATTCTTCAATATTGACTATATTTATATAAATAGAAAACTTAATTTGATAATAAATAAACAGAGTGGTTAATTTTGATATATTTATGATGTGATTTTTTAAAAAGTACAAGGCTATAAGTTGGTTTGGGATATGAGTTGCTTTTTGATTTTTTTTTTCTTTTTGTTAAAAAAAAGTCTCATTTGGAATAGATTTTTAATTTTATTAATTTTTATGAAAAAAAAAATAAAATGATTACGATTTAAATATAATATTTTATTTTATTAATTATTTAATTTTTTTATTTTTTATGACTATTTTAACCTCAAACTATTATGCCAAATGAGTGCAAGTATCAAGTAGGCGTCACGTAGAAGAAACCAAATTGAATTGTGAAATCTTTCGAATTGAATCAAAACCAGCTCTAGGCTAAAAAAATCATCATTATATCTATATTGTATAATCTAATTTTTTAAAAATTATTTTTAGATGAGTTTTCGTTTATTTTTAACACAGCAGTTTTTTATATATTTTAATCAATTTTTTATATTTTTTAGATCAAGATGAATCTAAAAAGTAAAATAAATTTCTTAAATTTTAAAAAAATATTAAAAATAAACGAAAATTTGAACAAAAATTTATGTACATTTTTTTTCGAATTTTTGTTTATTTTTTTGTAATTTTTTTTCATATTTTAATTAATTTTTTTTTTACTTTTTAAATGTATCTAATCTTGATATATCTAAAAAAATTAACTAAAATATAAATAAAAAAATTAATAAAAATAAACAAAAATTCGTTTAAAGACAAATTTTAAAAGGTAGTTCGAATATTTAAATTGTTTAAATTAAATATAAATTTGTCAACCAACCAACACGAGACACTGACACCTCACCCACGGCACAAGTGAACGCCACTTGTTCCTCTTCTTATTTTTATTTTTATTTTGATCTTCATATTATCCACAATCTATTTTTTTATTAAATAATTATTCACAACCAAATGCCATGCGTAATTACGATTACATGACACATACTTATAAATAATGGCAAGTGTCTCTTCCATCTCTCTTTATCTTTAACTTTTCATTTTCCTTAAATGTTCTAGAATCAACCCTAAATAAAATTTAAACATTCCTAATAATGAAAATATTTACATTAAGAATTTACTAATTTATTATTACCGAAATGGATTGTCACATTTTAACTATTAAAAATGTCAGTCCTTTATACGATACTAGCTTGACGTTTTATTAAAAGTAACTTAATAGTCTTAAGTGGTATTGACTATAAGTTTTAAGTCTTCAGTGATCTTGACATGATGATAATAAAATTAACTAAAACACTCATTATATTTTTGATAAGCTTGATTATTCCATTATCGTAAGGATCCTCTAGAGTTAATCCTCTAGAGTGATCTCCTAAAGTGGTTAATCTAACGGCTGAGAATCAAACTCACCAAAACGACGTCGTTTTGGTGAGTATTTTGAAAAAAAAAAAAAAAAATTCAAATTTCTTTCGTTTGTTCTGGGTTTCACTTCTATCACCGACCCATTTCCTAAACTTAACCCCACTCCGGCATAGCCTCCCTCGCTGGAGCTCTCCCAGTCGTCGCCCGCCCATTCTCAACGATTCGTTGCCTCCTTCGTCCTTGTCGTCTGCCGCCCACACCGCTTCTCTCTTCCTCCTTTCATTGTCCTCCCCTTAAAGCAATAGGTCTTAAAGCAGAGTGAGAAAAAACTGTTTCTTCTCTTTTTTCAACCACACACTTCGTGTCCTGTCCCATGGATGTGATGGGCCTTGAAGAAGACCAGTTTTGGTTTCTGGGTTAGTTCTGAGTAATCTTTAAATTCTCTCTTTTTTAGAGTTCTTGATAAGTCTCTCTAATAAGGGTGTGTGAAAATGCCAATGTATCAGCCTTGTAGTCGGAGGAGGGACAATGGTGGGCTTGTTTTAGATCTGGAAGCTGCCGTGAAAGATGGGATTTTGGGCGGTGGAGCCACCACCGGAGAGAAATTGGATCTGAAGAATGTAGAAATAATTAATGTATAGAGAAAATAGGGAAAGAGAATAAATTGTATGTATTGAATGTGTATTATTGATTGATGTATAAATGTTGTTCATGGAAGCTCCGTTATATAGGAGTCGTTTACAAGACAGAATGATGATACAAATGAAATATAAAAAGGAAAGGCTACCGAAAGCAAGAGAAAAGGAATTCATCTATCTGGACTAGGCTAGCAGCATCTATATCTATCTGGGCTAGGCTAGCAGCATCTATACATATATAATATTTTATCTATTAGCAGCTGTATACATATTAATATATTACATAGTAACATATTATATCTATATTAACATATCTGGGTACTATCTATTATATGTATATTAACAGCCCCTCTCAAACTCAAAGAGGATAGGTACTAACCAGCTTGAGTTTAGAGAGAGTAACAAAACAGAAAAAAAAAACTGACAAATAAAATAAAAGTGGATAGGAGACACTGTATGGTCGTGTCAAACCGTTGGTGAAGACACTGTATGGTCGTGTCGAACCGTTGTAGCAGACAATGGTGGGACAGTTTACGGGGTCATGTCGGACTGATGTAGCAGACACTGTGTATGGTCGTGTCAGACCGTTGTTGTAAAAGCTGACCGGAATCAATGTCGGGACAGTTTATGGGGTCATGTCGGACCGTTGTAGCAGAAAAGATATACATAGATAGATATATCGCTTCCTCAAAAGTCGCGCCTCAAAAGGCGGGCCCAAACTATCAAAAGGCGTGCCATCAAAAGGTGTGCCCGACAGCCATCAAAAGGCGCGCCGAGCCATCAAAAGGCGCTCGGTTTGTCGTCTGGCGTCGAGAGGCGCGTGATGCGCGTGTCGGCCGTGGCTATTTAAACCAAGACGGAGGCTGAGGCAGAGGCTGAGACTGAGACAAAAACCTGCTGAAAACCTCTGAAAAACTCTTCGTTTTCTTGAGAGAGATACTCTGTAACACTCTGTTGCCTAGAAAATGGCCTCTTCTTCCCGTTCCGCTACCCAGAACATAGCCTCTTCTTCCCGAGGTCTGCTCACTCTCTTTCCCGACCTCAATGAGTGCACAAGAGAGAGAATCGGGGCAGTGGCCCTTGAACCGCAACCAAGCGCTCCTGGGTTTGCGCCGTTGAACTATCCGATGTTGTCAGTGGAGCAGAGAATGACTGCTCAATCTGATATTGAGGCCAATTATTATACATTAAAGTCATGTGTTGAGACCATGACGGCGGTCACAAACTTGTTGCACCGGCTTCAGAGTAGGACAAATGAGGTGCATCAGTTAAACGCCCAACTGGCTCTGCTCCAGGGCATGTATAAGGATGCTCGAGCAGAGATAAGTGTGTTGAAGGCGGAAAACAAGGAGCTGAAGCGGAAGGCGACCGTTATGCTCAGATTCGGAGGGCCGCCATATGTGACATATGAGGAGCAACGGGAAGAGAACGTGCTCGGCGGCGTGGGAAACACGAAGGCAGTGCCGGTAAGGGATGCCCAAGACAAAGGCAAGAAGAAGAGAACAACTGAAGAGGCGAAAAAGTAAGGCCGGTTGGTGGCCGTCTGCAGAAAAGAAAACAAATCTTTTGTTTGTTGGGGGTTTTTGTTTGTGTTGGTGTTTGTTTTTTTTTTTTTTTTTTTTGTAAAATGGTGATCGGGTTTGATCCCCGACATGAATAAAATGAGGTTGTGGTGCAAATGCGGATGGCATGAAGGTACAGGACTGAGCAGAAAAAAAAAAATCAATTGGATAAAATAAGTTTTTTTTTTTTTTGTTTTTTTTTTAAATAAAAGATAAAAAGTTGGGCGGTGGAAATTAAAGAATGTAAAATATGATGAGGGTTGTGGGTGGAGAATATTGGAGAATGGAAAAGTTTATATATAAAATAACTTGCTCTCTTTTCTGGAAAGAAAGAAAAAAAAAAAAAAAAAAAAAAAAAAAAAAGAAAAAGAAAAAAGTGACACAAACAACCGATCAACGAATAATAGTGTGGAAAAATATTATAATAAGAAAATATATATAAGCTTTGTGGGAAAGAAGATAGTGGAGATGGAATATATTATAAAAAAAAACGAAAAAGAGAGGGTGTAAAGTGACAAAGACAAGGTTCCAAGTGAGGTGGTTTCGGAGATCGAGTCTGTTATTGCAGACTTGAGGAGTGCAATGGGGAGCAAAGCATGGGTGCAATAAAAGTAGGAATATTTTCTCCGGGCATCAATACTGAAACTTCTCTGGCATTCGTAGATATTTTGGGAGATGGAAAATGAAGATTGGCATTGAAGCCCATTTGGGACTCAAAATCGCCATTGTACCTCCGGCCGGAGGGCGAAGAAGCCGGCGAGTTGGGTCTGAGAAACCTCTAAAAAATGGTAGTTACTAGAGAGAGAGAGAGGTTTTGATTGTGAGAGATGGTTTTGAAGGCTTTTTACGCCATTAGTTCCAGATCTGTGAATGCTCAGAGAAGTACCACAACAAATAGTGAGAGATTTGGACAGTTGCTAGGGTGGAAAGGGCGATCGCGTGGACAAGGTGGGCATAAGCGGGGTCATCGAACTGCTAGGAGCAGACAAAAAACCAGTGAAGAGAGTGGCCGAGATTGGCAGTGAGAGAGATCAACCGAAAGAGGTTCTCTTTGATAACACTGTTAGGAGTTCGGATCTGCAGTGGAATAGGGAAGAACCCGCGGGGACTCCACTGTTGGGTGCTGAAAAATGCTAGCAGTTCTGAAAGATCAGAGCATCCGATACGACTGTTCTGATCGGATTCTCGTCGGAATGCTCCGGCAACGACGGCGATGAGGAGCAAGATGAGGGAGATGGAGGTGGAAGAAGCCATGTGAAGCTGGATTGCTTGTTAATGAGCTGCTTTCTACTCTGAACAAAATGGGCCTGTTCATGAGAGAGAGCTGGAAGTCGACCTTGATGTGGTTGTGGGGGTCCCCAGAATCGTCTTCTCCGACGTCACTCAGCAAATCGCCGATGCACAGTAGCTCGCATGTTTGTTGCTGATGGTGGTGACCACGGCTGCCTTGAAGAGAAGTGTGCGAACTCGAACACGTACTGCTAGTTTCTGGTTCATGTAGCTGGTTGCCGATCGCTGTGGATCACTGGTGTGTGAGCTTGGTCACCGGAGCTGTAGCAAATGAATTGAGGCGGAGGCTGTCAATCCTTCGTTGTTAGAAGGATCGGCTCAAGACAGTGTAGAAGTAAAAATGTTTGAAGGAATCTGCAACGGTTGTTGTTGGAGAGCCATGATGATGACTCGAGTGACTCGGTGGTGGACTCGTGGATGATCAGAAATCCGATCATTGATCAACCACGGGGGGTAGCGTGACCAGTTGCAAGCTGTCTGCTGGGTGCAAAAAGGAGCTATGAATCCTGTGTGTGTGAAACCCATTGTGAGGCAATTGGTGAGTGGGTCTGTTTGTTGTATTGAGAAGACTAGTGAGTGGGTCTGTTTGTTGTATTGAGAAGACTTTTTCTATCTTTGTTGAAGTGTTGTTGAAGAATCTGCCATGAAAGAAGAGATTAAGGAAATTTGGGTTTGTCCGGCGGGCGGCCAAGACGAGCTGCCGCCCGCCGGTGAAGCGGAATTACTAAGTTGTTAACTTAGCTCTGATACCATGTAGAAATAATTAATGTATAGAGAAAATAGAGAAAGAGAATAAATTGTATGTATTGAATGTGTATTATTGATTGATGTATAAATGTTGTTCATGGAAGCTCCGTTATATAGGAGTCGTTTACAAGACAGAATGATGATACAAATGAAATATAAAAAGGAAAGGCTACCGAAAGCAAGAGAAAAGGAATTCATCTATCTGGACTAGGCTAGCAGCATCTATACATATATAATATTTTATCTATTAGCAGCTGTATACATATTAATATATTACATAGTAACATATTATATGTATATTAACATATCTAGGTACTATCTATTATATGTATATTAACAAAGAAGATGATTGAAGCCAACATTCATTTGCCCTATTTCTTTGGAGCCAACGCTAGATCCTGTGACTCTCTGCACAGGGCAGACCTACGAGAGATCTAACTTCATTTGCCCCACAACGATGCAAGATCTTTGGGACGATTCAGTGACTCCAAACAAGACTCTTCACCATCTAATCCACAGTTGGTTCTCTCAAAAGTACTTGGCGATGAAGAAGAGATCAGGGGATGTGCAGGGGAGAGCTTTGGGAGACATTTTTTTTTTTTTCCAAATACTCACCAAAACGACGTCGTTTTGGTGAGTTTGATTTTCAACCATCGGATTAACCACTTTAGGAGATCACTCTAGAAGATTAACTCTAGAGGATCCTTACTCATTTCTTTAAAGCTAACTTAAAAGTTTTAAGTGATATTATATATTATTTATAAGTTTTAAGTACGTCGTCAGTGATCTTAACATGATAATAATAAAATTAACTAGAACTCTTATTACATTGTTGGTTAGCTAATCGTTAAATAATTGTTATTATAATTAAAATTGAGAACGATTAGCTATGTATCAATTTGAATTTCCTTACCTCATATCATTAGGAATACTCAAGTTGAAATTCAAATTCAATGTTCATGGATTCACAATGAGTAGTGATTAGCTAATAGTTTGACCTCATATCAAAGTTGAATCTATAATATATGGTTAGAAAGGTTTTTCTTAGAAGTTAGCTCAAGAAACCTATCAAACCAAGTAACTTTTATCTCAACACACATCTCTCTTTTAAAAGAACTTACACACCACACTTCGTCCCACACGTTACATTATTATTATTATTATTTTTTTTGTGAATATTAAATTTTAAATAAAAATTAATTATAATCAATTTGTATGGTTTCCCGATCATGCTCACTTTTGTAAAAGCATAATTCACAAAACAAACGTTTTGATTTTAAGTTTTCAAATACAGTTTTTAATTTTTTTTTTTTGTATTTTGTTATCTTCGGTGAATTTTTTTCATATTTTAGTTAAATAATTTTATTTTTTTGATGCACTTAACCTCGATGAACCTAGAAAATAAAATATTTGTGGATATATTTTTTTTAAATTTAATAAATACAAAAATATTCTGAATTTTTGTATTTTTTTTGTATTTAGTGATTTTTTTAAATATTTTAATTTTTAAGTGTATTTAGGTTAGGTAAATTTAAAAATAAATAAATAAAATGATTAAAATGTTAAAAAAAATTCATTGAAATTAAAAAAATAAAAAATTGTATTTAAAAACTTAAAACCAAACAAAATCTAGCTAGTTTTTTTAATTGTTGGGTTGAGATTTTTAAAAATATGTATATTAAAACACGTCTCTTTTTCATACCCATATTACTACATAGACAAAGAATCAACCACAAAACTCTTCCTTGTAATAATGACATAACACTAATTGGTACACTAGTGTGTACATTAATTGGTGCATGTAGTACCATCGAAACTTTTAGAATAATGCTATATGTACCAATTAATTGACTAACTACTATACTAACAGATGATATGGCATAATTTTAGAGCTTTTAGGTATTTATAATTTATATAATAGGTAGGGTTAGTAATAATGACATAACACTAGTTGATATACTAGTATGTATATTAATTGGTGCATGTAGCACCACGGAAACTTTTATTTTCATTTAAAATGGAAAGAATTCAAATAACTTTGCCTCCATTTGGGAAGTTGGTTTTGAGGTTTTTTTTTGGTGCTAAAATAGCCACAAAAAATAAAATAGGTTTTTTAGCCCAATAAGACAAAACATTACATCCAACCATAATCATTACATTCTTTCTCCCACAAAAAAATCAAAAAAGTCAAAAAAGTCAAAAACCCTTCCCAAACTAGGTTTTTTAGCCCCAGGCTAAAATAGTCAAAAAAGTCAAAAAGCTAAAAAGTCAACCCACTTCGCAAACGAGCTTATGATGTATTTGAATCATAAATTTGAGTATGAATTTTCCAAACGAAGGTAGGAAATTTCACAAATATTTTTTGGCACATGAACCTTTGAATATTAAAAATGCTGGTCTTTTATTTGTCACTAGCTTAACTCTTGCATTAAAGCTAACTTAGAAGTTTTTGGTGATATTGTCTATAAATTTCAAGTAAATTTTTTATCTTGATATGATAATGATAAAATTTATTGAAACTCTATTACTTCTTTGAGTTTGCCTCTTTCATCAAAATTAACATAGAAGTTTTCAGTGATGTCTATAAGTCTTCAAGGCCCCGTTTGTTTTCAGAGGTAGAATGGAGGAGATTCATAGTGAGGGGATTAATAGTGAGGGATTGATAGTGAGAGGATTAAGTAAAATTGTGTTTGTTTTGATGATAGTTGTTAGTGTAGGAATTGTTAAATTATTTTTATATAAAATAATAAAACAAATAAAAAAATATAAAAAATTAAACATTAATATTTTTTAAAAAATTCCCAATATATAAAAAATAAAAAAAATAAAAAATTTTCTAATCCCCTCACTATTTTTCTAATACCATCTCTACCTCCTCCTTCCCAATCCCCCTTCCAAGGCCTTTACTAATACCAAGGGATTAGCAGTCCCCTCCCCATCTCTCAAAACAAACACCCCATATAGTAGTCCACCTTACTATCAATCCCAATCCCCTCCCTATAACCCCAAACAAACGGGGCCTAAGTTGGTAGTCTCTGATCGTAATATGATAATGATAAAATTGACTAAAACTTTTATTATGTCTTTGGCAAACTTGATTCTTTCCTTGGAGCTAATTTACAAGTCTTTAGTGATATTGATTAAAACTCTTATTACATCTTTAATAACACTGACTCTTTTGTTAAAGTTAACTTTAGAGTTTATTTGGCAACACTATAAATAAGTTGCTTATTGACTTATTTTAAGTTACATAATTTTTTTTTTTTTTTGGCACCTCTTTTCATAATAAGTAAAAAAATCAACTTAAAAGTCATTTAGTAATATTGCCTAAGCTTAATACTTTACATTAAAACTTAGAAATACCGAGTAGATATAGTGTAACAATTCTATTCTAGAGTTTATATATATAACATCACAAAGATTCCTCCTAGAAAGAAGCTAGCTTAAGAAATCTAACCATTGTGATTATCAAACCAAAGTCACTTTCGTTTTCAACACATCACTCTTTTAAAACCCAATAATAGGTGAGTAAAATCCTTTATCTTGATGATTGAATAATGAAACCAACTCTTTTTTATTATGATTTTCTATCTTTTTAAGGATAAAACAATTTTTAGAAATTTTATTTTTATCAAACTAGTTTGTAATTTTTTTTTTTAAATTCAAAAATATATTCTAAAAACTCAACCAAACAAAACCCTTATCATTTGGTTTTAAAATCCTCTGTTCTCTCAAAAATTATCAAAATATATTTCTATTTATTTTTTCAAAATATATAAATTAATTGGACCAAAATAAGCACTAAAAATTATTTTAAATTTCCAAAAATTATGTTTACTCTAAAAAGGAAAAAGTCATGTGAAAATGATCAGCCTTTATTATGAAAAAAAAAAAAAAAGCTTTTGAAGTTTAACCAAATAGAGTAAGTATTCTTATAAAACTATGATGTGGGTTCCACATAATATAATGTATAAAATATTCATAAGTTCAGTAAGAATTTTTTTTAAGAAATTACTGGGTGTGTCTAAATTAATTTACGCACACCTCAACTAATTTTAAATTCTTGAAATTAATGATGAAATAAATATTCAGTGATCTCTTAAAATGAATCCAACTTAGTAGGGATATGTAAGAAAACTTTAAAAAGAAATCACTAGAAATTGCACATGCAAGTCCATATTGTCATGTTTTTTTAGGGTATTTTTCCATTATTTTTGTCTTTGCATAGCACACCCCTATAATTATTAATTTCCACTTTTGGGGTGGCCAAGTTTGGCAGTCATTTAATTCAAAAATAATAGAGTGGTGAACAAGCAAGCATGATCAACTGATGTATGCTTGCAAAGCACAAAAGGCATGGGCTTGAAGTTTTAAAACAAAACCTATTTGACACTAAACTATTTTGACCTTTCTTTGTGTCCAATGAACTTCCACACATCTCAAGCCCATGAAATGAATATTTTCTCAAATAAGACAAACCAAAAGGCTTGAGAAATAAAAAATTATTTCGACCATTTTATTCTGGTTTGTTCTATGTTATTGTAAGATTATCATAAAATGAGAAATAAAAAAATTAATTACAAATTAATAAAGTACAATTGAGATAGTAAATAAGCAAATCCAACCATCTGATATATCATATAATATAACAAATTATTAATAAAAAATAATCTAACTATTATGTGAATTAAAAAAAAAATTTGTGTGCGCGCGCGCACATATATGTTCACTTACCCTCCTTTATTATGTTCTTTCCCTTCCATTTTTATTATAAATTCTTTTTCCTCTCCTCTGTTAATTTCTTTTTTTTTTCTTTTATTAATTTGAAAACATGTTTTATTTTTAAAAAAATCACACTCATTCTAGAACATTTTCTTTATGATACTGGAAATTTTTGTTTATGAAATCCAAGTACACACTTCTTTTTTATATTTATTGGTTATTGCTTGCAAATATTGTTTCCAATATATTTTGAAGAAGTTTTATAATAAAAAAAATGTTAATTCTAAATTAATTAGCATTTCTATATGATTTGAAACAATCTCTTCAGAATGATTGGCAAAAGGGGGAAACTATCAAATTTGCAAGATTAGTCTTAATCATTTTGAATAAAAAGAGCAAGAAATTATTCAAATAAATACAATGTTATGGTAATTTTAAAAAATGAATTAAAATCAATTCACTTTCTAAGTTTAATATTTTAAGACTCGATTATTATATTTTGACATCTAATTTTTCAATTGATTTGCAAACAAACAAAATTAATACCTTGAAAATAGTTTTATGTGAATAAACAGATCGATTTGTAAATGATTCAAACTATTTTTTTTTTTTTTTAAATAATCTTTTTTCCTAGTTCAATTACTACATAAAATTAAATTTTAAAAAGAATTCGCGCATAAGTTAGGGATGACCATTTATTCCCACCCAGTGCGGGTTTTCTCCACCTCCATGAAGAAGTGGGACGGGATATAGATGGGTTTTACTCCTCTATCCTATTTATATTTATTAAATATATATCATTCAATTTTTTTTTCAATATTATAAAATTAACTTAAATATTATTTATTTATCATTTTACATCTTTTAACTTTCATTAATTATAAATACTATTATTTATAATTTTTATTAGTATTTATATTTTTAAAGTTATAAAATTAACTCGCTCCCACCACCAATCCAATTTGCCGAGAGATTATAAATACATTCCAAACCCAGCTAATGACTACTCCTGCACATACCCAAAAAAATTAGTATCTTAAAATTTAAAAAATTTAAGCCAGTAACTGTGAGATCATTGATCTGTGGTGTATCTATCGACTAATTTGAAAATTCAAAATATTTTAAAATGATCGGCCAAGCTTGGGAAGTGTAGAATAAGTGTATTTTTTGACTTTTCTTGTATTATATGTAAAAAAAGTAGAGAGGAGATGTTGATTAATGTGACCCAAAAAAGATAAAAAGATGAAATAAGTGCACTTATATTGGGATGCCAAAGAAATTCCAAACATATAGCAAAATATTTTTTCATTTAAAATTAATTTTCCAATCCAAACATTCCTTCAAGGTTGCACACGAAACGAATCAGGTGGCCTACACTACACACCAACTGCAAATCTTTCCAATTCTTACGGGTCTGTGCCACGCCATAGATCCCTCGTCACCCACAACACCACAACACTCTCTCTGTCTCTCTCTCTCCCTCTCCCTCTCCCTCTCTACACGAAACGACTCAAAAACCTTGTCTTGGGTTGCCTTATTTATTGCCAAGCCTCTTCTCTATTCGTTAATTACTCCTTTACATTGATATACTGTAATCTGAGCAGTTGAAGAGCCCGAGATTTGGGCAATCTTGTGGGATTTTGAATCCCCTCTCCGGGTTTCAAGAATTCTTTTTTAAGGCATTGGATTTCTGGGTTTCTTCTTGATAGAATGATTGTTTTGATATTTCATTCTCCGTAATCTCGCATCGTATGGTAAGGGTTTTGTGGGGAAATTCGGTTGTGATGATGGGTTTTGTGAGAAATTTGATTTTTTATGTGGGTTATGGAGATGGAAATGATTGGATTACGCTGCTATGATCTTTTCTGTTTGATGTTTTTGTGGGTTTTTGCGGGTTTTTGTGGGTTTTGTGTTTTAGTTTATCAAATATATGATAATGGTTTTTAGGATATAGAACTTGATTGAATTTTATAGTTTGTGCATTCAATTTACAGAGATATCTAGATAGATTTTGATACTGTTCCATTAGTGACATTGTTTGGTCATTTTTAGGTCTGTGGATAATTTTTTAGTCAGAATTTAATAGGATTTACAGACTATAGATCTTCATACTTTTTATGTTTGTGGAAGACTAAAGTTAAGAAATTTTAGAAGTAGGTTGATTGAGAGTTTAGAAAGGTTTTGTTGGATTCTTTGGTTGTCATTATTTTGAGTAAACAATGTCTGGTGGAACACCAGTTGGGGGTGGATTCATGAGACAGAGGCATAGCCAAGGATATACCTCGGGTAGTGATGACCTCGAGGACGATGCATGTTCAAGAGCAAGTCCTCAGTCACCGTCGTCATTGCAGCAGAAGACACGACGGAGATGGATTGAGATTACGGAGAATGTTCTTTGGATTGCTTCTGCAGTTTTTATCATATACTATGGTGATAGGCATTCCAATTTTATTGTCATCTTGTGGCACGATGATCGGATTAGAAGGTAAATGCTTATGCTTAGATTTTTTATTATCCGTTTATTGCTCTTTTTATTAGTTCTTTAAGCATGTATAGAGGACAGTTAAAAATTCATTGTTTGGTTGTTAGTGGTTAAGGTTGCCATAGTTTCTAGTCTTGAATAATTGGAAGAATTTAAAATTCGTTGTTTTTTTTTCTTAGAGGCTAAGATTGACATAGTTTCTAGTGTTGCATAATTTAAAGAATTTTATTAGACTAGGGGAGCTTTGGTAGCAGCAAAGATGATGAGAATTGATGCATTTTTGGTAGCTACAAAGATGATGAGAATTGATGGATTTTTGGTAGCCCCAAAGATGATTAGAATTTATGGAGTTTTGATAGCTGCAAAGTTTAGAGAATTTATAATTAAACATTCTTGACAGGACCACATTTACCAGTTAGTAATTTTTGGCTATGTAGGATGTTTTCAAATTCAATTATACAGTCATTAAAATTTAACAGTAATTTCATTTCAAAATGCCCAAATTTTGGTCGCCTTAGAGTGCTTTTATTTAATCAAAAAAGAGTGGGTTGGAACAACATGTTCGCATGTTAATGATATGAAAGAAAGTGGAATGGTTTCATAATAATTTGATTTTTTAATTCTGCGATATTAAAGATTGGACTTTTTCTCACTTCCTTCTGGACATGTTGATTGCTACTTGCATATTTTGAAAACCATGTCGTATTTGTGGTGTCTATTAGAATATGTTTGAATCTCGCATTTTTTTTGTGTGTGTGGGTATTTTGATGAATTAAAAGACTCTTTCGATGAATTATGAGTTGAAATTAAAACTATCAAGGATTGATCTCAGAACTAAGTGGCTTTCTTCCAAAATCTTGATCCTGATTTCATTAGAAAAACTTGGTTAACTGTTAATCTCCTTAAAATTGCAAAAATCTTGATCTAACACCATGTAGTAATGATTAAAAGGATTATGTATTGTTGTGTACTGAAAATCTATGATAGCATGTTTTATGTGCAGCATCATGCCATTTAGGCCATGTTTGATTCCACAAGACTAATAGTGAGGTATTAATAATCCTCTCAAATTAGTGTGGTATTCACAATCCCACCCCTACCCCATTACTAATAATCCTACAAATTTATTGGATTAATTATCCATTGGATTAATAATCCTAAAACAAAATGTCAAAACAAACATAGGATAATTGGGCCCACGGATTAATAATCTCAATCCTATGCTCTAATCCTTCCAATCAAACATACCCTTAGAGTATGTTTTTCTCAACTATTAGGGATGTATCTTTATGTTTACAAACAACTTGAACACCTGAGACATTTATATTTTAACCCTTTCAGAATGTTGAATGATTTGGGTATTTGGATTGATTACTGAATAATTGTGTTTTTTGCTACTATTTTCTTTTCTCTTCTTTCTTTCCTTTCTTTTTTGTTTTTTCATTTTTTTCTATTTTTTGTTAAAAACATTATTTTTTTCACCGAAAATAATTGAATGTTGTTAGGTTGACAATTGATATAGTTTTATTAGTGATTGATGTATCAAGTCTGTCTAACAACTTGAAACTTGCTTTTCTTAGGAGAGGATAAAAGAAAATGTTCCATTTGTATGTATGAGTATGACTGTGGCATACAACTCCTGACTTGAGATTTGTCTGAGTTATGCAGTCAATACATTAAGAAATTCACCAAAAATAATTGGATGTTGTTAGGTTGATAATTGATATAGTTTTATTATTGATGATTGTTGGATCAAAGTCTGTCTAACAACTTGAAACTTGCTTTTCTTAGGAGAGGATAAAAGAAAATGTTCCATTTGTATGTATGAGTATGACTGTGGCATACAACTCCTGACCTGAGATTTGTCCGAGTTATGCAGTCAATACTTTAAGAAATAAAAATAAATAAATAAAAAATTTAATTGGCACGCTAGAAGAATTGAGACTTGTATCTTTAGGAACATATTTTGAAGGTTCTTTGGGCAATTCATTGACTTTAGGGCCACTAGACTATAGGGAGTGTCAGATCACATTGTTAGCGACGGCATGTTTCTCCACTTAATTTGGATAATTTTCCAATTACTATTATTTTGAATTTAAAGTGATAAATCCCGTGGCTTAAGCCTCACTTCTCCAGGCTCAGAGCTCAAGCTTCCAGAACTTGCCAGACATTGCTTAACTTGTCCTTTGATCTTGTAAATGCTACGCAACTGCTTCAAACCTTCAGCTTTGTTCCATCCAGTAATAAAAACTAGATTTGTCTTATTATTGATTTAAATTTTTTAATTCTATGTGCATCTGTACATATGTAATTGCTTGAAGAGTTAAGAGTTGATGGTGTGTATAGATTAACAAAAATCTCCTTGCTTGTGTGGTTTACCATTACGTGTATCCTTCGTGCAGAATACCCTTATACCTTGGGATGGTGGGAGTTGGTTTGAACATTATCTTCTTCTTATACACCAGTATGTTAGCATGGAATATACGGAAGTCTGGTGAAAAGTGGGATTTTTCAAGTACATCTGCCCTACCATTTTTTACCTTTGTTGGGGTCGTCTCCTTTTTCTTGTAAGGCAACTATCCCAACTTATTTGTTTTTATATTATTTTGACAGTATGTTCAAGACTGCTCATCCTGTTCTTCTGGACTTTTCATGCAGGTTTTCCTTTGCATTGTGGCCAATTTGGAGTTTCTTGGCCTTGCCTCTTGTGGTGAGTCTGAGTGTCATGTGGTTTTAGTTTTGTGTTTACTTGTACACAGAATTTGGGTAAACTATGCTAACCCCCCTTTAGGTTTGAAAAAAATACACTGAACCCCACTAATTTGACATAATCACACTATGATCCCTTAAGGTTTTAATTCACATAATACATAGCCCCTTTCCTATCAATCACTCATTAATCGTATGGATGAAAAAATTATATTATCATCTCTTTTATACTAAAATGTATATTTTACCCTTGATTATTCATGTATTTGCATGCTTCTTACATTAGTTTTGTTTGCTTTGATTTTGCTAAAAGGGAAATTAAACTTGTGGGGGTTAGTTTATTTTTTCCAAACCTCAGGGGTAGTTAATGTAATTTACCCTAGAAATTTTTCTCGGGAAAATTAGCTGACATATTTGCGTTCTGCAGTTCTCGCTGTTTATGGCTGGCATGGTCTTGGTACCCTACCTGATCTTTGGGACATTGAGGCCGCAACCCAATGTTCTCCGTATAGATTGAATTTTTTGGATCCAAGTGAAGAACTCCATGACCATACACACTTAGGTGAATAGTTCATATCTTAGATTTTATAGTTTTGTTCTCTTGTATTTGATGCATACCAACCGTTACTGGTGATAAAAACAACAGTTCTGATGTTCTTATTGAATGATTTTTTATTTTCACATATTGATTCATGAAACTACTGGAAGCCTTAACCCTGTGGTATATGAATGGAATTGATTGATTTTTTATTTGGGTTAGAGGGAGATTCCTAAGACAACTCTGCAATTTAATTTGACTGTTATGTTTTGTGCAGTTATGGCATTTGTTATTTGTAGTTTTTTTTTATGTGGATGTAAGTTGGGATTGCATGATGACTTCAACATACTGTGAAAACTTATTCATTTAGAGAAAATATATGTTAACACTTTCGGGAATCAGAATCATCTGTGTCCCTTTCAGATAAGCATTAGAGCTCTAAACAGATATCTGTGTAGTTATGCCATACATTATTTGTTTCTTTTACTTGGTTGGAAATTTGGGATTGTAGAATAATTTTAACCCCAGCATAACTACTTTATTTCTCCCCTAGTTGTGGAGAATGATAGTTTTGTCACTTTTTTAAGAATCAACTGAGTAGCATTTCGTAAGCAGTAGAGGGTGGATGGTTGAATATTTTGACAAACACAAACCAAGTTGGCCATACACACATCTTGTCCATGCAACATAGTTTCACACATCTCTGATGGTTTTTCTTTTTTCTTCTTTTTTTTGGGTTCATTTTTTTTAATTGATATGAACTTTTGAAGATTTATCTACAAAACTAACATTTAGCAAATTTAGCACTTGAGCTCTATGTTCACTTTTCAATTCATATTATTTAGGATTGAAAACTTGTTCTTGATTTTGAAAGATAAATTGCCCTTTTTTGGTGTCCCTTAAGTTGTCGAGCATATCAAAACACTTGCAATCTGCTTCATATTTTAAGGTACACATGGTGCCACTAAGCCTAGGCACTCAATCTTTTTGAGATCCTGAGAAACTGGTCAATTATTTGTACAGCTTGAGCATATATACCCCTGTTAGATGGCTTCTTAAGGACATTTTGAGGTAAAAGTATAGGGTTCACTTTGATGCACCACTTTTTTTGAAGATATTTCTATGGGAAGTCATTGATACGCCGAATTTTTGGCCGAAAGTGACTGAGGTGTTGCATTGCTATTGGACTATGATATAGTGGCACCCGTCATTGCCTAATGAAATGCTCGATTCTGGGCGATATACGGTCTAGAAAGTAGTGCTCTATTTCTATAGAAGTGGATTGAAAATTGAATTTGGTACTCATGAAATTATTTTGTTTCGTTTCGTTTTCAAAATCTTTTTTTCAAAAAATATTCAGAAAAACTTTAATCAAGTTTGGTGAAAAAAACAAAAGAACACACATCATCTTTATATATTTTTTTCTTTTATGATATTTATTTTCATCAAACTAGTTTCTACGTTTTCAAGAAAAATTGAAAGCAGATTTCTTGCCCTTTGCTTGTTGTACCTTTGAAACACTTAGTTTTGGTGTAGAAATGGGTAGATGATGGATTAAAGTAGAACATGGTATGTTGAATCCCTAACATACCCCTGAATGAGTGAAAATGATAATTGATGTTTACAATGATTTTGACTTTAAATATTATCTTTTATTCTCATGTGTTGGTGGTGTCATATCAGGACTTTGTGCAAGTCATTGTTTTTTGCACTGTTGTTGGCATATATAAAGCAGGACAACAAGCTATTGATAAAGGTTGTTTGTAAGTAGACACTCTAGCAACTTCAATTTTTGCCTATCTGTGGCCTGAACTTATTTCAGATAAAGTTTGCATGTTTGAACAGTTTGAAGTAGGCATTGGAAGCTCTTCTCTAGGGTTTATACTAGGTTTTGTCTGTCTTTTTATGTTGTCTGTATTTTATCAGATTCTTGAGTACTCTTTAGTTGTGTTTGAATCCTAGGATTTGTGAAAGAAAAAGTTGAAAGAATGAGAGATCTGACAAAATTTTAGCTTATATTCGCTTTTGCTTCCATTTTTTCCTTTTCATCCACAAATCTTCTCTTAAATTTTTGAACCAAACACAATCTTAGGATTAGAAAGGTAGGGTTGTTTCATTGCGACTTTGGCATCATAGGTTTAAATTTTGAAAACAGTCTCTTTGCATACAATGCTAAGGCTAGGTACATGTGATCCTCCCAAACTTGTTCATAAGTTTAAATCTTAGAAACAGTCTCTCTACATGTAGAGGTAAGGTTGCTTATATTTGATTCTCCTCAAACCCAACAAGTAGGGCTGTAAACGAGCCGAGTCGAGCCGAGCTTTAGTATGTTTGGACTTGTTTATTAAGATTTTAACGAGCTCGAGCTCGAGCTGAATAAAAATTTAACGAATAGAGCTCGAGCCGAGTTGGCTTAAGCTCGACTCGAGCTCGAGTCTGTTCACGAGCCTTAACAAGTCAAAAAATTTATAAATTCATACTTGCATGTGAGACTAAAGTTACAATTAAAACTTTGATTAAACAATTATATATACAATATATATAAACATACTAAAAAAAAGTCCATATTTTACTAAAATAATAATATCTACTACCACTATTATATAAATATACTATCGATAGTTAATTATTATTTACATTTATATTTTTTAAATATATAAATAGCATATTTCTCTTATTTTTTATACATATTTTTATATTATTTAATATTATAAATAATAAATATTAAACGAGCCAACTAACAAGCCGAGCTTTAGAATGTTTGGGCTTGTTTATTAAAAATTTAATGAGTTCGAGCTCGAGCTCGAACGCAAAAAAAAATTAACGAACCGAGTTCGAACGAACTCTTACCGAGCCGAGCTCGAGCCTGTTCACGAACGGCTCTGTTCATTTGCAGCCCTACCAACAAGGTTTAAAACCTTGTAAAAAGTTTCTCCACATGTGGAGGTTAAGTTGACTACATATAACCTTCCCCAATTCCTACAATAGTGCGCAAGAATCTCCTTTGCATGTAGAAGTAAGGTTGCTTATAAGTTATATATGACTTTTTTCAAACCCATGATGGGTTTAAACTTTAAAAATAGTCTGTTTACATGCAGGAATAAGGTTGTTTACATCTGACTTTTCTTGAATCGTGCAATAGCACAAGATAGTCTTATACATTGGGACCTCCTTTCTTTGAATGATTTGGCTTGTTTCCAATTAAAACTTAAACTTGATCAGACAGTTGAAGTCTTTGATCGGGAAGAATCATTAAACGGAAAACTCTTATCGGTAAGAGTTTATTCAAACATGGCCCAATTGAATTTTTTTAAAAACTCTTACAGATAAGAGTATTCCGTTTAATGATTCTTCCCGATCAGAGTCTTCTATTTAATGACTCTTTTTGATCAAAAACCTCAATTATCTGATCTAGTTGAAATTTCAATTGGAAACAAGTCATTGTCTTCTTTGAATACTGCTAGGATTGGAATTGTGCCTATTCTCCTGTTGCCGTTAGTAGTTGTAAGTTTATGTACCTCTCTGTGTGCTTAGTGCAATTGTGGTGTGTGTTGGGGTGGAAAGTGATTGCAATACCCCACACTCAATGACTTTCTTAATTCCCACAAAAGACCACAACCATATCTTGTCTTCAACGTTGAGAATGGCATGTTTCAACATCTTCCCACTACAAAGAAAAAAAAGGCAAGCATGACAACATTTTACAATAGAGCTTTGAACATTTTTTGTGAATTTGCATTTACATTATCATTACACACTAAGATGTTAAATGGATTAGTTGTTTCATAAATGGGAGTAGGCTTGTCAACCGATCGGATTTGATCTAAATTCAATTTAAAAAATCTCAATTCAATAAGATGAAATTTTATCTGACAACCCAATAGACTCAGAAAAATCTAATATGTTATTGGATCGGACCAAATTTCTGGTTCAGTCTGGTCTAATTGTAATCATATTGGTTGCATCCTTAAACAAGGCGGGTTTTGGATTTGATATCCAAATCATATTAGATTCACATTTGCACCGATTTGATCTGGAGTCGATCCGTGAACTTGTGGGAATGCAGAAAAAGAAAGCATCTTTTTAAAATAAATAAATAAAACTCATGGAGCTAACGAGATCATGACCAATTGTGGAGAAAATGATAGAATTAGAAAAAACAAAGTGTTTCCTTTTTCTTTTTTTTTTTCAGTTTCTAAGTTAGTCATAAGTTTGGTTGAAATAATCTACAACCATTATTGTTGCCATGCAGAACATGAGTCAAATTTATTTAATTTACAACTTGCCCATGAAGAGTGCCTAACTTTCTTCAATTAGTTTCATGCATGAAAAGGATACAAGACTAATATACAATTTACTTTTGGTTGAATTTTTTATTTTTGTGATTTTAAAATTAAAAACAATGAAGAGTGGGAGGTGTTGTCTTCCTCGGTGGGCTAAACCTAACCTTATTATGATCCGATTTCTTCATTTTGGAGGTTAGTTGACCAAGTCATCCATATAAAAAATTAGATTAGTCCGACATCAATAATAATATATAATTAGATTCTATTGGTTCCGAAAACTAATGGATAATATGTTTCATAAATCATTTGCCGTCCAATTTTTTTTCTATATAAATATAATTCAATTATATGGCTACCGATATTCTATCAATTTAATTTTTTTACTTCAATGATCTGCTCAACGAACCTTATAAAATAAAGGGGGAAATTACACCCCAGTGGTGTCAGTGAAAATCACTTATAATTAATATTATAAACTTTTTTTTATTAATATATAATAACTTTTCAAAAACTATCTTATATATGGGTTGTTTTGGGAAGTTGGTAAAAAGTTGACTTTTGGCTTTTTACCAAGCTTGCTGGCTTTTTTGGAAGTGATTTGGGAAGTTGATAAAAAGTTGGCTTTTTACTTTTTAGTTTAATATTTATTTATGGTGTCAAATCAAATTAAAATGACCAAAATACCCTTATCTAACATAAGAGATTTATTTTTTTATTTTTTTTTCATAGGCTCTAATTTGTAATTTTACGGCTGCGTTTTCGGTACTTGCCAAATGATTTTTCTGGTGTTTTTGACAGCCACATTTTTAGACATTTTGTCAAAAAAGTGACTTTTTACCATGTTCCCAAAATGGCACATAGTAGTTTCTTCTAAAATAAATAATTAGAATCGTTCTGATGGGACCGAAGTGGGCCCCACCAAGAGAACAACACCCAAGCATCGTGTTTTTCATCCTTTGTTTCTTAATAACCTAAAAAGGGTGACTCAACATGTCTTACTTGTATAAATTTTATTATATAATTAATTAAAATATTAAATAAATAATATTATATAATATTCTGGAACTACCAAATCATTACCTTTAATATGGCATTTCAAAACTCATATACTAGTCTTTCTTGGCCAAATTCAATCTTTGGAGTACCTTTTGCTAATTTAAACTAGTAATTTGAAAGGGAAATATTATTTCAATGTATATTTTCAAAAAAAATAATTAATTTTTTTTAAAATTAATAATAAAATTTACAGATACTAATAATTAAAGTCTTAAATTATTTTATAAATTTATAATTATTTTGAAAAGGCATAACAGAATTGTAATTTCACGTAATTTAAATGTGTCATTTCTTTGTATTTTTGTGCCATAATTTTTTTCTTCTAATTATATTCTAATAACTTAGCAGACAAGAAATTTAGGGAGGTCTTGTCCCATGATGGAGACCTTAATCCTTTCTCAAGTCTTTGGAAGATGCCATTGGCTATATTGATAAAGGAGTTTTTTTCATTTTCATTTTTTTATTTTTCCATTTTCTTTTTCTTTCTTTTTTATTTTTTTTTTCTAGGAAACATTAAGAACACTCCTCTTTTATGGGTTTTTATTTTATTTTATTTTATTTTTGCCATTGCTTTTTTTCTTTTTGAGACAAATGATAATATTATGTATTTTAACACAATTGTGGAAGGTGTTGATAAAGTTTTTCTATGTAATACTAAACATTGGGGATCAAATTTTGTTTTCAAATTACCCTTCTTCCACGTTGTGTAGACAATGATCATTGAGAAAAAAATATTTGAATTTTCATTAGTTGAAAATCAAAGGATTAGCCTGATAGATGAGGGTACTCATTTATTTGGCTTGATGTTTAGGTGCGACTATTTCTATGCAACTTTTCTTTCCCTTATTTTTCTCGTTTTTGATTTATTTTAAAAATAAGAAATTTAAAATTAAAAAAAAAAACTTTCATTAGTGGGAAGATGTTCAGGATATTATTAGACTGCAAGGCACATTGTGGTTGAGTTGTGTTTATGTATTGATAATGAACTTGAAAAACCAAGCACCTATTAATAGATATTAATTAGAGTTTTATAATGGAGGAGTGAGTATAGATATCATTCCAACCAAGTGGATTACTGTTATCACAAGCAAACACATTCTGCTATATCCAAACAAGCCCTTTAGATTGAGTAGAGTTCCCCCATTGAAAGGGTAATAATTACAGTCAACAAAGGGTAAGGGTAGGAGTCATTTCCCCGTCACCAAGATGTTGGACATCTAATGAGTAACAAGCCACAAACTAAAGGAAAATGTCTTAGACCCCCAGTGGGGTGATCTCCGCCAGTCTTACTGTTTTTTGATTAGTTTTTTTTTTTTTTTTTTTTGGTCTTGCACTTGCTGCCCCCCACGTGGAGGTGGGGGTGCTGGGGGTCACCCCCCACTGGGGATCCCCAGCAGTGCCGCACACTAAATGAGATGTTCTTTGGTTGTTATGGGCATGGTTAGGTGATCTCACATGAGCGTGGTGATTGGTGGAGAAAATAGAGTTCACGATTTAATATTGAATGTCGAGCGATAAGGAAATAACATGAAACATGACATTTACTAATTGATAGGAGTATTGTCACGTGATACTCTAAGACCACCTAATAATTTTTCGTTATAAATCCACCAAAATGAAAAATAAATAAAAAAATAAAATTGATAAAATGATAGCTAATTAGTATATTAGGATGCAAATATTTTATTAAAAAGATGGGGAGGAGTGCTAAGTCAATAGATTAATTATCCATCACTCTCAAAGCACTAAGTTGACAAGATGATATGGTATTTTCATAGTAATAAGAGTAATAATGTTGATTGGATAGATAAGAGATAAGAGATAAGATTAGTCTCATTCATTCTTCCACTTAGAGAAGTTATTTTGCATTCTTGGAGTAATTTCATGTAGTGTTTCAAATTAATAGTTATTGGTATAAATGGTAAAATTTGTCACTTTTACATTAATATGACAATATGAAATGTGTTTATTAAAAATTAGTGTAAAGTATTGTTTTAAGAGCACAAATACATTGCGAAAAGTGTCAAAGTTAAATTTTGACTTGAATTTAAGTAAAGTCATTTTTTTCAAATCAACAATCATGAATTAACTTTTTGAGGAGTGGATTTTATGGTCAAAATTTAATATGAAAATTGGTCGTGTTAAAATAACATGTAAACTATCATAATAGTATAGTTAAATTGGTCTCATCATCACTGGTCTCACTTTTATGATCCAAATTATTTGTTTTGTAAGTCCTTATAGGTAGATCTATGAAAAGTATTAAATTGACCCAATGATAATTAACACACAATTTCACCAAATTTATCTTAAAAAATAAATGTCTATTTTCAAAATTTGTAATCAACTTTTTTGAAGACAAATCTAACGACATCTTATAGTTACAAATACTGGATCAATTTGATTTTTTTTTTATTGATGATACACATACCAAAAAAAAATAATAATTACAAATTTGACAATTCAAATCATTAGAATGAACTAGTGGTAACACTCCTTTTTTTTCCCCCATTTTTCCAAATATGATTGTACACACTAGAAAGTAGTCAAATACATCAAAGTCAACCCTGATGAACAGTGGAAATCACTTCACAAAAATATTCCAAATTTCAAATTCCTTTAATCATAACTTCCCCACCAATAAAGTAAAAAAGATTGTAGATGTGATGGATGTGTTATCATACTCTAATCACACTGATCTTATATCACTCATATACGAGATGTAATATCATCTAATCTTTGGGCCCAAAATGCGATCAATAAATCAGCAATGTGGTAAGCCCCTATTTTTTCAATGACTAAAATAACCTTTGTGGAGTAGGCCTAAAGTCATGTATGATGTGGTGGGTCATACATTGGAAAATTTTCTTACTTCCAAAACATTTGGTGGAGTATTGGAGGGGTAGAAATGAAATATATATATATATTTGCTGGTAGGTACAACATGCATCATAGATGGTGTGCTTTTTATTTGTAGAGGACACGTAATTATTGTTTTTTATTTAAAAAAATCCAAAAAACCTAAGTGTTTGAGCTTGGTACAAATTAAATTTTAATTTTTTAATTATTTTATTTTAAATTTTAAAATAATATTTAATTCTAACTATACATTAATTATAACTAATCGAAGTAGGATAATTTAGACAATTTAATCACTTTTTATCAGCGGTATTGGATGGTGATGGTAGCTCTAGATTGGAAAGGAATAGAAAAAGGTTGAAATTTGTAACAGTGGATGAGGAAGATATGGCAGTGGGTGGATGATGGGTGACCAATGGATACAAATGAAAGTTTAGAATTGATACTATTCTAAATGTTGAAGCGTAAATTAAAACATTTAAAAAGTTATAATTTAATTTATTATTGAAATCAATGATATTGCTTTTTTTGTAATTATAAATTAAAGTGACAAATTTATTGAACTTCCAATGCATTTAAGTATGTAATAAATAAAAAATTGACACGAAATCTATCATGTCATGAATTCAATTAGGGGAAGCCTTACAAGACTCACTCATATTAGAAAATTTTATTCAATGCACTCTACTATAAATTAGCGTAATTTTATTATAAAATTTCGTAACATCAATCACAAAATACATAATCTCGTCACAAATTAACTTAACAAAATATCTAAAATTTTGTGATTAATGCTACATAAGTTTGTGATTTGATTATAATATTTTTTATTATACCAATTTGTGAAAAGTTTATATATTTTACAATTAATATTATAAAATTTTATCAATTTATAAGAGGATGCATATGATATGCACCTCAAGTGATGTTTTTCCCACACTTTAATGTGTTTAAGCAAAATATATTTTTTAATTGACGAAAAATGTGAGTCATTTCTACCAAATGGTTTATTGATCACATGGACCATCACTGTCCATCAATTAAAAAAATATATTTTACTTGCACACTTAAAAAAAATGTATGAACAAATTTAAACTGTCAAATTTCACCATAGGTTTTCTGTGTTATCAAACTTTTTATTTAAAGAATCTCAAATTTTATTTTTGAAAAAAATTTCAATGCGGGTTTAAAAAAAATACAAATAAATTATAAACTTTATAAATATTAATAATTAAAAAAAAAATTATCAATCTGTAATAATTTTTTTTTTTTGACAAGTACACCTATTAATACTTTTTCCAATATTTTTCTTGAACTTTATTAAAAGTAGCAATTGGATCCACAATATTTTTATTTTGACTATGCTTTTGTTAGGATTTGGGGCCTACTGTGTCCCACCACATCAGACACTGTTGTACTGTTTTATGGGATATTTTTGAGTTTTTTTTTTGATAATTTAAATTAATCACATTTTAGAATATATCAAGTAAAATATATTTGTAAAAAGTGAAGTTAATCAGATATCGTTAACCCTTTCATTCATTTACATTTGTATTCATTTTAATACTTTAAATCACAATGTCATTTATTTTAGTATACAAATATGAATGGATGAAAGAATTAACGATATTCGATTAACTTAATTTTTTTACAACTATGTTCTATTAGATATATTTTAAAATACGAACGGTTCGAATTATCAAAACGGATTCTGAAATAAGCCCACAGGGCAGCACAGGGCACAGTAGGCACTCCAAATCCCTTTTTTCATTAAGGCTTGTTTTAAAAAGTTGATTAAAAATTAATTTTTTAAAAATATATATATATAGAAAAAAATAAAAAAATAATTTAATCAAAATAGACTAAAAGTTTGACTTTTACCAAATTTCCAAAACAGCCCTAATTAAGGTGTGCATCTCTTCCTGTAAAAAAATTTAAAAATAAAAAAGAAAAAAGAAAAACAGAAGAGCTATCTTTCTCTATACCAGGACTGCAACAAAGAGCTAACTTCCAAACCAGTTTTGTGGACTTGTTCTTTTTCTTTGATTTCTTCGGTTAAGTCCACCGGCCAAATGTCATCATCATATACCTCACCTCTTTCTCATTCTCTCTTCCATTAATGGTTTAGGTTTGCTTTTTTCCACCTCTCTCTCTCTCTCTCTCTCTCTCTCTCTCTCTCTCTTTGCTGTCTTCTCAAACAGTTTCTTGTGGCTTGGTAGGTTGTGCCGTTGGGGTCATGGGCCCTATTTTCCACCCAAGATTTCAATGGTGAGAGAAGGGGGAGTCTATCTCTTCATTGCTTTTTCTTTCCCCATTTTCTTGATGTTTCACATTTGTGTTCTAGGGTTCTTGGGAGGATAAAGAATTGAGTTCTATGTCTGTGTCTCTCTCTCTCTCTCTGAATTCATGAAATTGGTATTTTTTGAGGTTTTTGCTTTCTGGGTTTTGATTTTTAGACATGGGTTTTGAAGATTGAGCAGTGTTGAGTTTTTGTTTTGATCAGCTTCTGTTGACTGTATAGTCTTCTAGTTTTCTGCATCTGTAGTAGGCTTAACCTTTGATTCTTGAATCAGGACTTCTCATTTTCTTGGTGAATTGTTGGGTTTTGGATTATTTTAAGTTATTTTTTAGATAGGATTTGGATTACCCGAGGTGGGTTTTCAAATCTGAAGAGGTTGTGGGTATCAGGTAATCGATCGGTTCTTTGGTTTTCCAATCTGAGAGTTGTGATATTATACTCTTCCAGAAACTCAATGCAGGATTCAATTTCAGCTTGTATGCTTGGTTTTTAATTTTCAAGGTGAATTTTCAATGTGAAGTGATTATAACAGTTGGTTTTGTGATGACTTGTGCATTTCTTACATATATGATTTTTTCTTGTAGGATGATTATTGAAAGATAGGTATTTGACATTTGAGGTGTTTTTGAAGTTGGATGTTTTAAGACATGGACAGGATGATTCAGCCACCTTTGGTAAATTTCATTTTGCCTTGTTGCTTTGTTCATTCAATCCTATATATGTTTTAAGTAATGTATGCTAGGTTTTTATGTTATGCTTTTAGCATGTTGGGAATTTTATTTCATATGTTTGAGTGGTTTTTCTTTTTCTTTTTGTAAGTATTTCTATTTTTGACATGGACGTCATGGTTTCAAACCACAGAAACAGCCTCTCCGCACGTGGGATAAGCTGCCCATTGAGACTGCCTTAAAGTAATTCTGTTTTTGAATTATCAATGTTTTGGACCTCGGATAGGGAATGACCTTATTATTGGAATAAACTAATCTGAGATTTCCTGGCTGCAATGTTGTCCAACAAAACTAAATGAATTAAGTTCGGTTTCAGTCACTATCCTGCATAAACCTGGAATCAATTTAGCTTGGCATCTTTGGTTTAAGAACAATTCTACATGAACATAGATCATACTCTTGTAGAACATTCACATGATTTTCATTGTCTATACTTCATTTAGACAAATGACACTATAAGATTCTTGGTGACCTCCTCAATTTTGCTTCCAAGTTCTTTTTCTTGTGAATATCCATCATGTTTTCTTTGTCCATTATTCAACTATACAAATAGAGTCTAAGAAGCTTGAATGTGGATATGAAATATGGATATGATGATATGAAAAAAATCTAAAAAAACTAGGCTATGAGTACGGCGAGGATAAGTTGAAAAATAAATAATTTTCAATATTATATTATACATGAGCTCAAAGAATAGTGAGAAACCATTCGGAATTAGATATTAGTTTAAGAGCCAATAGTTAGTTTACTTTTTTTTCATTGGATACATTAATTTGATAAAATATTTATTAAAAAAAAGTAGATTTCTACTTTAGTCTTCACTATTTTCTTCTTCAATAAGAAACAAAAATTATTGAAAATTACTCTTATATTCAAAATTATACTATATTAATATGTAAAAATTATTATAATTTAAATTTCATAATAATTTGAATATGTGACCTAGAGTGTCCAAAAAATATCTGATACTTCTCAAAATTAACATCAAGTATCAGATACGTTTAGGAAGTATTAGATATGTACCAGCCAGTATGCGAGGAGTATCGGTATCCAATACGGATACGGATCCCATTTAGAAGTATATGTGATTCATAATAGAGGCTATCAACTCTTTTTCTTGGAATCCTTGACACCCTCTCCATTTACTGACGCTCAGATTATGATTAATAAGTTGCTTACAACTCTGAAGTATAATCAAATTATTGTTCTATTTATTTTCATATTTACTTTGAGGCACTAGTTCATTCTTTAAAATGGTCTTGAAAAAAATAACAATAATAAAATAAGTGAATAAATAAAGTTATGGGAGAAGAACATAATATAAATTGATTAGTAAAAGGATATGGATGCATCCACAGCTATTATGGTTGTATCCACAGCCCCTTGCACGAGGTGGTGCCCCCCACCCATGTGGGAGAGGAGTCTGTGGATACAAGGTTGTGGATTTTGCAATATCATTTGTAAAATGATGACAAAGAATATAAGGATCGTGGTTTTTTTGAATTCTCAGACAAGGATCTCTATCTTGATTATAATATGAGTCACCTTGACATGATTTCATTTTCTTCTATCTTCTTCCTCACTCATAAATTCTTGTGTCTTTGCTAAATGCTCTTCTAAAACTTGGCTTTATCAAATACTAGAGTTGTTGAAGGTGAACGTGCATCTAAAGCATGGCAAATGGGGGTTTTCTTTGTTTTGGTCCAGATTCTTCTTCTCCATTTTGTCAACTTGGAGATATCACTTTGTCTCTGTTTCCTTATGGTTTTCTTGTTTGCATGTGATGTAATATGGCATTGGTTTGCCATTGCTTATCCTAAAAAAAGGGTCAAATGATAATATATTAATGCAAGTCCCTTTGAGGTTTGACTTTCTGATATGTGATGATTGTGATACCCTTCCTCTTTCCGAGATTCTGGTTTAAATGATTTAAGATTTCATACGAGTTTTAACCAAAATGATTCGATTTATGTTGTTGAATATTAAATTGAGTGAATCTTACCATTCAATTGTGATTCACTATTGTTTTTGATTAAGTTCTATTTGTATAATACGTGAAACAATCTGGTTTTATCACCCCCCCCCCCCCCCCCCCAACAAAACAGCGAAAAAAAAAAAGAAAAAGATAAAGAAATCAATTGAATATATTGATATACATGATTTTATATTTACATATATACAATTTAGTTATATATTTATTTTATTTTAAACACTACATGTATATACATATACAAAATTATATATTATGCTAAATAAAATGGATTTTACGATTCACGATTCATTATGTAGCAAAACGATTCATGATTTGACAACAATGGCTTCTTGTATATTTGCAGGTTGATACAACAGCATGTTTCTGTAGAGTAGATGTAGGTTTCAAAACTGTTGCTGGAGCAAAGAAATATGTTCCTGGTACAAAGCTATGTCTTCAGCCCAACATTAAGCCATCCATTCATCCTACCAGGCAGAAGCCAGCACGGGGCGACAGAAACAGGAATCAATCCCCCCTGCTCCCGGGACTCCCTGATGATCTCGCCATAGCTTGCTTAATCCGAGTACCACGAGTTGAGCACAATAAACTCCGCTTAGTCTGCAAAAGATGGAATCGCCTTTTGGCCGGTAACTTCTTCTACTCACTTCGAAAGAGCCTTGGAATAGTAGAAGAATGGATCTATGTCATGAAGAGAGAACGAGACGGAAAAATCTCATGGCATGCCTTCGACCCCATATACCAGCTTTGGCAGCCTCTCCCTCCTGTCCCGAAAGAATATTCCGAGGTCCTAGGGTTTGGATGTGCCGTTTTAAGCAGTTGTCACCTTTATTTATTCGGCGGCAAAGACCCAATCAAGGGTTCAATGAGACGGGTAATTTTCTATAGTGCACGTACTAATAAATGGCATCGTGCTCCGGATATGCTTCGGAGGCGTCATTTCTTTGGCTCGTGTGTCATGAACAACTGTTTGTACGTAGCTGGTGGCGAGAATGAGGGGGTGCACCGGTCCTTGAGATCTGCTGAAGTTTACGATCCAAACAAGAATCGATGGTCCTTCATTTCGGATATGAGCACAGCAATGGTACCATTTATTGGAGTTGTTTACGAGGGCAAGTGGTTCTTGAAAGGGCTCGGGTCCCACAGACAGGTACTGAGCGAGGTCTACGAACCTGAAACGGATAGTTGGTGCCCGGTTTATGATGGAATGGTGACAGGGTGGAGGAACCCGTGTACTTCCCTAAACGGGAAGCTCTACGCGTTAGACTGTAAAGATGGTTGCAAAATTAGAATTTTTGATGAAAAGACGGACGCTTGGAGCAAACACGTCGATAGCAAGATGCATTTGGGGAATTCCAAGGCGTTGGAGGCGGCAGCGCTTGTCCCACTCAACGGGAAGCTCTGCATTATCCGAAACAATATGAGTATTTCTCTGGTAGACGTTTCAAAATCTGATGAGCATCAATGGGAAATGATCGGTGGAAAAGGGCAGTTGAAGACGTTGGTGACAAATTTCTTGTCAAGTCTTGCTGGGAGGAACCGACTCAAGAGCCACATTGTACACTGTCAGGTTCTTCAAGCTTGAGGATTGTAAATTATGGCTTAGGATCAGAGAACTCCTCGATTGTCTTTATATCTCTCATGATTCGAAGGAAAGTGGTATGCGTAGAAATTGACAGTTGAAGACTTGACAAGCTGACAGACAAACCACCAATTGAAGAACATATTTGGACCGATTTACGAAATCTTCTCTCGTCGAGTTGTACAGTTTTGCAACTGCATGATCAGGTTAGTTGGTTGATAAATCATATCATATGAAGAAGAAACTTAAGTTTTGCCCTAGTTTAGGGAGAGTGGAGAAAATGATATGGAGTCCTGTTCAGTCTTCACCATTGGTGTCATGAGGTCACTGTCGAATGACTATATATATATATATCAGTTTTTATCGAAGGCATACTTTCAAGTACTTAAAACCATTAATATCACTTCCTTTTCTCTCTTTCTTTTCATGTCTCAAATCATCTCTATCTAACAATTAGAGTCGGAGAAGCTCATTGCGGTAGCGAGGTGGTTTGGTACAAAGATGAAGATAAAAGATCCAGTTTTTTTTTTTTACTTTTTTCGGCAACAAATAATATTTGAGCCTTCAATTATTATTAGGGTTAAAAAATCAATATGACAAAAAATGAAAAAAGTACATAACGACAAAAAAAAGAAAGTTGTCTTTTTTCTTGGATTTTCTTATGTTTTTACTTTTTGAATTCTTCTATCCTAGACGGACTAAAAAGTAAAACAAAAATTGACACAAATTTTTTAAAAAGAATGTCCAAAAAAATGTGATTTTTTTGACTGGATGTCAAACGACTACTAAGTAAGCAAAGCAAACATAGACATACAAGCTAATGATGCAATTTTTCTCAGGGTTTGCATGATTGATAAAGCTTAATTTGCGATGATTGCTCTTGGTGTTTTCTGGTGATGCAGTTTTATGAAGATTGCTGGTTGATAGAGATCCAGTGTCATTTGTTTTTTCTTTTTTTGTTTTTGTTTTTTTTTTTTGGCAGTGGTTGCTATTGTTGGATCTGATTCCCGTGTCCTTTGTTGAGCTCTTATTTGTCTATTAGCAATATTTTTTTCTTTGTTTGGCATCTTTTGTAAATTTGAAACTCTGATAGTTTTCTTTTTTCTATGAATGAAGTTATTATCTTTTGTCCAAAAGAAAAAGGAATATGAATATAGAATTTGCAGGCCCCTTGATAAATTAGGCAAAAAATAAAAGAAAAGATAATGATCTGTCACCTAGGTGTAAAAAATTATAATAGTAACAATAATAATATCAGAGTTTTTAACCATTTTGTTTGGATGAACAAGAAAGAAAATAAAGAAAATAGAACACTTTGCCTTTTTTACTTGTCTTTTTTTTTCTTTTTTAATGTATTTAGATGGACAATTTAAATATTATAAAAGAATTATATTCAGAATTAAGCAAGGAGGACATGACTTTAAGCGATGAGGAAAAAAAGTTATTGTTGAACAAACGCAAGTTTCAGAATTACAACAGAATTTCATTTTATTAATTTATCGAAACTTGTTTCCACTAAACAAAGGAAACAAAAGTATCAAAGATTACAATTAAACCCCATACAAAGCTTCAGAGCTACAACAAATCTCAAATGCAATATCACAACACTAGATTCACTATTTATTTCTTCAAATCTATATATCCACTTTCTTTCTCCTAACTGGCTACCAAAGAATATTGCACGTCTCTTCATGTAATTTCACAGAATACAAAGGCATACCGGGAATGCATAGAATGAGAAAGCTCACTCACTCAAGGGTCTTGCAAGGTAAGATTGTGCCAGCAAGAAGCAGTTCTCCTTCTGCTTTTTGTATTCATTGTATCGCAGGAAGAAGTAACCAAGATAATCAAAATCAATCGGAGACATCTTCGCCTGCCAACAGTGAGCAAATATTCTGACTTAGATGATATATGGGTTCATTGTGGAGACCTGAATGCAAAGCTTGAAGAACAAAAGTACCTGGATTAGGGCCCACAAAGCCCAATATAAGTGTGAAGCTAACATGTAAGTGTTTGTCTCAACATAGAGAGCTTGGAGATCTTTGTCAGATACCTGTTGTTAAGAACAGCTTACTTGTATTATTGCACGGCTTTTCAAATTACAAGCTGTCTATTCAATGAAGCAATATGGTCCAAGCATCAACGTCAACGATTGTTTTTTCTTTTTCGATTCATTTTTAACCTTTTCAACAAAGATTATTGATGCACAACCATATACGAGGCCAATGAAAGCCATAGGGAAAAATCTAAGTAAACTTGATGAAACAGAGGAAAGGACTGTGTTGCATGTGTGATATTTTCAGGCAAAAGAACCTAAATACGGCATTATCATTATGCAAGGTGTACATTATTTTAGCACTAACCATCCAGAGGTCCCACCAATGGGATCAGATATGGCTCAACCATTAAGCAACTTAGTCAGTCGCCTAATGCCACGAAGAATATTTTTTAATAAAAAAAATTATGGTTGGAGACCCCAGATTTCAAAGACAAAATAAGATAAGGTCTCATTTTCATATTTAGCCTTGGATCTCAAAAATTCTCAGCTGCTATTGAATGGGATCTATGTCCTCCGCATGTCAAGTGATTTTACGCCATAGATCTCATTTAAATTTTCAAGCTACCTAAATCAACCCTGCTTAAAAGCTTGACTTTAGACAAACTAATGCAACCCAACAAAAACTTTGAGAAATAAAAAATGAGTTGGGTCCTTTTTTATTGCCAGGTATGTTGTTTATTGACAAGCAACAATTTTAGTTTTCAATTATTCAAATGCACATCAAACACAATTTTAAAGAACTTGCACTTTGGGCAAAATTTACTTTTACCAATTCAGAACCTCATGAAAGATGCACAAGTAATGCAAAATTGCTGTAAGTTTAACAAGTTTGCAAACTTAATGTACCTCGAGTGGTTTTTCAGGTTCCAGATAGTGCCTGAAGAAATGAAACTGCTCAACTTTACTTGGATATCTACATAAACACCAAGTTCAAGAATCAATACCTCATCTATGTATATCACCGTCATAAAAGAAAATGAGAAAAGAGCAAGGAAGATGACATACAAGCTGTAGTCACAATCATAGCCCGCATATTCATTGAAGTGATTTCCAATGTCAAAACCTCTATAATTGTACGATCCGTATTCAAAATCAATGAAGTAGAGTTTCTCTGGATGTCAACCAACAAAGGTAAGGACCTCTAAAAAGGGAGACAAATGATCATAGCTAACTATAAGGAATCGATGGTGAACAACAAAACTTTGGCCAATTGATGGTGAATGACAAAACTTTGGCCTTTCTCCACACCATTTCTGGCAAAAAAGAATTCTGATCCCAAAAAAATTATTCAAAAGGGTCAAATGGCACTTTTGTAAACCTCTTATGCAACAGAACTTTCCTTGAAATATATGGATGGTCAATATGTCACACAAAAAAAGGACGGGGAGTATTTTCATATCATGGAGAGCTTGGGGTTAGTTCTTATGTTTTTTAAAGATAAAGAGAGAAAAGAGGAACAGAAATTGTTAAAATGGAACACAAAAAGAGAGGGAAAAAATACAGATGTAAGATATGGTTGTAGATACCCTCTTCATCATTGAGCATCAGATTTCCAGAAAGTAAGTCATTATGCGCAAATACCACAGGAGCAGCAAGACGGCTTGTCAATTCCTGTTCAGAAGCACAAGATATTTCTCCATAAATCAATCTATAGCTCCTCAACACTCAAGAGCACTCAACATAAAATCAGCATATGATTATTGCAAACCAAAAAAGAACTTCTGAAGCTAGCCAAAAAAGAAAGGAAAATTGTCTTCATCCTAACACCAGATTGATTTGAGAACTCTTTTCCATGTTGTTTCAAGATGCAAGCTTTCAGGAGAAACTAAAACGTTGACTGAAATGACCCTTCACAATAAAAATGTCAACTACAAAATATTTTTAAGCCAAAAAAATGTATCAGCCTCAGGAAAAGAAAAAAAGGGGGAAATGAAGCCAAGTAATCTAATTCAAGGTTTGGCACATATGGTGTGTTTTGCTCCAATTACTTAAATCACCAATTGGCAACTTCTTAAGCTCAATATCTATCGATACATCATTTGAGTGAATCTCAAAATAAGCAATTTGAATGGTAATAAAATAACTCAACACCATCATATTAGTGAATGCACATCTACTTCTAAGCAATATTTAATTTTGTTTATCTTATCTTTTGTTGGTCTAGTTTCCTGCACCATTGGACCTTCTATCACTAAACCACACATAACATATCTAAAGACAAGTAAACAAAATCCTCCCACCAAGTTAAACAGATGCATAAAAAAGTCGAAGTCAAATTTCTATAATGTGACAGAAAGGAACATAAAAAAATATTTCACACAATGAACCGTAGCTAAAATCCTGAAACAGCATATCAGGAGAGAGATTCATATTCCCATCCCTAAATTAGAAAAGAAAGACAACAGATAGTATTACGCCAATTACAAGCAAGTCATGAGAAGAGTGAATACCTTGAGCTTAACAACCTCAGCTTCAACTTCTTCAAATGAAATTGTCTCATACTTCCTCTGCTTCTCGCTATCATCAAATTTTAGAGTGGATGCTGCAAGAATAGGATTAGAGTGTTTTAAATAAAAGGATACTCGAACATGAGCATGTTGTTTTAAATAAAAAGATATTCTCCAACTGCCAAATTTAGAGACAATTTTTAATCGAATAAGAAATAATACTAGGAATACCCATCACTAAGTAGAGGAAGATAATCATTAATCAGTAAAGGACCTTTCTTAAAGAACTTAAAAACTTCATTCCATAGTTGAGGTTCTCTGAAGCCTGGAATTTCCACCTGATGGAATCTACGAAGCTGCTTTGCAATTTCAGCAGCCAGCTTTGGCTTTCTCATGTCTGTCAATAAAGCAAGATCTGTCAACCCAAGCTTGTTGGTCATCAAAAATCTTAGGAATTCATGTCATTTCAATAGAAAGATTTGTTGGGTTTCCAATTCAACCCCCAGTTGCAATAAAAGGCAACACCTCCAAGGACATTTGTCATTTGTCAATGACCCAAGAAGTTTTAGACGAAGGAGAGATCAAGAGAACAATTTGTTGTAGCATATCAACTTGGTGTTTTATTTTGGATTCGAGGTTCTGTCTTGTCTATAACCATAAAAGGGCAAGTTGAAGGAATATTTGGTGACAACCAGTAAACTCGTCAGACATAAAAGGAAAAAATAAAAGAATAAAAAAAAAAAAAAAGGAAAAAAGGAAATTTTCACCCACTCTTACAGGATTGGACCGATGCTCTTTATTAAACAAGGACTAAGTTCAATGCCACTACTCATCATGACCGAAAAAACATTGTTTGACCTAACTGGAAAGACCAATCCTTCAGTTTATGTGTGAACTCTTCTTTTAAAGCTTATTTATATTTCAGCATGGCTAGAAAAGATTAGATTGATTCATGTGCACTACAAACTTACTTGTTACTTAAACAGTGTTTCATCTTTAAGAGCTGGAAATTACGCAGTAAAAATTACAACAATATATAGGAAACTTCAAATCTACCGTTGTTGACTTCAACTTTCAACTAACTTCCTTTGGGAGTTAGCTAAAAAGCTAGAACTTTAAGAATCATGGAGGCTCCAAAAGGTGCTCCTGCTCTCTAGAACTTTAAGAATCATTTGTGTGTTATATTTGGACAAGCCCAAACTTGAACCATAAAGTTTTTACAGTGTCACTTCGGTAGGATCCAATCACAAAGAGCACATTTTTCAGCGGAAATTAAGTTATTAATTTACTAAGAATTCATGAATGGTTGATTTGTGCATATGTTTCAACATAAATTCTTCACATACAAAAAAACAGACCAAATCTAGCAACACAAGGAAACCTTTATATCTTGTTCTTGGGCTGGCCACAAAACTTTTCAAGTTAAGGGTCTAGGAATAGGGATTCTTAAATTGTGCACCAACGGAAGAGATAAACCCAAAGTACTAGCAATAAACCCCATCAAATTATGGACCTATTAAATCAAGACAAACATGTTCATACAATTTCAACACTCGCATCTGCATCAAACATAAAAAATGCACTTTATGAAGCAAGAAACATGGATTCTCATTTTAAGAAATTAAAAGGCCCCAAAGCACCAAATGCTTAATGCCTTGTTTGTTATTAGTTAATGGAGTTCTCACTCATCTAGGTATCATTGATTTCTATATGCCATCACTTATCCACACATACACAAAATAAATACATAAATAAATAAATAAATTGAAAAATAAATGACGGTGATTTCTTTCATTTTTTGGCCAAGTTTTTTCCAATTCTACTTGAGATCTTCAAAGGTCGTATATAGTTCTACATAAATAATATCCAATTTACTATGTGATAAATCCCACACGAATCTCAGTCAAAATGATCTTTATAAAGACTTACCAGGTGGAGTTAGTGTGCGTGCATATATAAATGATTGCACCATGCCATTTCCAAAAACTCCAAGCAATTTGGCACCAAATCCTGCAGCTGACAGGTATCCGATGGCCTAAATACAATATGAGGTAAATAATTACAAAGAGGAGCAAACAATTGACAGGTTAAGTAGCCTATCCTACTTTGGGGAAGAGTGAGTCAATGGGGTTTGGGGTGGAATGTAGGGTAAAATAGAAGTAAGATGCCATCTATTTAACAATGTCACTAAGAAAGTTTCAACTTTAACTTGGCAAACAAGCAATAACCCAGAGAGTAGTAAATTCATATCCAAGTTTCAAACAAATCATCGCTCTCCAAGGAATCACAGAATTTTATCGGCTGAATGCAACAGTGAGGAGAACTCTTCTTGACTAAAGCCTACAAAATTATTACCTGAAGTGCATTGACCATTAAAGTGCCATATATCTTTTACAATAACATCATATTATTGTGACTATTTGTGCAAACCATGTTTATTTACATGAAATGAGAAGAATCAGGAAAAAATAACCCATACATCTAGGAATAGAATAAACAACTATATGGCTTTATCAAAGTAAATCAATGGTGTACAATATTAAATCAGTTCCAAAATCAAACAAAGTAGGATTAAGCAAGTAACCTTAGGAATTTCGAAGTGCTCTTAGCCTTAGAATTAAGCCATTATCTTTTACAATAACATCAATTACAGAAAATAAGATATAGTAAAGCAACACAGCTCAGCAAAGTTAGCCCAAAGAGAATGATTAGTGCAGGTGATTAAAAGGGATAACCCGTACATAGCCGCATTCTAAAAACAAGAATCCTTAGAAACTCACCTGCAATTCCCGTTCCCGATCGATAACATATTCGGTATTGGGGCCATACAATCTAACTGTTATGTTTATTAGGTTTCCATCTTCTTCCCTTACTGATACCTTCAATACTGCAAGGACGAATTATAAATTTTTCCTTACACTATACTTCAATACAAATGGTTAGCTAAGAACAGCAAGAAAGTTGCTATATCTAACAGGTTAGGTTTTTTTTCATATTTTTCTATCATAGAAAATTTAAGACATTATTATTCTATATAAGGCCATCTTCAACCCTTACTCATAATGTTACTCAGATTTGAAAAAAAATTAAAAATAAAATTGTGTAAAAGCTTCATTTGATACAAAGTACTCCAATAGCCAAACTCAAATTTGAGAAAAAGTTTGGTAAGTGGCACAATTGTAAATTTAGAAACTGCTATGTCACTACAAATGGCCTGTAAAAATTTGAGTGTATATAAAAAACAAAAAAAGGTTCCCTTGATTTGGGTAAAACTCCTTTTGGTATGAGTTTGAGAAAAGGATTGGCGAAAGATTTTGAGGATTTTTACTCACATTTAAATTTGATATGGGTCAAGGGTAAGGATTGGAGATGCCCTAATGTAAAGAAGAAGAAAAATTGAACGCAGACTAACCAAATGAATGACAAAACTTATATAACACAACAGAAATACGCACATAGATTTGTGATGCCACCGGAAACAGTCTCGACAGAGAAGTGAGAATTGTCCAATTTCGACCATTTCTTGAAGAGATCTTTGCACAGCTCTCTGTGTACAAGAATTCGACCAAAAAACATTAGGCCAAAGAAGGGGGTGGGGGCCACCGACTTTGTAGAACGAACAATAAACAAACAAAACACAATATGACGTCAAATAGGACCTCGTGTATATCGTTTGGCAGCTAAGAAAATAAATTTTAAATCGAAAAATATGTATTTTCCATAAGACTTTTTTTTTTGGTAGGTAAGTAATAAGTTATATACCAAATTTTTTCCATAAGACTTGGTCTCCGAGAGAATTCAATAACAAGAACAGATAGAGATCAACCAAGTCATTTATAATCATTTGTTTGTAATAAGTTCAATTTTCTCGATGATAATGTTCTCGTTTTAGTTAGAACTAAGTAACATGATGCAAGACCTCAAATCCATTTTCCTTTTCCTCAGATTCTCCGCAGCCAAACACTGTTTGCAGAATAAGAATATCGAAACAAAAACAACGGAATAAAACAGAACAGAACCCTAAGCTACGCATACTCAATTCACAAACTAAGTTCAGCATTTCCAAATGAAAACATATAGATATAGATATAGATCTAGATATATATATATATATATATAGAGAGAGAGAGAGAGAGAGAGAGAGGTGAAACAAACATGATGCGAGGTGACATTTCGGGAAGAGAGAGAGAGTGATCAACGGTTAGAGAAGATGATTGGATTCCTGAGCTTCCGTTCTCTCGAGCTCCCTCCGCAACTTCCATGGCGTTCCAGATTTTCACTGCTCCCATTCTCTCTCTCTCTCTCTCTCTCTCTCTCTCAATTCAAATGCTGATATTTCGAAGCTCTATGGGGAATCAATTGTTGCCGCGAATTTTCTTTATATTAGAGAGAGACAGTTGGGATTATTAATGGTATATGTATTAATTAGTGTATTAATTAATATATTAATTAATAATGTGATATAATTAAAATATTTTTTTATATTTATAATTTACATAATGAGTGGGGTTAATAATAATATTCTAATTAGTATTGATACATTAGTTAATATATTTAATTAAGAGTTATGCTAAATATCTCAAATGATTTACTAAACTTCTCGCATGGATGTGTGTGGGTCCCAGGTTTGATAGAAAATTTGGTAAATCATTTGAGATTCATAGCATTTTTCTTTAATTAATACATATAACACCACTCTTTGGAGATTGAAAGGCTCCGCATGTTGCGCAAGTTTTTTTAATAGTTTAAGTTATGGATTTTAAATAATTTGTTAAATATTTTACATGAATATGGTGCTCACATATATATGGATTTGTGTGAGAAGGTTAGTAAAAAATTTAGTAGATTATTTAGAATTTATAGTATTTTTTCTTTTTCTAAGTCTTATTTCAGTGTTTTGAATTATTTATTTTTAAAAAAAAATAGAGAATAAAATATATTTGTAAAAATAACTATTTATATTTTAAAAATATATAAAATAAAATATGCCTATAAAAATTTAAATTGATTGAATATCAATATCACTTTTATCAAATCATATTTCTATTTAGATTTATATTTAGAATTAAATTTATCGTTCAATTTTTTAGATATAAATGTCTTGATGATTAAAAATATCAATATCTTATTAACTTCTATTTTTATAGATATATTTTATCTCATATATTCTATCTAATATTTTTTTAAAAATAATAATTTTAAATCAACACAATAAATATTTTTTAAAAAAAAACTCCATTAACCACACAACAACCTCTCCAATACGGATTATTTGGTGTTCATTGAGCATGGAGCAATACTCCACGCCCGTTATTACGGAATAAGATTAGCATCTAATATTTTTTTACTTAGATAGTGTTTGGGAAGTGAGTTTTTATGTAGATTTTATTAGATGTAGGTTTTTATGAGATAAAAAATTTTTGGTGTTTGGGAAGATAGTTGGGTTTTTATGTGGTTGGATGTGATGTTTGTGAGAGAAAAAGTGAAATGATTATGGGGTTGGATGTGATATTTTGTTTGGATGTGTTTTTTTTGGTTTTGCAAAACTTTTGTCTTTTAGTGGAAAAAATGAGAAAAAAATTTGGGAACTTGCTTCCCAAACACCACCTTAAAGTGTACAAGACAAATAATTTACTCAACACGTGTAGCGTTGTTGACACTTTGATTCGAAAAATCAACGAACATATTTTCTTAAAATTTGTTTTTGATTAATAAATAAATAACATATGGGAAAATTATAGATAAATGGACTTTGCTACAATTATTAATTACAAAAAAAAAATGGAGAATCAATTTTAATCACTTAATTTTTTATTTATTTTTTTTACAACTTTCATCGCTGAACCTCTTTTTTTTCCATCCTCTATATTTTTCTTCTCTCTTCATTTTTTCTCCACAACTACTGGCCACCCCTCTTCCACTAGCCTTACTTGTACCAACCCCATCATTCCCAACCTATCCCCCAATCTTCCTAGCTCCCGCCCTCTCAACCACCCCCCAACAACTTTCTACTTGAAACATCCACCCCTAACCCTCTTCCTCCTTCTCAATTACACACCATGCGATAGATCACAAAACAGAAAAGTGGTCATGATGATTAAGGGGGATCGAAGATCTAGGATTTCAAGAGAGCTTAGGGTGTCGTTGTGGTGGCAAAGGGGATTAAAAAATAATAATAATAAATAGAGTGTTGCGGTAGTGCAACGGGAAAGAGGGCTTAGATGGAAGAAGAGGAGTGGTAGATTGATGCCATTAGGGATGGTAAAGAAAGATTGAGTGTAATTATGGTAAGCCTAGGAAAGATGACAAGGGTGGGCAAATAAAATTTAAAAAAGCGTGTGAATAGGCTTGTTAGGAGTTAAGGAGGGTGGATATACGGTTTGATAAGTTAAGGAATAGGAAGTGAGCGAAGAGATGGTGAGATAGAGATGGAGGGGGAGGGTGGCTTTAGCATTTTCATAATTACAATGGTGGATTCCATTTCTCTTTTAAAATAAATATACATATATATATTTCCCAAATTTTTGTAATTAATTTATATGAAATTTTTTCCAAATATTTAATTTTCTTTCTAAAATAAATAAGTTCAAAGCACACAGTCCATTTGTACATGGTAACAATTTTTCCTTTTTTTACGATCATCATCTACATTCAATAAAGTGATTTTTCTTATTTATCAAATCATTTCAAAACTATTAACGGATTAAATTGTTAAATCATTGTCAAATTACTCAAAAATTTAAATATATAATAATAATAAAAATAATAAGAATAATATTAATAATAATTATTATTATTATTTGACAAATTAAAGATATCATTAGAAACATGGTTTGTTTGTGGGACTTGTAGTTAGGAAATTTTGGTGTGGTAAAGGTAGGACAGAGATGTTGAAAATACATCCTGGTGTGTGTGAGGCAAAGGTAAGGAAGAGGACACGGCATCGTTTGATATCATCGCAAAAGAGTGTTGACCGTAGAAATTTAATTAATCTTATGACGTGTGACATATTAATAATAATTAATTAATCCTATAACGTGTGACATATTAATAATTTATGTGGTCAACTCAACACATTATTTGTTTGCATGTGATGCCTGAGTGACCGACATGTATTCAAACCTCATATTGTTGACTTCTTAAGCGTTTTAATTTCTTTTTAGCCTCTTTTTGTTTTGACAATTTTTTTTTTGTTTATATAAAAAATATAATGTATTTTTATCGAAAATAGTTTTTGGTATAATTTTTTTTTTTTAACATTTGGGGGTGACTTTTATTGATTTCTTTAATCATTTGGAGCAGTTTTTTATGTTAAAAATTAATAATAAAAAAGTTTTTTTTTTTTTTGCTTTCTTAGATTTTAGATAGTTATTTTTTTTAATTTATTTAAATTTATTTTATTTTATAAGCGATAAAAAATTTATACAAACATACTAACACAAACTATCAAAATAAATAAAAAATATAAATAATTCTATAAACTATACCAAACATTATCAGTAATTATAGGCAGTGGCGAAAGGAGTTTAAAGTAGTAGTAGTGGTAGATATGGGTTGAACTTGTAACCATTTAAAGTAGATTCACAAACATTGTTTATATGACCCAACTATTATTTAATATAAATATTTGTTGTCATATTTGAATATATGAATTGGCTTCTCTATGGGGATCTGTTTTAATGATCTAAATCGTTCAGTAAGTATGGTCCTCTGCGTATATTATTTATAAATAAAAAATTAGGTCGATTTGATTTGTAACATTTTTATTTTATCATATTTGTTTTCAAAAAAACAAATAGTCTATTTTTAAGAACATAGTTGCCATCTATTTTTTTAAAGATAAACGTAATAAAATAAAAATGTTATAATTATCGAATCAATCTAATTTTTTTCATAAACGTTATACATGGAGAATCTTACAAAATAAATTGTTTGAATTATTGAAACAAACCTTGTGTTGAGGTTTTCCAAATTCTCTCAAGTTCAAAGAGAAGCCACAATTTTGGTTTGGTTTGGTTTGATGTGTCATAAACTTTTATTTTTGAAATCTGCTACCCTAGAAGGCTCAAGTAAATTTAGAAATTAAAAAAAAAAAAAAGGGTTCAACAAAGACCATAAAAAGTATATATATGTATTTGTGTGCTTCTTTAGTAGACTTTTGTTTTTGTCAAAGATTTTAATTTTTCTATATATATGTATATATATATATATATATATGAGGATATTACCCGTGCTGTACATGGGATAAAATAATATATTATTTATTAAAAATATAATAATTATATTTATTTATTTATTTTTATTTTGTCTCTCATAAATAAAATTTTATATATAAATTTAAAAGTTTGTTTTCAGTTGTTCCTTTACTATAATATTTACTCCTAAACTCCTAAACATTGATTAAAATTGTTGTATTGACAATTAATAATTAAAATTATACTTTGTTATAAAAAAAAAATGACATAGTTCTATACTTCACTATTTTAGAATAAAAATGAATGAATTTTAAAAAATTGTTATATTGGTTTTTGAAAGGGAAATAATTGAATAAATTTTAAAAACTTGATGAATAAGAAAGAATCACTGTAACATGTAATTTAAAATATCAAAAAAATTAAAAAATGAATAAAGACTTTAAAAAGATGTGATTACAATTAAAACTAATGCCATATATATTAATAAGTATAATTTTATTTGGATATCTATTTATACTTTAACATGCTTATTTAAAACAAAAATAAATAAAAATAAAAATATTAATAATTTTGAGTTTTAAAATATGATTTTGTAGACTTGTTATATTAACTTTTGGAAGAAAGATATTTTAATTATTTTACAAAAATTGAATATTAGTCATTGAACAAATCTTCTAAGATTTAAAATAAAATTTATAATAGGAAAAGATTAATGATATTGCAATAAATGCATTTTAACATTTTTAAATTAAAAAAAAATAGATTAAGAATTTGAACTTCAATTATCGTACAATATTTTTATTTATATAATAATATAAATGAGGATAGGTAATAGATAGATTAAAATTAATTATAAATATAGTTATATTTAAAATGATATGATTTTGTATAGCTATATTTAAAATTCCCAAATTTAATTTTTAACTTCCTATATAAAAAGATTAAAAATTTTAAATTACATATGATCTTTTTCTAAGAACATATGAACTAACAGTGGAAAAAAAAAAAAAAAGGAGAAAGAGAGGAGCCGCACATATTAAAGATAAATAATTAAATAATTGACTAACAGCTTTAACAAATTTGAAAATTTTGATTAAAATTAAAATTTTTCTTTTTATAGTTTTGAAAAGCTATTAAATGCCTTTGAAGTAATGCTCTACACTAACTGTCAATTAGCACATATTATGATATCAAAAAAAATATTTAAAATGTTTTTTTTTTTTTTAAGTAATGATATACAAACATAAAATCAATATAAAAACTTATTAATAATGACTTTGTGTTGGATTTTGATCTATCACTTTTATAATGTGTGAAATGTTTTTTTATTATACGAATGACCTTATCACACCATTTTAGTATAAAAAATATAGTAAAACAATATTAATCAACAAAAAATAGTTATAAACAAAAACAAATAATGGTCGGTAGAGAGGAAGGAGAAATTGTTGGACAATCTTCACTGTAATTAATTAATTAAATTATGTTGTGTACTAAACAACAACCAGAATAAAAAGAAATAAAGGAAATGAGAGAATTTGTTTGATTACAAAAATCAAACTCGAAATAAAATAAATAAATAAAAACAGATTTTATTTTGTTACAAAAACAAAATTAAAATCTGATTAAATAAACAAATAAAACAGAATAATAAATTAAACAACTTACTTGATTAATTTCTTCGAATTATAATCTGATCAAGTCCAGTGTTTGACACTGTGTCCTTAAGACAGATTCGTCCTCTCCTCGACGCTTTCAGAATTTGGACGTCTATCTCCCAGGATAAAATGATCTACTACAAACAATAGCAGCACTACAAATTGTTTGCCTAACGAACACACTAAGTGTTTATACTCTCTCTAACAAAAATAAAATGCAGCAAAATGAAGAATAGAATTTGCAGAGGTGAAATACGAAATTTCTGAATGTAAAACATCAAATGAGGGTTGTCCTATTTATAGATGTAAAGGTGGCTGTAGGTTTTGAATTAAACAGGTGCAAACCTGTTTGAACAGGTATGGTTTTGAATTCAAACAGATTTGAATCTGTTGGGTTCATAATTTAAACAGATAAAAAACGAAAAAGGCTCTGTTTGGATGTACAGTAAAACCGGACCAGTTTATTTCCGGTTTAATTTGAATTCTGGATTTTATTTTATCAAAAATAAAATTAAATTCAAATGCTTTTTTGCCCAAAAAGATTAGTATTGGGCCGAACAAGCCCAACCCAACCACACACCCGCGCCCAAGCCCAGACCCAGCCCAGCCCAGCCCGCCCGACCGGATGGACGGCGGCGGCGGCGCACGCGCGTGTTGTGATTTTTGGGTCCAATGGGTCTAGCCCATTTTGCCCATAACTTCTTCCTCTAAAACACTTGGGTACCCCTTGGGGCACACCTCAAGTACCAAACCCATGCCTTATAAACCCATTCAAAACTTCCCACAAAATCAATGTGGGACAAGCCTTATTCAATACCTTTAAGGATTTTTCACCAAAACTCCATTTCTATGGAGCATATTTTGGCTTCAATGTCCCATTTACTCGGTAATGGTTTTAAGCAACCAAATATACCACGTGAATCACAACGCGGCATAGAACGCATTACCACTCTGACCCGTAAAAATCGACGCACGGGGCCCACCTAAAAAATAGGCCAAACTTAGGAAAAAATTCTAGTTTTATCCAGAATTTTCTAACCATTTCTAACAATCCCCTACATAAATGGAATTTGATGACAACGGAAATGCAACAATATGCAGACTTTATCGAAAGAGTATAAGTCGAAAATATCTTACATCAGGATAGGTAGCTTTCGGCCTTGAACCTTCCATAGTGATAACCTATCGGACTTATTAGCTAACCAATGGACGCGATGCCTTGAATTGTTCAGCCGTTTGTGTAAGCCAAGATAATAGATTTCACACAAAATATCTTCTAACACATCGTGGTTCTCACTGTTGTGTTTATTTTGGCCTTGAACGCGCCTGGTTTTCATGAGTGTTTCTAGAGAATTTAGCCTCTTCATTCTCATAGAACCGGCCCCAGTTTGACACTCATATAGGTGATTCTTATTGTGAGTATCTCCTTATACTCGTCTTGATTTTATGTCTCAATCAAGATATAAGTAATCATTAAAAGCAAAGTTTATCCTTATACCCCTGCATACAACATATGTTGCAGATATCACTCTCACCATAGGAATGGGTAGGGAATTTTAAGCCCTTGATGATTTCTGGCGAACCATACATAACTTAGTTGTCCATTTGAACTTAGTTCCCACCATTATGACGACTCTTATGTAATAAGCTTTAATCACATCCCCTTCGATGAACTATACACTAGCTCTTTTGTCAAACCTTTTGTTAACGGATTCGCAATATTCTTTTTAGATTTTATATAATCTATTGAGATTATCCCATTTGACAACAACTGCCTAACAGTATTATGTCGACGACGAATATGTCGTGACTTACCGTTATACATATGATTCTGTACCCTGCCTATTGCAGATTGACTATCACAATAAATGCAAATAGCTGGCACAGGTTTTGGCCACATTGGAATGTCTTCTAAGAAGTGACGAAGCCATTCTGTTTCTTCTCCTGCTTTGTCTAAAGCAATGAACTCGGATTCCATTGTGGATCGTGCGATGCATGTTTGTTTCGTGGATTTCCAAGAAACAGCAGCGCCTCCCAAAGTAAAGACATATCCACTTATGGATTTTGAATCTTTAGTATCCGATATCCAATTTGCATCACAATAACCTTCAAGTACTGTTGGATATCGAATAAAGTTCAAACCATGATCAGGGGTGAATCTTAGATATCTAAGAACCCGAATGATCGCTTTCCAATGGTCTTCTCCGGGGTTACTAGTGTACTTACTCAATTTACTGATAGCATAAGCTATATCAAGACGAGTACAATTCATTAGGTACATTAGGCTTCCAATGATTTGGGAGTATTTTAACTGAAACACTGCATCACCTTTATTTTTCGATAAATAAAGACTGATCTCTACAGGTGTTCTAGCTAAATTCAAATCATCATTGATAAATTTATCAAGAATTTTCTCAATATAATGAGATTGAGATAATACATATCCGTCAGATGTTTTAGTAATTTTCATTCCTAATATAACATCTACGATCCCCATATCTTTCATATCAAATCTTTTGTTAAGCATTTGCTTAGTTGATTTGATCATGTTTTGACTGCTTCCAATGATAAGCATGTCATCCACATAAAGACAAACTATGACATATCCTTGGTCAGTGTTTTTAACATAGATGCATTTGTCACATTTGTTTATTTTAAACCTATTAGTAAGCATTGCATGATCAAATTTTTCATGCCATTGCTTAGGTGCTTGTTTTAATCCATAAAGGGATTTTACAAGTCGATAAACTTTCTCTTCTTGCCCTGATATTACAAACCCTTCGGGTTGCTCCATATAGATCTCTTCATTTAAATCACCGTTTAAGAAAGCTGTCTTAACATCCATTTGATGTATTTCTAAATTAAACAACGCTGCTATAGAAATAAGCATGCGAATGGATGTTATTCTTGTAACAGGGGAATATGTGTCAAAATAGTCTAGACCTTCATTTTGTCTATAACCTTTAACTACAAGTCTTGCTTTATACTTGTCAATTAAACCATCTGCCTTCATTTTTCTCTTGAATATCCACTTATATCCAAGAGGTTTAGAACCTGGTGGAAGATCCACAAGTATGATTTTGCATAATGGATTCAATTTCATTATTAACAGCCTCTTTCCACAAAGGTGTTTCAGGACATGTCATTGCTGCCTTAAAGCTTTGAGGTTCATTTTCTAACAGGTATGTCAGAAAATCTGGACCAAAGGATTTTGATGTTCTCGCTCTCTTACTTCGTCTTGGTTCATCATCAGTTAAATCCTGTTGGTCGAGACCATTACTAGTCTCTTGTGTTTGATTGTCATTAGTCTCTTGACTTTGTGTACAATCATAAGTTTTTTTTTGTGAACTTAATTCCTGTCCTTTCTTGTAAGGAAAGACATGTTCAAAAAACACAGCATTCCTTGACTCTATAATAGTGTTCACATTTATATCAGGTATTTCTGATTTATAAGTCAGAAACCGATATGCATTACTATTTTGAGCATAACCAATAAACACACAATCTACTGTTTTTGGTCCAATCTTAGTTTTTTTAGGAACATGAACTTCAACTTTTGCCAAACACCCCCACACTTTTAAGTATTTGTAGGAAGGTGGTCGACCTTTCCACAATTCATAAGGAGTGCCGTTGGTTTTCTTGTGGGGTATTCTATTAAGAACATAATTAGCAGACAATATTGCTTCCCCCAACAAGTTCAGTGGTAAGCCTGAACTTAGTAACATGGCATTCATCATTTTTTTGAGGGTTCTATTCTTTCTTTCAGCAATTCCATTTTACTGTTGAGAATAAAGGGCTGTAGTTTGGTGAATAATGTCATGTTGTGCACAAAATTCATTTAATGGTGCATCATATTCACCACCCCTATCACTTCAAACCATTTTAATGGTTTTACCAAGTTGATTTTCAACTTCTGTTTTGTAGAGTTTAAACATTTCTAAGGCTTCATCTTTACTTCTAAGTAAATAAACATAACAATATCTTGTGCAATCATCGATAAATGTTATGAAATACTTTTTGTCTCCTCTAGTTTGAATAAATTTTAGATCACATACATCAGTATGAATTAATTCTTGAGGTTCGGTTTTCCTTTCAACCGATTTAAATGGAGCCTTAGTTAGTTTCGCTTCTACACAAATTTCACATTTATGATTAGGATTAATTTCAAACTTTGGTATATAATCTAAACCAATTAATCTACGCAAAGCATCAAAATTCACATATCCTAATCTACCATGCCATAAATTCGACTCAAGAATATAAGCAAAAGATGTGTTATTCTTATTCATAGCAACTTTCGGTACAACTGTCATTACATTCAATTTAAAGAGACCATCACTCATGTATCTCTCACCAACATACATACCACTCTTTGTTAATACAAATTTATTAGACTCAAAGACAAGCCTAAAACTATTTTTACTTAACAAAGAACCAGAAACTAAATTCTTCCGGATGTCAGGTACATGCAGTACGTTGTTGAGGGTCAGTTATTTCCCTGATGTCATCTTCAAGATCACTTTCCCTTGTCCAGCCATAGTAGAAGTAGAAGAATTTCACATAAAAAGTTATTCACCATTTGCAGCCTCATTGTAGGTAGTGAACATCTTCTTGTCCGCACATATGTGACGAGTTGCTCCAGTGTCAACCCACCACTCTTTGGGATTTCCAACCAAGTTAGCCTCAGACACCACAACAGCGAGGTTGATGTCATTCACACCGTCAGAGATGTAATCCAATTCTGTTACATTGGCTTGATTGGTGGTCTTCTTACTTGTACTTCCATGATCCTTCTTAGGGCAGCGGCAGTCAGAAGCTCGATGTCCAGTCTTGCCACAGTTATAGCATTTTCCGTTGAACTTCTTGTTGCCATTGTTGTTGCCTTGTTTAGGACCATCTCCAGTAAACTTCCTCTTTTTGTTATGTGGTTTATGAACTTGTTCAACCACATTAGCCTTGGACTCAATGGGATTTTTCTCATTCCTCTTTTCAGCCTTTCGGTTATCTTCCTCAATTCTTAATCTTACAATCAACTCATCTATGGTTATCTCTTTGCGTTTATGTTTTAAATAATTTTTGAAATCTTTCCAAGCCGGTGGTAACTTTTCCACTAAAGCAGCGACTTGAAAAGACTCGCTAAGAGACATACCTTCTGAATGAATATCATGCAAAATTATCTGAAAACTTTGAACTTGAGATATTACGTTTGGGAGTCTACCACAACAAAATCCAGAAATTTACCGACGACAAATTTCTTCGTGCCGGCATCTTCTGTCTTGTATTTCTTCTCCAAAGAATCCCATAATTCTTTTGCTGACTTCAGAGGACTGTAAACATTATACAGCATGTTGTCAAAGCCATTGAGGATGTAGTTTCTGCACAGGAAATTTGAATGTTTCCAAGCATCTACAGCGGCAACAACTTGCCGATCACTTTCACCCTCTTTAAGTGCTGGAGCCTCTTCATGGAGAAACCGGGCCAAATTAAGAGTTGTAAGATAGAACAACATCTTCTGCTGCCATCTCTTAAACTTGATACCGTTAAATTTTTTGATTTTTCTCCATGATTGATTGGTACATGAACATGGTTCTGGATAGGGACCGGTGTTGGTGTAACAATCGGAGTACCACTACCAAATGCAATTTCAGTTGTAATAGCCATAATCTCTGATTACAAAAATCAGAAAAATTAAAACACAAATTAATTTTCTAGTTACTAAAACCATAAAATAAATTATAACACAAAATAATTTTATTTTCCTTGTTACTAAAACTAGAAAAATAAAATAGCACAATAATTTTCTGTAACACAAATTAATATTCTGTAATTGTTAATGACACCAGTATATTACTACTAGTTGTCAAAGAAAAGAGACAGTATATTACTACTATCTGTCAAATAGCATAAACACTATTTGTTTTTCCAATCAGAATATGTTTTTATGAAATTACAGAAAATTAAATACAATGAAGATACCAAAAATGGTTCTGTCTTAAGATTGTTGGACAATCTTCACTGTAATTAATTAATTAAATTCTGTTGTGTACTAAACAACAACCAGAATAAAAAGAAATAAAGGAAATGAGAGAATTTGTTTGATTACAAAAATCAAACTCGAAATAAAATAAATAAAGAAAAACAGATTTTATTTTGTTACAAAAACAAAATTAAAATCTGATTAAATAAACAAATAAAACAGAATAATAAATTAAACAACTTACTTGATTAATTTCTTCGAATTATAATCTGATCAAGTTCAGTGTTTGACACTGTGTCCTTAAGACAGATTCGTTCTCTCCTCGGTGCTTTCAGAATTTGGACGTCTATCTCCCAGGATAAAATGATCTACTATAAACAATAGCAGCACTACAAATTGTTTGCCTAACGAACGCACTAAGTGTTTATACTCTCTCTAACAAAAATAAAATGCAGCAAAATGAAGAATAGAATTTGCAGAGGTGAAATACGAAATTTCTGAATGTAAAACATCAAATGAGGGTTGTCCTATTTATAGATGTAAAGGTGGCTGTAGGTTTTGAATTAAACAGGTGCAAACCTGTTTGAACAGGTATGGTTTTGAATTCAAACAGATAAAAAACGGGAAGGGCTCTGTTTGGATGTACAGTAAAACCAGACCAGACCACACACCACGCACCCGCGCCCAAGCCTAGCCCACCCGACCGACCGCGCGTGTGTGGTGATTTTTGGGTCCAATGGGTCTAGCCCATTTTGCTCGTAACCTCTCCCTCTAAAACACTTGGGTACCCATTGTGGCACACCCCAAGTACCAAACCCATGCCTTATAAACCAATTCAAAACTTCCTACCAAATCAATGTGGGACAAGCTTTATTCAATACATTTAAGGATTTTTCACAAAAACTTCATTTCCATGGAGCATATTTTGGCTTCAATTTCCCATTCACTCGGTAATGGTTTTGAGCAACCAAATATACCACGTGAATCACAACGCGGCATAGAACGCGTTACCACTCTGACCCGTGAAAATCGACGCACGGGGCCCACCTAAAAAATAGACCAAACTTAGGAAAAAATTCTAGTTTTACCCAGAATTTTATAACCATTTCCAACAGAAATAACACACAAAATATGAAATACAAAAATAAAAACAAAAAAATGGTCACAGATAAAAAAAATAGAAGAAAAAATGGTCTACCTAAAGGATAAAAGAGCATGTTTAAATAATACAATAGATTAAATATAAACTAACCTTCAAATTGTCTCATAAAAAGAAAATTTAAAAATATAAGTTTCATTATTCTATGAATGTAATATTTATAGGGCAAGAAAGACATGAATGGCTTGGAAAAAAATAAAATGTACGATGGCTAGGATTTTTGGATAGAATAAATAATTGGTTAGAAAAATAGTGCACAAGAATAATTTTTTTCACCTATCCTTTTCTAAATTATAAATAATGGAATCATTACAAAAAATAATAAATTATGAGATTTTTTTAAAAAAATTATATATAGTATAGATATGCTTAAATTTATTTGGGAATAAAATTGTGTTTAATTGTGGAATAGAGAGAGAATCTATATATAAGGTTTAATTTTTATTTTATATTAGGCTTAATTTTAGGGTTATATAGATCAGATCAGTTGTGAAATATATTAATAGTATACATTTTATGGGAGGTGAGAGAGTTTTCTTTTCATTAAATTTATTTTAGGAAAGAGAAGATTGTATGAGATTTATATTCTTTCTAAATAAAGGCTTGATTTATTTTGAGACGGAGAGGGGTGTTGAGAATTGTGTGCTTTTTTCTTTCTTTCTTTCTTTTTTTTTTCCAGCAATATATTTGCATTAAATAATTCTGAAGGCTAATATTTTTGTCCTTGGAATAGCCAATAGATGTTTTAATTTTTTTTTTATAAAAATCAAAAATTCAAAAAATTAGATTTAAGGTTTTGAAATACTTAAGTCTCTAAGATAAAAAGTCACTTTGGTATAATATATAGCATAGATAGATAGATTATAAGATTTAGGAAAGAAATAAATATTAGAAGAGAGATTTAAGAACTTGTAATTTAATTATTATTTGAGAGGGTAATTTATATGAAAATTGGGTCGAGCTGGATACTGGGCCGTTATGGGCTGCTAGGCGAAGTGCTGAGTAATATGGCCGAAAAGTTACTCCGGTCTTGAAGGAGCCTTTGAAGTTAGTTTGGTCCCAAAGCCCAGAAGTTAGTCCGGTCCGATGGAGGCTTGGTGTTAGACCGGTCGGAGGATACTTTGTAGTTAGACCGGTTCTTAAATGCTTTGAACTTATACCGGTCATGGCACAATGTAGCTAGGTCGGACTTAACCTTGCTAAAGGTTAGTTCGGTTTTGGGCGTACCACGGTTCGTGCAGAAGGAATTAAGGGAAGGACATTAAAGGATGAACCGAACTACGCATAGTTCGGTCTAATCTGTGGCTCGGCGTAGCCATGTTTACTTCGGTCGTGGTAGTCCGATCAGGGTAAAACCATCTCACTTGGTTTAAGCAGTGAGGGGGGTGTTGAAGGATAAGCATGATCTTTTAGGAGTATGAATCCTAGGAGGACTCTACATGGAGGAGTAAGAGTCCTACTTGGATTATGCCATACGAAACCTGTAAAAGCTCACAAACATCACCTATGAAGAGGTAACACAACTTTGATTTTCGAATACACAGAGCTTTTGTCTATTTGTCTAGTTTGCTGACTTAGGCATCGGAGAGGTTTCCGGCACACACCCGCCGGCTAGCTCACGTTTGCGTTTTCAGGTGATAAAGCGACGACGTACGGAGGAGCGCAGACTTGATCAACAGAATTATACGAGAAGGTTTATTTCTTCCCGTACAATTCTGAAGGCTAATATTTTTGTCCTTGGAATAGCCAATAGATGTTTTAATTTTTTTTTTATAAAAATCAAAAATTCAAAAAATTAGATTTAAGGTTTTGAAATACTTAAGTCTCTAAGATAAAAAGTCACTTTGGTATAATATATAGCATAGATAGATAGATTATAAGATTTAGGAAAGAGATAAGTATTAGGAGAGAGATTTAAGAACTTGTAATTTAATTATTATTTTTTAAATTTATAGTTACTTTGTTAGCCAATAGTATTATTTTTAAATATTTTTAAAATTACAAAAATTAGCAATTTTATTTATTTTTTATTATCTATAGTTACTTTGTTATCTAATATCACCATTTTTAAAATTACAAAAATTAGCAATTGTGGTTTTACATTCTTTTTAATTTATAATTTTTTTAAAAATATATATATAATTAATTTGTTATGAGATGAGATATGTGTTTTTTTTTTTAAAATTACAAAAATTAGTAATTTTAATTTTTTTTTAAATCTATAGTTGCTTTGTTATACAATAGTACTGTTTTTAAAAAATTTTAAAATTACAAAAATTAGCAATTGTGATTTTATATTCTTTTTAATTTATAATTTGTTTTTAAAATTATGAGATGATATATGTGTTGTTTTTAATTAATGTATAGTTACTTTATTATGAGATGAGATTTAGGAAAGATAAATATTGGGGAAAGAGATTTTAGGAACTTATAATTCAAAATTTTAGAGGAATTGGGAATGTTGTTGCGGGTGTTGTGCAGCAAAATGGGCCAATTTCGGGGCCCATTTATTCAATAATCTAAAACGTTCATATTTTAGAATATATCAAGTAGAATATGTTTATAAAAAATCAAGTTAATCGGATATCATTTACCTATTTATCTACTCACATTTGTATTCATTTTAATACTTTAAATCACAATTATTTTTTATTTTTGTAGATACAAATGTGAGTGGATGAATGGATAAACGATATTCGATTAACTTTATTTTTTACAGGTATGTTCTACTTGATGTATTATAAAATATGAACGGTTCAGATTATCGAGCCCATTTCGCTGCACAGCAGCTACTGTTGCGCAGCCCACGCAATAGCATCCCCAATTCCAATTTTAGGTCGTTTTTTGTTTTATTTTTTAATCTATAATTACTTTGTTAGTCAATAAAATTATTTTTAAATATTTTTAAAATCACAAAAATTAGCAATTGTGGAATGATACTTTAGAACTCTTACAAGCCTTATTCACTAAACTCCATTTTTTTTTTTATAATATATAGATAGATAGATAAATACGTAAATATATATTTTAAATATTTAAATACATAGTATATATAATCTACTTTTAAGACGGTAAGAAAGGAGAGTCGTTAAACAACAGTAGCTTATTTTACATATCCAAACTAAGGTTAGGTTTGACGTATAAGTCGTTATCCTATTTAAGTCATATCATCTTATTTAAGTCACATTATCTCTCTATCACATCACTTCAAACCCAACCTATATTTAATAAAAAATTAAAAAATATACTTATTTAAAATATCTCAAACAATCCCTAAATGAGCCTTTCATTCCACCTAACTCTCACATTTGGTGAGAGCCATATTCTCAATCTCTCGTACACAAGAGAATGGTAATTCTGTTGGACTGTAAACATTAGTGATTTTGTAGACTTTAAAGATCAAAAAGTAAAAAAATAATAATAATATTTAGTATGTTTGGTTTGAATTTTTTAAATTAAATTTTTTGAAAATTGAGTTTTTTTTATTTTCATGTTTTTTTGTTTTTGATAAATATTTTTAACATTTTAAACATTTTTTTTAAACTTTTTTGGATGCACCTTACTTAGATGTATCTAAAAAGTAAAAAATTTGTGAAAAAATATTTTAAAAAATTAATAAATACATAAAATGTACTGAATTCTCATTTTTTTTGTATTTTTGTATTTTTGGTATTTAGTGAATTTTTAAAATGTTTTTTTCACAATTTTTTTTACTTTTTAGGTATAATTATGTTAGGTATGTCTAAAAAATTTTTTTAAAAAATTGTTTAAAATATTAAAAAAATTTAGTAAAAACAAAAATAATACGACAAAACAAGAAAGTATAATTTTCTGAAAAATATTTTTAAAAAACTCTAACCAAGCAATAATGTTAAAGATTCCGTTTGTTTTGCCATAAAATATTTTACTCATTTTTATTTGTTTGATTGGACACAAGTAAATAAAATATTTTTTAAACAAAAAAAAAAACTTTCATAAAAAAAAAAGAAAAAAAAAACTTCCATTACAAGCCCAAAAATGACTTCCGTTCCAAAATTCCGAAGTCATTTTGCCTCTGTTTGAGGAGTGGGTTGGCTTTTTCATTTTTTTGACTTTTTTAGCTATTTTAGCATAAGGTTAAAAAGTTTGGCTTGGGAAGGATTTTTGATTTTTTTAACTTTTTTAACTTTTTGTAAGAGAAATAATATAATAATTATGGATTAGATGTGATATTTTATCTTATTAGACTAAAAAAATATATTTTATTTTTGTAATTAAAATAGCCAAAAAAAAAAAAAAACCAACCAAAGGCTTCCCAAACGAAGCCTTTGGGCTAACCCGCAAGACACCTCTCAACAGTTGGGAAAACCATGGTCGGCGCAACCATCATTGGTTTTGCGGCAGCCTAAGTAGGGCTGGGCAACCAACCCACCCGCCCGCACAAACCGCCCGACCCTACCCTACCCGCAGTGCTTTGGGCGGTTTCGATGTAGGTATGCGGGCGGGTGCGGGTCAAGAAATTCACAAAAGATCGGGTTCGGGTCGAACCCGACCCGCCCGCAACCCGCAGTTTTTTTTTTTTTTTTTTAAGAAAAAATAACTAGTTATTATTATTTTTTTTTTGCATTTTGGATACATGGAGATAACTAGTTATTATTTTTATTTTTACATTTTGGATGAAAGTAAAATTTATTATATGGGTACTTATATACATTATCATGATCTAATGATATTTAAATTAGTGTTACTAGTTTGACTTTTATTTATATATATATATATATATATAAAATCATTATATTCCATTAGTCTAGTAGACACAGTTAAATATGATATTTTGAATTGTCATTCTATTATCACATTATTACATATTAAAAACTAAACAGTGAAGATTAATCCACTATTAAAATTAGTGTTACTAGTTTGACTTTTAAGGATTTGTTTTTACAAGCTAAGGAGGAAGATTAATCCATATCTTCAAGCATGGTTCCATATCATCTTATCTAACATGTGGACTATTTATTATGATCATGAATTGTATATCTTGTAATTTAATTTATAACTCTTCTAAAAAAAAAAAAAGTGTTTAGAAAGTAACAAAAAATGTCAAATTTGCTTAAGTTAAAAAAAAAAAAAAAAAAAAAAAAAAAAAAAAAAAAAAAAAAATCAAAACCGCAAACCGAACCGCACCCGCCCGCACAAACCGCGAACCGCATCGCGGGCGGTTGCGGGTCCATTTTTCCCCAACCGCATAAGTGCGGGTCGGGTCGGTTTTGACCCGCAACCCGCCAAAACCGACCCGTGAGCAGCCCTAAGCCTAAGTGACTGGTTCTCCTTAGTTCAATGTCCACAACCAATTGCAAGCTAGAGATAGTGCAATTTGAGTCTTGCGAAAATATTTTACAAACAACAGCCAAACACTAAAAATAAGAAAAGGATTTTACATGAAAAATATTTTTTTTATATATTGTAACCAGCGAAATTTTAAAATTATTGAGGAAAAAAAAGGGCATGCAACACAAATTTGTTAGAAGAACAATTACCAAAGTAACCCTTGGACTTAGAAAACCGTGTCCATAATGGATTATAACCTATTTTGACAATTGGATTAAAAATAAAAAAGTTGGTATTTTGAAATTTTTTTTATTATATTAATTCTTTATTTTTTCATACATTCTTTCAAAAAAAATTAAAAAAAATCAATTTCTAATATACTCTTAGGAGTTGTTTGGGATAAACTAAATAAGCGTACTTTTTGACTTTTTATGAAATATGAGTTGGGTTTGAAGTGATATAGTAGAGAGGTGATATGACTTAAATAAGATGACGTGACTTAAATAGGATAGTGACTTTTTAACTTTTTTAAGTTATGTCAAACCAAGCCTAAGTGCCGTTTTGGCAACTTAACAAAAAGCTGCGTTTTGAGCAATTCATCAAAAACGCCAAACCATGCAAAAACGCCACAAATCCCATTTGGGAAGACCCAAAAAAGCCACTTAAAAATTTATGAAACTACCCTCTGGAACATTGTAATTAATTAATTCAAAAAAGTGTTGACATGCAAAAGGGCAAAATTGTAAATTTAATTAAAAAGTAAGGATATTTTGGACATTTTAGAGTGATGTGACACTTTTAAAAAATATTAAACCAAAAAGCAAAAAAATCAACTTTTTACTAACTTCCCAAATCACTTTAAAAAAAGCTAAAAAACTTGATAAAAAGTCAAAAATTAATTTTTTACCAACTTCCCAAAACACCCCTCTATGGCTAATACTAATTTAAACCATATATACCATGGTGGAGTTATCTAGGATACATAACCATACTCAAAACTCGTAGCCATTAAATTGAGGGATGAAATAAGGGTTGGTTTTGAGGAGTGATATATATTTTTTTAATTAAAATATGATGTACAAAATATTGAAGTGTTTGGGAATTACTTTGACCTTTTAAAACCCACCCCCCCCCCCCCCCCCCCAAAAAAAAAAAGAAGAACAGAAATGTAAAGAGAATTGAAAGAATTTTTGACTTTATATGTATATTTTTTTGACTATTTAACAAATTTATTTATTTATAAAAATTTAATCTTCCTAAATCTGGCCATTAAATGGTAACCGGATTTCAAAAAAAACAGAGAACAAGACAGAAGAGAGATTTGCTTTAGGACTGTGTTCCTCAAAATCAGTTCTAATCTAAATTTTAATCACTATATCTAAACTATCTAATAAATAAAAATTTATTTTGCTTATGCAAGTATTTCAAGAAAATGCATAAACATGAAACGAACTTCAAATTTTTAGAATATATATCAAACTAATTTTATAAAACATGTAAAGACAAAACAAATTATTCATAACTATAAAAATGCCATTATCAATGAACTATAAAAATTATATAAACAGTGAAAAAAGTATAAACACATTTTTGTATAAAGTGAATGTTTTATAAATAGGATGAATGAACGTATAGCCATCAAATTGAGATTTTGGTTAAAGAAGTCAATGAGAAAAAGAAAAAAAAAAAAAGTACCTTGTGAAACACCCTATATTTATTAAAATTAATAAAAAGATAAACTCTCTATCCTCTAAGATCTCATTTATCCCCCGTCTATTTTTAGTCTGTAATTCTCCTCACTCTTACACTTTTTGTCTACATTGTTGCCACCATTATTGTACCTACTCATTAAAAAAAAAAAAAACTACTTATATCAAATACTGTTACTACACGGATACTCAGTCCTAGTTTGGCAAATTATTTGGGCTAAATAATTACAAAAAGACAAAAAAAAAAATTAAAAGCCAAAAAAGCCAACAGAAAGTTTGTCATTTCAAAGTCAAAAAGTCAAACAAGAAAACCAAACAAACAAAAAAGTTTCAGGCTAAAAAAGTCAAAAAATCAAAAAACTAACTAAAAAAGTTATTGCTAAACAACCCATCAATTACTAATATTGCTGTTCCTCACTTCCCTAATTGCCTTCTCAATGTCACTTTTAGGCCAAGTTTGGCATGTATCAAAAAAGACAAAAAGTCAAAAAATTACTCAGAAAGTTAAAAAGTTATTACTATTCACAAAAAAATAAAAATAAAAAAATTAGTTTTACACGCAAAAATACAATTCATCAATCACAATAATACAACTCATCAACTCACAAAGTCAGATCTGTGCTGCGGTTCAAAAGGAAAATTGCACAGTTGGGATGCAATTTTAACACACTGTTGTTTGGCCCGTGGAAGCCCATCACGGGTCCCGTTTTGATAATCTGAACCTTTCAATGTGTAGAACTCGTTGAGTACTATATGTCTGTAAAATATCACGTTGATCGGATATCGATAACTACATGATCAAATCAGTTTTGTATAAAAAAAAAGATGGTGTTGTAGTTAACGGTTGAATTTTTTTTTTATCAGATAGCTATCGATATTAGATCAACGTGATTTTTTACAGGCATGTAGTACTCGACGAGTGCTACACATTGAACGGTTCAGATTATCAAACGGAACCCGTGATGACCCTCACCAGCCGAAAAGCACCGTCCAGTGAAATGCCGAAAAAGTAGACAATTATTTCTTGCCATCTATTCAACCTGCGCATGAAGGACAACCGTACAACCCAAAAACAAATCTTTTTATACACACTTTTTTATACAATTTTTTAATACACATTTTTCATAAAAAGTCAAAAAGTTATCCAAACATCCATATTTTCTTTCTCAACTTTTTAGTCCAAAAAGACAAAAAAATGCACTTATTTAAGACACCCCAAACAACCCCTAGAGTTCGGGTTCCATTATATTATATTTCATACAAGTGTTAAATTTTAGGAGAATTTACAAGCAAATTCAAGTCATGTTCATTTTTTCACTTAAATATATTTTAAAAGAGGTGTTAAGACAAAGTAAGTATTTTAGGACTTATTGACGTATTTAAAAAACAACAAAAATTATTGGTTTTTAAGTCCATTCCATAGGATTTACCGGTAATTTACCCACGTTTTTTAAAAAATTAACATAATAAATACTAGGGATGAGTAATGAATCCGAAGAATCCGTAATCCAAATTGATTTGGTCCAATCTAGTAGGCTTTGATTGGTTTTTTGAATTCATGGTTCAGTTCTTGATTGCAAAAAATAGGAATCCATTTTTCGTAAATCGGTTTTGAATTGGAGTTCACAATTCCGAATTATAATTGATCCAGACCATAGATAACTTAAAATACATAAAGAAACCAATAATATTGATGCATGCGTTGAATATAACCATTGTAAATCTTCTTATGCTTGCGTTAGTGCAAATGAAACTAACACATTGAGAAAACATATTGCAAACTATCCTAAGTCTCCTCAGAATCAAGAGAAGAAAAAACATAATATTTGTTTGATGGGAATTTTATTCTTCTTATAAGTTGAACAATATGTTTGTATAGTAGATATTATGTTTGTTTATGTTAATTGTGAAATAATATACATGTTTATATTTTGCAAAATCGTGGGCATATTAATGTTGAAATGAAAATGTTGTATAATTTTGTTTGCGAACAACTAATGTAAAATTGTGATTCCAAACCGAGTTGAACCGTGTTTAAATAGTTTAATTCAGATTGATTCCATGATTTAAATACATTAATTTGGTTTAAATTTTTATAGAATCATAAACAACAGATTGATCTTGATTTTACCTAAACTAAATCAATCCGGACCATACTCATATCTAAGTAAATACTAGTCTTCGATTTCCATGTAATTGGGTTTTGAGTTTTGGATCTAATTTTTGGGCCCATTACAAAGTTGGGCCCATGAACAGAATTGATACAACTTGATTGGTCAGTGGGCCGGTTCTTAAAAGCTTCCATTTCGGCCCGAAAGATTGTTTCATCTTCCCCTAAAACCCTACATTTTATCTGACGTCTCTCTCTCTCTCTGCGCGACAATCGGCTGCTAATTCCAGGTACTCGCTCTCTCTCTACATCACTATATCTCTATCTCTCTCTGATTCTTTGGATCTTCTGGTATGATCAAAACTTCATTGATGTATATATGAATCAGCGTCATCTATTTTGACATGCAATTCACGATTATATATATATATATATATATATATTGCGCGGATCTTGCAGAATACACGCGATTAATTGTGTTCTAGATCAATTCAATCAGTTTCATTCCGATAGCCTTAGATCTCTGTTCTTGGATGTGAAAATAATTGAGTCGAGTTTTTGGATATTGAAAGGTAGGGTTTGTTCGATTTGTAGAAAAACATCTGAATGATGATTTTTTTTTTAAAATTTTATTGTAACTGCACACATGAACTCACCTTTTCATCAAATTTTTACTCATTTTCGGGGATTTTCCAACACTGACTACTAGCTTTGTTTTCTTGGCTCCACATTTATGTATTTAGCTACAGTCGTTTCGGGTGTCGGAGCATATTTGTACACGGTGATAATATTTACAAAAATATTAGTTTTTTGTTTATATTTACTCAGACTTTAGGGGTTTGTTTGGTAATCTTTGCGTTTACAATTTTTTTGGTTATATATTTACAAAAATTTAAAAGGATATCACGTAAACATGTTTTGTAAAGTTTTTTGTTTATAAATTGTGGATTGCAGTTTATGAATTTGGAAGAAAATACTGGCCTCAAAAATATTGGTTACATTTAACAGCCCCTAAACTTAAAAGTTGTTTGGTGTTCGACTCTTCTTTGAAGCTATTGTTAACGATCTCCCCCCACTGCCACATTGCATTGGCTCCGAACTCGTGTATCAGCAAGAAATGGGGCTTGCATGACGTTGTCGAGGTCTTTGATTGTGGATCAGAGCCACAAATTTGAGAAGTAGGATCAGTTGCACCAGTTTCTTGATGCCATTAAGCTAAAGCACTTTGATATCACTGTATATATGTATAACTATATGCATGAGTTATTTGAAGTTTGTGGGTTGATGTGATTTTTGGGAGGAAAAAGTGGCCTGCTTGAAAGAAGGGGCGGGCACTCTTGTGTTTCAACCCCACTATACTATTCATAGTTGTGCCCCACTATGTACTTACAGCCTCGACGATAAGCAAGTGAATGGGGCTTGAAGAGTGTGGAGACGAGATCAATCATTCCTTGAAGATGTTTTTGGCTTTGCGTTGATATTAATTCAATATTTTTAGCTTCCTTTTTCTTGTTATTTGTTTCTCTTTTGGCTAACATGACTATAATCTCCTAATGCACTGTAGGTTATTGTTGGTTTGATGTTGCGTGCTGTCTCTTGAGAAATCTAAAGAATTATTGATTTGATCAATTGTTATGGCGACTTTTGCTAAACCAGAGAATGCTTTGAAGCGCGCTGAAGGTAAATGACATATTTCTTCTTATGAAACTTTTTATTTTTTCTGGGTTAATGATCTCTATTTCCAATCTAAACTACTGCATCTCTATTCTCTACCATTGTGGTTATGATAATGCATTCTGGTCAGAATTAATGCTGTTACTTTTGGCCTTCAACATTCAAATTAGATAATCTTAGTGCTTCTAGTTAACAAGCATTAATTTAATCTTTGGTTTGGTTTTATGTTTATTTATTTGAAAATTTAGCTGACCTTTGGTGATGTCTTGATGCAGAGCTGATCAATGTTGGGCAGAAGCAAGATGCGCTGCAGGCGCTTCATGATCTTATCATGTCGAAGAGACATAGAGCATGGCAGAAGACACTTGAGAGGATTATGTTCAAGTACATAGAGCTCTGTGTTGACATGCGAAGGGGTAGATATGCCAAGGATGGTTTAATTCAATATCGCATTGTGTGTCAACAAGTGAATGTAACTTCTTTGGAGGAGGTGATCAAGCATTTTATGCATCTATCTACTGAGAGAGCTGAGATGGCTCGGAGTCAGGCACAAGCTTTAGAAGAAGCTCTTGATGTTGATGACCTAGAAGCTGATAAAAGGCCAGAGGACCTAATGTTAAGTTATGTAAGTGGTGAGAAGGGAAAGGACAGGTCTGATCGTGAACTTGTGACCCCGTGGTTTAAATTCCTTTGGGAGACCTATAGGACAGTTCTGGAAATTTTGAGAAACAACTCGAAGTTGGAGGCACTTTACGCGGTAATTCTCACTCTCTTGACTTGTTTTTGAAATTTGCATTTGTTAATGGGTTGCACACTGGGGCAAGCATAGAAGTTTGACAATGTATCTAACCTTGTCTAGATATATTATATAAACGAGGTTTGGTGGTTTAAATGCAGAATTTGTATGGCAGGTTTAGGGAGACTAGGTGCCTAGTTATTTATTCACATCCAGAGATGTTTTAAAGTAGTAAGGCTTTATGTTTGATAATCCTGTTAAGCAGTTAAAACTAACGAGTTTTTTATTTAATTTTTTGTTTGTTTGTTCGTTTTTTTTTTGTTTTTTGGGGTTGGACTGCAGACTGACTGTCTGGACTCAGTTACTAGAAATCTTATTGGACCCAACTTCTTACATGATTTAGAAAGGGCTTTTCGGGAGCGTAAATATTATAGTATGTTTTGTATAATTGTCAGAGAATGAATACCAGTTTCTGGCATTTATCTATGCACTCATTTAATGTGTATATATATAGAAATTTAGATATTTATAGGTTTATTATGAATCAGATGTTGTTGACATTGACAATATTTAGAAGGACAAGATGCAAGATAAGCAACCCATAATAGCATTTGCACAAGAACAAAAAAATAGAAGTCCAATGGGGAGTGCCTTTTAAGGTGTTACGGAAATGTGCTGGGTAGAGCTATTGCGGTTTTCTGTTACCACTTTGCTAGACAAACGGATGTTTTAGATGCATTTTGGCGGGGGTCTATACAGTGAGAGGAAGCTTCTCAGAGGCTTGGAAGCGTCTTGTATACTATAATAGAAGTGAGACATACAATTATATAGAAAGCATTTCTGCCATGTCGAGTTGTAGAAATCAATCAATTTATCACATGACAGGATTAGTGGACTGTACTGAACTTCAAATTTTATCTGTAGATGACTGCACACCGTGCCTTCCAGTTCTGCAAGCAATACAAACGCACAACAGAGTTTCGCAGGCTATGTGAAATCATCAGGAATCATTTGGCCAACCTTAATAAATACAGAGACCAGAGGGACCGACCTGATCTATCAGCTCCAGAAAGCTTGCAATTGTATCTTGATACAAGATTTGAGCAGTTAAAGATTGCAACCGAACTTGAACTCTGGCAGGTCTGCATATTTGGTTTTACATAGTGTAGATATGCATGGTAGTCCTATTATTGATGTCTCTCATTGTTGGGATGTTATTTGTTTCCTGCAGGAAGCTTTTCGTTCCGTGGAAGATATACATGGATTGATGTGCATGGTTAAGAAAACCCCGAAGGCCTCCTTGATGGTTGTTTATTATGCGAAGCTAACAGAAATTTTCTGGGTTTCAGGCAGCCATCTTTATCATGCTTATGCATGGTTTAAGCTTTTCTCACTTCAGAAAAGCTTTAACAAGAATTTGAGTCAGAAAGATTTACAATTAATTGCATCATCTGTGGTCTTGGCTGCTCTCTCAGTTGCCCCATATGACAACACGCGTGGGGCATCTCATTTGGAGCTTGAACATGAGAAAGAGCGGAATTTGAGGATGGCTAATCTTATAGGGTTCATTATCGACCCTAAACTTGAGAGTAGAGAAGTGGTAATGTTCAATTAGGTATGCTTTCATGTTAATTTCTACATATATTTTTCTTATTCTGAACGATTGCCTTTTTTTGTCCACAGCTTTCACGGTCATCTCTTCTCACAGATCTGGTAAGCACAAAGATATCTGCTCTATCATAATCCTCTCTCCTCTTTGTATTAGTGAGGTCTTCTTCTTCTTCTTTTTTTTTTTTTCCTATTATTTTTTTTTGTGGTTTGGGTTGTGAGTTGAATTTTTTTTCTTATATTGATTGCATGCTTTTTTGAATGCGTGCAGGAAATACACATTTATTTCACTAATAGAATGTCTCTTGACGTGCTTATTTTTATTAGAACTATATGTTGCTAGTGATATTATGATCCTGTCAGCCACAACCCCTGGCCAAGGTGTTTGTGGTCTCGTGGCAAACTGTGGTTATGGCGGATAGGTTATGGTTACTTGAAGTAATACTCATTCCATAGGTGAATGGGTCTGAAAATTCACTTAAAATAAAATGGTTCTCAATATCTTACTTGCAAATGATCGCCAGATTGATAGTTTTAAGGCTGGAATCAACACACTTATTAGCCACTAACTCAACAAGAATCACTCTTCCTCGCATGAAAGCACTATGGGATTCTGAGATGAGCTGTGCAATTGCCTTCCTCAATCTCAATGCTAACACTGGCAATAATTTTATAGACACCGTCAATCAATTTAATAGGTCTTAATCTTGAATGTCCACTGCACCCCTTTATTTGACATGGGGGGGTAATGGAGGAGGCATTCATACTCATCTCAAACTCTTGTCCCAAAAAAGCATGCAGAACTTCTTGGCCGTGGAGCTTAGTCATCATTGAGGAGCCACAATACTTCTTCCTCTGAAAATGGTATTTTTAACTAGTTCCTGTCCTCCTCCTGTAGCATACTAACCCCCAATTTGCCAATTAGGGTCCCAACATTTGGCTCAGAATCAAGCCTGCTATAGAACTCCACAATAGTTTTAGAGATATCCTCCTCCCTAGTCAAAACTTTCCCATCAACACTCAACCTGCTAATGTGATTATCTTTTCTTTGTGCATTAGCCATTCTGTTAAAGAAACTGGTGTTTGTATCAACCTCCTTTAGCCAAATAGATCTAGCTCTCTGCCACCAACTAATATCTTTTGAATGCGTAAGCCTCCCTACCTTCTCTTCCTGCCATCTTCCAACCCCTCCAATTCGTGTTCCAAATATGAGCATTGTTGCATGTGTTGGATACAAGGTAGGTAGGTGTCTTCATCAGTGCCATAAAATAGGAGTTATTTTGATATGTGGAGCTTTGGTGGTGTTTGGCACTGTGTTGCAAAAAAATGCTTCAAGAGGAAACTGTTTATGTTGATTTCTTTTCAGCATTGTCTGATCATGACATTTTGGCAGGTTGCAAAAGGTGTAATGACCTGTGTGACTCAAGAAGTAAAAGATCTTTACCATCTTTTGGAGCATGAGTTTCTCCCTTTAGATCTTGCATCAAAAGTGCAGCCTTTGTTAACCAAAATTTCCAAACTTGGGGGTAAGCTTGCTTCTGCATCTTCTGTACCAGAGGTCCATCTATCTCAATACATTCCCACGCTGGAAAAGCTTGCCACTCTAAGATTGCTTCAGCAGGTATACGGGTGCTAGGTTTCATTTTCATTACTTATTTTTTTTCCAATTTTATGCATTTTCTAAAAACTATTTTCATCGTGCTTGATATTTTTCATTTCTTGTTTTCAGGTGTCTCAGGTGTATCAGTCAATGAAGATAGAGAATTTATCTAAAATGATCACCTTTTTTGAATTTTCTGCTGTGGAGAAAATCTCTGTCGATGCAGTCAAACATAATTTCCTTGCAATGAAAGTTGACCATATGAAGGGTGTTGTTGCATTTGGTAACTCGGTAAGTAGTTCTTGTACCTTTATGTCTATATTGCTGTCTGCTTTGCTGAATGTAACTTTATCATTTGCTGATGCTATACACAGAATAGTAGTAGCAATGAAGTTAACATTTGGTTGTTTCATTCTTATCCACATATGGAAATCATTTTGATGTTCTCTTTTCTGTCTTTGATTATCATCAAATTGTTGATTTCAATTTGGAACACATTGTACTTTCCATAGTTCCATTTCCCTACAGTTATTGAGTTTTTCCTTCTCAAATGTTACTTCAGAGAAAAACTAAATTATCTGTGAATGTTTCTCTTATTTTGCTGCAATTTCTGTGTAAATATATAGAAGGCTTTCTGGTCCTATACGTTCTTGTTGATTGTGGTATTGACCTAGCAATTACAATTGCAGCTGGTTGATCTGGATTGATAATTGCAACTCAAACATTTAAGCAAAGTTGGTATTTGTGTCATTGCCTCATAATTGTTGATTGGGTTCCGATGTTTGATCTCCTTTGTTTGAGGCGGGGGGATATTTGGTTTCCAAATTTGGTTGTGACTGTGAATGGATGTGTGTACACTATGACTAAGAGGGCAGCATAGACTTTAATTTTTTTCCAAGAACTTCTTTATGTAACCTTTGCTGATCAATTATTGTCTAGATATGATTTTCTTGACATCATATATTGTTTAGGGTTTGGACCGATCTTCACTTAATATTTGGCACAAAAAAGAGAATGTATATTGTAGTGTATTGACTGCACTGGTGGCTGAACTTTTTGTCTTGTGGGTCGTGTTTTGGGATTGTGTTTCATCTCCCATCTACTGAAACATATTTTTCCTTGCTTGGTGTCTCTGAGATACAGTTTACTCACATTGTCTGAGCTGCTTGTGTTTTCTCCACAATCCTTCCTGGGTTTTGTGAATTGGTGATGGTGTTTTTGCTTTCAGGGTCTAGAATCAGATGGGATGCGTGATCACCTGATGATTTTTGCTGAATCTTTAAATAAAGCAAGGTCAATGATATTGCCTCCTGTAAAGAAAGCATCACAACTAGGTGAAATGCTGCCCGATTTAGCAGAGATTGTTGAAAAGGAGCACAAGAGGCTTCTTGCTCGGAAATCAATTATTGAGAAACGCAAGGAAGAGCAAGAACGCCAGCTATTGGAGATGGTATTTATTTGTATACTCTCAGTAGATGTCCTGCCATTTGATAGTTTATTCTAGTGTGAGAATTATTTTATTTATTTTTGGGTGAACCCTGTCATTGTAAAGGAGCGGGAGGAGGAATCAAAAAGGCTTAAGCTGCAGAAAATAACTGAAGAAGCAGAACAAAAGAGGCTAGCATCTGAGTATGAGCAAAGAAAGAACCAAAGGATCCGTAGGGAAATAGAGGAGCGTGAACTTGAAGAAGCACAAGCTCTACTTCAAGAGGCTGAAAAGCGTAGTAAGAAGAAGGGAAAGAAGCCTCTCATAGAAGGAGTGAGTATTAAGTTTGGTTTCATCTTTTCTCTTGTGAAGTTTGGGAAGGGCAAAATTGACTTTTGCTTGTGTACCCAGGAAAAAGTGACAAAACAATCTTTGATGGAGTTAGCGCTGAATGAGCAACTTCGGGAGAGACATGAAATGGAGAAGAAACTGCAAAAACTAGCTAAAACGTTGGATTACTTGGAAAGGGCAAAAAGAGAAGAGGCAGCACCTTTAATTGAAGCTGCATTTGAACAACGTCTGGTGGAAGAAAAGGTGCTTCATGAACGTGAACAACAGGTAACATTAGTGTTCTAGTCTTCACTCTTGATTTATTATTGTTGAAAGAACTTCCTTTCTTGAAAAATCCACCTTCATGTTATGTTTCTTGAATATTTTAGGGACCATCCTTTTATGTTCACATATTCTGATATCTAATGGCAATTTGATTCTTATAGTTTGCTGTGATGTTTGCAATTATTATTTGTGATCTCTGTTATGTGTACTTAAAGATACCTTTCTGTGGCCTACTTTGCAGCAAGAGATTGAGCTGAGCCGGCAGCGTCATGATGGAGACCTTCAGGAGAAAAATAGGCTGTCAAGGATGTTGGAGCATAAGGTCAGTACTTGCAACACTTTCTGATTTTCTGATTTTATATGGTGCTTGTTACTGTAATGTTTTTATCTCAAGTTCCAGCAGAAATTTTGTTGGGTGTTTACTGAAAAGGTTGTGTTGAGATTTGTTTGAAAAGTATAAAAAATAACAGATGTTAGCAGAACTTGTGACAAAGTAGATTCCATAGTTTTTGTTTCGTTTTTTACATTTATTTTGATTTTCCACTATATATTATTGTGGCAACAAAAGGTAGCTTTGGCTTTGACAATTTTTGTTATTGTATATATATATTTTTGAAGTTTAGGAAAGAGAACCATCAAGACACAGTCTGTTACTTTTCTTGTGCTGCCAAAAAAACCAAAAAAACACCTGAATCCTTCTCTTTATATGAATTTATAGCATGTTCAGGAAAGTGGGTTTTGATCTGAAAACTTTTGATGGACCTTGATCCTGGGAAGAGATCTTTGCTGTATGGTTTTTAAGCTATCACTTTGCCCTATCCAATATCCATCCCTTGCTATTTACTTCTGTTAAATTCCTTCTGGAGTATTGCAGTAGAATTTTTAAAAATATTTTCTAGATTATTTAAATTGGCATTCCAATAATGGTATGCCACATTTTAAAATTGCATAAATCTTAATCAATGGTTGTGGATAAAACTTCATTTCCTGCCTGTTTGCACAGATGCACTGCACCATTTTTTTTTATTTTTTTATTTAAAAAAAAACCTCTGGAACAATTCTAGTTTTGTAATTTTTTAAATTTATTTTGTTTTATTTTTATGGCAGATACAATTCCAGGAAAGGGTCATGAACTGTCGGCAAGAAGAATACGACAGATTGAGAGCTGAGAGAGAGGAGCGGATCAACCAAATTCTTCAGCAGCGGAGACAAGAGAGGGAATATAAGAGGAAAATGTTGTTCTATTTGAGGACAGAGGAGGAAAGGCTGAGAAAAGTGCACGAAGAAGAGGAAGCTCGTAAGCGTGAAGGTATGTATATATTCTTGCTATAAAGTAGTATGCCACTTTTGTTTTAGATATAGATTCAGGTAGTTTCTTCATACGGTTTATTAAAATTTAAAACCAACTAGTCTGATTTAAATGGAGCTTTTGGTCTGAGTAATTTCCATGTTAGGATACTTATTATTAGGGTAAATTACACTTTTCACTCATTTGACTCAAATTTCAATTTGATCCTTCCAGGATGATCGACACGTGTTACAAAATCATTAATTTTTAACATCAAATTTGAATGAGAGTACCAAATTGAAACTGAACTTTAAATTTGGGATCAAATTGTTCAAATTAAAACAATAAGGACCAAATAGAAATTTTGATTAAATTACAGGGGTTGGAAGTGTAATTTACCTTTATTATTTATTTATTTTTAAATTATGATAAACTCTCTACTCTCTTTCTTGTTCCAGACAAACCTGTCTATTATGTTTCCTACTTTTGTGTTTTTTACCATGATTAGTCTAATGATTCCTCGTTTAAATTTATGTCCGGTTGCAAGTATATCTTATTACTGTGAATAGACACGTATTGCAATTTTGTTTTTATGTGTTTCTTAATATGTATTCTTTCTTTTTTTTTTTTTTTGAAAAATGCAGAAGCTGAAAGGAAGAAGAAAGAAGAAGCTGAGCGGAGGGCAAAGTTGGACGAGATTGCTGAAAAGCAGAGACAGAGAGAGCGGGAACTGGAAGAGAAAGAGAGGGCAAGGAGAGAAGCTCTCCTGGGAAGATCGACTGAAGGGCCTCCAAGGTCTTCTGACCTCCCTGGCGGAGCCCGCCCAATGGAACCTGTAGCTGCTGCTCCAGCAGCTGCTGCAGCTGCAGCAGCAGCAGCAGCAGCACCATCTCCCTCCGCAACCCCCGCAAAATACGTTCCTCGGTTCCGGCGTGAGCAAGTCGAGAGTGCAGGGCAGGCTACTACACCTGCAGAACCTGACCGATGGGGCAGCAGTCGGCCAGACGATCGCCCAGCTCCACCCCGTGACAGCTGGCGCAGCAGCGATGATCGTCGATCTGCATTTTCTGGTGCGGCCAGCGGCCCAAGGTCTACTTGGTCTTCTTCCAGGGTTCCTCCTCGTGGCGAACGCTGATTATTGATATAGATTCATTTGCTTCATCTCCGATCGTTCATTTGCTGCATCTCTGATCATTCAAATATAATCAACGACAAATTTTGAGTAGGTGTGTTCCCGCTTGTCTCTTTCTCCCTTTGAAAAATTGGTACAGTTAGAATTGCAATTATTATTTTCGGATGCTGAATAACTGGGACAAATGAACAGCGGATTTCAATCTTCATGCTGAGTTTTTGTGGACAAACCATCTAGGGCTTCTTTTATTATGTTTGTAATTTTGTGGTCAAGATGAGTTGCCATTTCATACTTGGTTTTGGTTTGAGAACACAATTGTTTTTTTACTTTTATTACTACTTTTTATGTTGATTATCTGCTGCCCAGCATTGCTTTCTAGTTTTAGTAGTATCAAGTTTTCATGAAAATTGCTGGTGATATGTTTGCTTCCTGGAAACCTCAAAATGGTTTTTTTTTGTAGAAAAGCATTTAAAAGATGATGTAACTTTCCTAGTTAATTCTGAATTCTCTCTTCCAAAAGCTCACCTTTTATCCAAGCTGCATGAATTTTTTGAGCAACATTGGAGACCGTAGTCTTTAGGCTGACTTGAACTCTTGACCTCAAGTGAGGTGTAGGGTGTTTGGGGTTTTTCCCAACTGAAAGTTGTGTAGTTGTTTTTGGGTTGAAGAATTGTAAGTTTTGATTTCAAATGGAATAGCTGGAGAATGGTTTGTAAAATGGATTAGTTGTGTAGTTATGTGTTGGAAAATGGTTTGTAAAATCACTAAGTTGTGGCCAATTTTGAGCCTAGTTTGAGATGGAATCCAGACACCGATTGAGGTGTATCCGGGTAAAAATGTGTTATATATATATGGTTGTTCAAAACTATTATGTGACTGAATGCGAAATTGACTTTGAAAGAAGCTTCAGCAATTTGGTGGTTGGATTAATTGATTTCGTTTCTGGTTTTGTCTAGCAACCCTGAAACTTCCAAGTGGAAAATCAATTTTGATTTGGTTTCTCCTTCCAGAAGAATCTATCAATTTATTTTTATTGAGGTTTCATCCCAGATTTCAGAATTATTTTTTCAAAATATTTTCTCAATTTTCAGTATGTATGCTCTGATTTCAATTTTCTTAATCAAACCAAGATACATACATATATATGTCAAACAATATGAACATGTATATATATATATTACTTTAGCTTTCTCTTTACATGAATATGTATATATATAGTTGTATGTTAATTTGCTTCAACTTTCTCTAATTTTTAAAAATGAATTCACATTTTTGAATGTAGATTTTGAGTTCAAGAACTTTGAGTTTTGGATTGGCTTTCTGTATCCCTCGTTCCTGTTGCTCTATTTTTTCCTTTTTTTTTTTTTTTTGGTCCATTAGAAATTACAATGTGGTATAAAGTTTAAGGAGTTTAAATGTTACAAATGAAACTATAGAGGGGTTTCATATTTTTTGAGTAAATCACATGAGGTAAAACGGTTATTTACCCATCTTTATATTAAAAGGGGTATTAATTAGAATTATTTACCTATAGATTTTGACTGATAAAAATAAGAGAGATTGATAAATTTATTAATAAGACTTAATGGGTAATAAATCTAAAAAATAGGACCTACTGATAATTTATCTAAAAAAAAAAATTTCAAAAAGTGAGCTACTGTAAAAATAAATAGGTACAAAAAAATGAAGCCCAAACGCCTACTAATGGCAAATATCATTTTACCGTATTTATTTATTTATTTTTAGATCAAGAAGAAAATTTTCATTGTAAAATTGATAAAAAACCATATCAATTTCGTACAGCGGTAGTAAAAGATCTCATAAAGAGACAATAAACTTTCATAAGAAGAAAAATCATAGCCTCCATAGAGGAGGAGACAATCCTCACAACATAATCTCTACACATGAAGGATTATTATAGCAAATATTAAAAAAAAAAATAAAAAAGCAAACAAAAAATAATCAAATTCAAGTCGCCAAACGCATCCAAAACTCGATTACGTTGCAACCTTTAACTTAAAATCTGAAAACCCCACTCCGTTGATCAGGATAAAACATTGGGGTTGAGGTGGTCACCTAGCGTGAAATGAACGCATTAAACATCAATTTTCGCATTGTGAGAAAATCTAAAACTAGATTTTAAAGTTTTAAGCGCGAAGGTGAAAGTTTAGACGCAAGCCAAACAACAGATTTGGAAGATCGAAAAGAGGGAGAGATAATGCCAACATTGATGGCCAAAGGTAGATCTGAAGGCAATGAGGCAAATTCATGAGGCTGGATCAATGGAAACAGGGAGATGACAAATCTGATGGCCGTGCCGAAAAAGGTTAGAAGGACAAGCTTTCAATATTATTAAGTGAAAAGACAAAAAAAAAAAAAAAAAGAAGAGAAAAAAGGGATGGAAGGAGAAGAGAGGAAGCCAGCGGCCGGAATCCCCCACCCTCCCCCAACACTTTCGATGGCACACCTAGTAGAAGGCTTAGAGAGGGAGGCTTGGAGCCCTTCTTGTTTATGAACTTGCACATATGGACTCCCGCTCCCTATTTATGAACCTCCTGTACATATTGACCCATTCTCTATTATAAAAATCTCTCTTTTTAAAAATATGTTTCCTTTTGAAAGTGGTAAAGAGTGAAATTAATACATTTTTATAGTTGAATAAAAATCAATCAAGAAAAATGGTATAGGCTCCAAATTTTCTACCAAACAAATGACCAAATATCTCACATGGGTGTTGAATCCACAAAAATTGCGGACCTGACACCTATATGAGACATTTGATCATAGTTGACTAAATCAATCAAATGTGTGAGTTGAACTTCTACCATCTCTATTGGTAGAAGTTGATTTAACCTAATCATTCAATAATTTAACATAATCATACAAAATTCTTTTACATGAGGTGCATCAATGCACAATAAAACCAGCACATTATTATATTACATAATTTCTCACCAACCCGGTCATGACCCATTGTTGAATGACAGATTAATTTTGTATGGAGCTTCTATTTACATATTACTTCGTTTTATATTTTCAGTTCACACCATTTTATTAAAAATGTGCTGGAATCAAGTCTGCAGACTCATTTTTTTATTTTTTTAAAATTTTTAAACAAGCCTGTAGTTTGGTTAAAAGGCCTGTAATCTATACATTCACTAGCAATTTTGGGTCGGGTAGTTTCAGCAAGAATCCCATGGCCAAGAATGTTTATGTGTGCATAGTTCTCAATTGCCGACAAAATCAAAACGACAGTCCATGCACAATGCTCAAAACATGCGTGCAAGCGTACACAGGCGGGGAGAGAGAGAGAATTGTCCATTGATAAATATTTTCTAATACCAGTTTACAAAATGCGATGGCAGGCCGGAATGCTTAGATGCAAATGGTTTCTCATAATATGGAAGAAAGAATGGAAAAAAAAGAAAGACGATGCTGTAAATGGTTTCTATTGAGCTCCAGGCATTACCTGATTTCCTACTCCTTTGAAGTAATGACCACCAGTCCAAGGGCACCTATAAGCAGATACTGCAAGAGAAACCACACGAACATGAGTAAGAATTTAATACAAGCCTGTTTGGATGGCATGAATGAAGAGACAGAATGAAAATCTCATTCCAAGTCTCTTTTTTATTTGGGTGCATCAAAGAATGAGATTTTTAGTCCTAATTTAGTTCCCAAAGCAGAATGGAATCTTATTCCCACACTCCTTCAGGAATCTCATATTCTCATTTAAGAATAAAACAAATAGATGCACTCACAAAATTTAAAATTGTATACCTACATAGGGGATTCCTAAACCAAACCAAATGCTTGAATTACGTTGGCACATGAATATTATTACTAGTAAATAGTAATGGGATTCCTAGTAATAGCATTCTCATCCCTACTCTTTTGATATATGTCAACCAAAGTGGTCTCATAACCGCCATAGGCACAGAAAAAAATATGAGCTATAGCAACTTTTGAGCATCCACCTATGCCTTCTTTTTAAGTAATATAGTTCACAGAACCATCAGAAATTTTTTAAAGAAATCTAACCTTGATGATAGGTTTCTCAGTCATGATAATTGTAACCCAACCAACGTAAGGTAAGAACCTGCAGAAAGCATGGGAAGAAAAAGTTGTAATCCCGCAGCCCATTCTAGGTTGAGTCAAGTAATAATTTGGGTCAATTAATTGCACTGGTTGCACACACATTTAATCAATTAAATCACAAATAATACTGTCTTATAGGAAATATAAGCTCTCTGTACTGCGATATGATTTATATCACGAAAATCATTTCTTATTGTCCAACGAAGAAAAATCAAGATTATTTTCATAATGTCAATTTACCCGACAGCTCTCCCCATGATATGGTGTCGATGCAACCAGAGCTGGCCATGAGCATACAGAAGCCTGTCATCCCCAAAATTATTATCCCCTGACAAAGTGGACCGATAGAATGATGAAGAAAATTAGTGCAACAAATGAATGGTCATTTCCTAAATAATTAAATAAAAAATGGTGGAAAACAACGGCAATAGAAAAACTTGAAAGCCTTTAAAATTTAGCGCTGTATGTGGAAATCCTGTTAACGCTGCAATAGGACACTTTACAGTTGTACCTTTTGTTAGAACATCAACTTCTCCAGTATCCTCACGCTCATGAACCTACAAAACAAAACAAAATGGCATTAAAAACATAAAGATACCCCAAGAAGAAGAAAACTGCTGCATTGGAGCAAAAGCAGCTGAACTCATCTCTCTCTCTCTCTCTCTCTCTCTCTCTCTCTCAAAATGAAGTAAGAAATTAATGAATGAACAGGCAATGCAAACAAATGGATACTAACTTGGTGAACTGGTGTTTTTATATTGTCAGGTAGCTTCTACGTATAGGTATTCTAGTTTTTCCTCTTAGTGCCCAGGGTATTTCCCCAAATGTGCAAGCTCTTGATTTGCTAGGGTTGGTCGTATGTAATAAATAAAAAAGGTTGGGTTAGTGTCCATCGCACTATAGGGATGAATTTTTGAAGATAAGCAACTTTTTCGAAGTCTTTGGATCCCTTGATGGGCCTTTCACCTCTCTTCCCTTCCATCAAAACCGGGTTGCGACATATATATTACAAATTGGTTTTACTATCAACATTCAGCAGAACAGCATAAGTTCAATAATAACTGTCATTAGAATAGCCTGGTGTAGACAAAGATAATATGTCCAGAAATTATACTCTCATTGTAGAACTCAGGTGGGTGAGTTATTTGGTGAGTTTCGGGGCATTCCCCTCTTTGTAGACTAACACTATGTTTGGATCATGAATTTGGTTAGGGACTTGGAAAGAGAAACGTAAATGGAGAAAAACACTAGCTTATATTTCATTCACATTTTCCTCACCTTTTCCCTATCCAAATTCATAATCCAAACACAACCTAAGAAAATAAGCGTAACTTAAAGTAAATAAGAAAATGATATTCTTCAAGGACACTATATACGATGCTAAAAACTACAGATTGTGGTGAAATAAATGAGCAGTGATAAATTAGACAAAAGAAAAAGGGATCTAAAAAAAATTCTTACCTTAATTACTCGGTGGACAATTGGAATTTTGCGTCCCTACACAATGAGAAAAAGGTAATTTGTAAAAGAGATTAAAGACCAGCACAATCAATATCAATAAGATCATATTGTAAATGCGTACTACAAATTCATGTACCATATCAAATGGTATACGGGGGGCAAAAATTATCAAGCTTAAACACAATCAATATCAATAAGATCAAAAACTAAATAAGTACTACAAATTCATGTACCCATATCAAATGGTATGTGTGGGAAAAAATTAACTATCCAAATCCACCTACAAAAAAAATCATGAAATAATATTTGGAAGAGAAGAACAAAAATAATCTAATTGATGTGCATGATATATGATATTTATCTGAATTTCTTCACTTATAGCAAGGCACTTTGGCTTTCAGTTAAATGTTTGCTACACTTACACAGAGTTGATTCCAGACAAGAGGAATAACACGGCACAATAAATAATTGAAATCAAAAGCTACAATGTGAGATCCCTCCATGAGGCATTCTTGATCACAGACCATGAGATTTTGATTGTCAAGAAACTGAAAAGTTGGTACAAGCCAACTCTTGCCTCAGAAAAAATAATTCTACTTGGAAGTCAATGGGACTTTTATTTGGTGAATAAGTTGTATTTTTTAACATATTATAGTCAGCAAATTATATTGTTGAGTTGAAGAGTAATTGATTTCTAGAGCTAGCATTTCTAGAGTAATTCCATGAATCCATTATGTACAGTGTTAGATAGCTCGATATACATTGTCGGGTCCATTTCTTAACAGTTTAAGCTTTTGGGATTAGTGGTGATCTAATATGGTACAAGTGTTGGGGGAGATCTTGAGTTCAAGTCTCTCCATTTGTATTTGTTTCTCGTTTGCATCTCCACATGCAAGACCGGGTTGCATGTGAGAGACGGTGTTAGATAACTTGATATACATTGTTAGGTCCATTTCCTGGCAACTTAAGCTTTTGGGACTAGTGATGATCTAACACACACAAAAGCACGAACAAATGGTACAAACTGAAGATTGACGAACTTTATAACAGCTGAATGTGTGGCCCTAGAAAATCCTTCCCATGTCACAAAGAAATTGCCCGCAAAACATCCTTTCTAATAATAGTAGTCAAATGAAAAAAGAAAAAAAAAAGGACAAAATGAAATAACTAAGAGACATTAAATATTAAAACATGAACAAAGTGACCTGAAAGAAGGAACCTACATCGACATTAAACACAACAATTTCTCCAGCACGAATAGGATCCTTGCTCATATGCAAGAACAAAATGTCACCCTGCAACAAAAGTAAGAGGTCATCCAATCATATAGGGAAAAAGTAGACAGAAGTTGGGTATATAAATTTGCATCAAGTAACTTAGCTGAAATAAGTTGGGAAAACAGATGACACGAAACCAATTCTTTTTTCTTTTTTTGGGTTTTGGGGGGGTTGTAATAAAATGCTTGCCAAAAAAAGGGGGAAATTACAAGACAGTGGGAAGTGGAAAAGATGCAACTTTTCTGTGGTTTCTTTGCACAGAAAAAGTTGCATCCCCTGTGTGTTTGTTATTGTTTTTGGTCTTCTACACTGATTTGTAATAAAACGCTTACCCAAAAAAAAAAAAAAAAGGTTAGATTAGTATTCAACATTTGATTGTTTCATGCAAATTTGCTGCAACATGCTGCCATGCCACAAACTAATGATACCACACTAACTCAAATCTCTCATATTATGCTGTTGCATTGACCAACGAATGGAACAAATTTGGTGTAAATGGAGCGCATGTACCCAATGTTTCCAATGGCAATTTAGAGTTTAAATTGGGCAGTATAGAATTACTTTGTGAAAGTTTTTAAGGCAGAAGAAAGTGCCTCACGGGACAAATACTGCGCAAAACATACATAACCACTGTCAAAGTGTCAATTATCTACCTTCAACAAACTACTCCCAACAAAAGTGACCTTTTTGAAACATAAATTAATTGCAGGCTAGCTATTTGAAACCAGATTGAGGAAATCTCTAAGATCAAGTGGTCTGAACCTAGGAAGCACGGATACGGATACGGGATACGGATACGATACGATACGATACGGATACGGCGATACGACAAAATTTGAAAAACTAGGATACGGGTACGGCGGGGATACGTTCGTAAAAAATATTATTTTAACAATTTTTAGTAATGCAGTATGCATAAAAATAAAACCTAAAGCAAAAGATAACTTGATAAAGAAGAAAGATTCCTATAAAACTAAGACTCTTCAAGGTCAATAGCTTCAACTTCTTCCCCTTCATCAGTGAATATTACAAGACCTTAACTAAAGCCAAAAAACCATTCTTAAATAAAAATTTCAGCAAATATACTTTTTTAAGTCATCAACGATAGCCTAGGAAGCACGGATACGGATATGGTGATATGGGAATGTGGATATGGCGATATGTCAAAATTTGAAAAAGTATGATACGGGTACAGCGGGGATACATTCGTAAAAAAAAAATTTATAATTTTAATAATGTAATATGCATGAAAATAAAACTTAAAGTAAATTAATAAATAAAGAGAGGGATTCCTATTAACCTAAAAGTGCTCAAACATTCATAAAACATTCAAAACTAAAAGCAAAAGTAAATGTAAATTAAACATCATCCTTACATGCCAACACCAAAAAAAGAATGAGAGCAGAGAGAAGAAACGTGAGAGAGTGAGAAAGCGAGAGAGAAGTGAGAGAGACAACAAGGATACATCAGTTTGACAAATTCTATTACTTTAATTCTCACTATATTCCTCTTATCAAAGAACTAAACAAAATATTATAAATAATATGTAACTTTGAGTATCCGATACTTCAAAATTAGTATCCGATACGTCAAAATTAATAAAAAATTAATTAAGAAGTATCCGATACTTTTAAGAAGTATCTGATACGTATCCGATACGTATCCGCGAGTATCCGAGGAGTATCGGTATCCGATACGTATCCGATACGGATACGTCACCCTTTTTGAAGTATCCGTGCTTCATAGTCTGAAACGGAACCAGCAAGTGCTTAATCTATAAAAGTACTCACTCTTTTGAAGCCAGGTTCCATACTTCCAGAAAGCACAACAACAACAGGTGATTCACTACCAGTTACACACATTAATCCTTTCCATATTATCAGTGCTGATGTAACGATCATACCTAAAAAACATTGTGAACAACAAATTTTTATTAAATCATTTTTTTATCCAATATATATATATATATATATATTAGCTGGGTGAGCACAGATGCATGTCACATAAAATTAAACAAAGAAACCCAAAACCACTTTCCTAAAATAATTGCAAAAAAATAACCACAAAAATATTAACTTGCATTATAACTTTGAGGTTATGGGTTCATGTCATGGGGCAACTAGGGTTGCAAATGAATAAAGCTGTTCGTGAACAGGCTCGAACTCGGTTAGGTAAGAGCTTGTTCGAACTCAGTTCGTTAAATTTTTTTTGCGTTTGAGCTTGAACTTGTTAAATTTTTAATAAACAAGCCCAAATATTCTAAAGCTCGGCTCGTTAGCAAACTCGTTTAATATTTATTATTTATATATTAAATAATGTAAAAATATGTACAAAAAATAAGATAAATATGTTATTTATATATTTAAAAAATATAAATGTAAATAATAGTTAACTATAGATAATACATTTATATAATAGCAGTAGTAGATATTATTATTTTGATAAAATATTGACTTTTTTTTTAAGAATGTTTATATAAATTGTATACATAATTGTATTATTAAAGTTTTAATTGTAACTTTAGTCTCATACGCAAGTATGAATTTATAAATTTTTTGATTCGTTAAGACTCGTGAACAGGCTGGAGCTCGAGTAAAGCCTGCGCTAACTCGGCTTGAGCTCGGTTCGTTAAATTTTTATTAAGCTCGACCTCGAGCTTGAATTTGTTAAAATCTTAATAAACAAGCCCAAACATACTAAAATTCGGCTCGGCTTAGCTTGTTTGCAGCTCTAGGAGCAACCGCTTTGTACACTATGCCAAAGGTTAGGCGTGTACCAAATATTTTCCCTCCCAAACAAACATTAATGTGTACTAATTGGGACGTTGTTTTTTATTATAACAACTATTATTGAACAAGAAGGGATTACTTGAAGAGAGCCAGAAACACTCATATAAAGCAAAAAAGGGAGGAAAGAATTAGTTGAAGAGAACCATGTTTTTTTAATGATATTTTAGGGCAAATGATCCAATATAAATATAGAAAGAAAATATATATTTTTTAAAATGTGGTGCAATGAGCAGATAGTACAGCATTCGCTCCAGGTCATGGCCTCTATTTAATAATCTCTATCAACTAAAAATTTTTAGGAACCAATCCCATAGTGTGTAATTTATTTCTTTTTTACAACTAACAAATTATTGACAAATTGCATTGGTAATATTAGATGTTAGAACAAAGAATTGTATATGCAAAGGTAAATATACTACGTAAGAGTTGATTTAAAATTAATTAAGAGCTTTCTAGCAACTTAATAGAGCTTAAAGAACTGTTCACTTTCAGCACTGGCTGATGAGCAAGACCTCCCCTAAGCAACTGATGGAGTACTACTTTACTCCCTCTAAATATACATCACCTTCTTGGGGAAAATACAATTCTGGGTAGATTTAGTGGGGAAAAAAAATTATACTTAAGTGGTAAACTTCATAAATGTTAATAATTAAAATTCTAAACATTTTCATGTATTTGTAAATATTTTTTTTTTTTTAAAAACCCACTGAATTGTAATTTCCCCAGTTTTCTTTAATTAGATTTGGTTTCAGTTTTCTGAAAATTAAAATTTTTGTGTTTTGTGTTTTTTTATTTTTAGTGAATATTTTTTAAATTTTAAGCAATTTTTTTACTTTTTTAGATGTACATTACTTAGATGTATGTAAAAATAGTAAAATGTTTGTGAAAAATATTTTAAAAAATTAATAAATATACAAAAATATGAAAAATATACTTTTTTTTGTATTTTTTGTATTTTTTGGTATTTAGTGTACTTTTTAAAGTTTTTTTTCATAAATATTATATTTTTTAAGTATATTTATGTTAGGTATGTCTAAAAATTAAATAAAATTGCTTAAAATATTAAAAAAATTCATTGAAAACATTAAAATACAAAAAATAAAAAAGTAAAATTTTCTGAAACTGTTTTCTAAAAACTAGAACCAAACAAGCTGTGATGCCCTAATTCAATAATGTTTTTGGGTATTGGGAATTAATAAAAGTCTTGCAAATGACGCCCTAATTCAAACTTGATGACATTGCAGAACACCTTACAACTGAATTTGTGAATAAAGATAATGAGTTTCTCGCTCAACAACTTCAATAAACAATTAAAGCAATTTTACGAGGTAGACATGAATTGGTTCACTGTAGTATACATACAAATTTATATATATATATACATATATAGAGAGAGAGAGAGAGAGAGAGAGAGAGAGAGGAACCGAGACTAATGGCTTGAGAGAAGACTTGTCTTATATGTAGCGATTTGATGGAATCGACTGCGTCTCCGATCCACCCCATTTTCTCTCTCTTTCCTCTCTCTCACTCTCTCTCTCGGTCTGAAAACCCAAAGAACACCTTTGTGCTCCAAATACACTGTGCTGGGTAAAACATTGCTTAATCTGTCACCGGTCTGTGGTTTAAATTTTAAAATTTATTTTTAAAATCGTTCCCTTAATATGTATATATATTTTTAATTTAAAATAAAATATTAAAATAAAAATATGTGTGAAAAAAATTTAATATGTAAAATTTATTATAAATTAATAGTTATATGAAAAAATTATATACTATGTAAAAACTTGATAATTGATTAAAATATTTTTTAAAATTTACATAAATTCGCTCAAATCACAATTTATTAATCTATCAATTCACTAATTCGTTATTCAATTTATAATTTTACTTTCAAATCATCTATACGTACACCTTGGGGTTACAAATGAACCGAACTGTTTATGAACAAGCTCGGCTCGGCTCGTTAAGGACTCGGCTCGGCTCGTTTAGTAAACTAGCCGAGCTAGAGCTCGAATATTAAGCTCGTTTAGTAAACGAGCAGAGTTCGCATGAGCTCGCTCGTTTATCTTTATTTAAATTATATAATAAGGCTAAGTTTGGGATGTGCAAAATAATCCAAAAAGTAAAAAAGTTACTCAAAAAGTTAAAAAGTTAATACTATTCACCAAAAGTCAACAATTACGGCTGCACAACTCTCAATTCAAATTTTTCTCTAAAAACCAATTTTCACAATTTTTTATTACACATTTTTTCATAAAAAGTCAAAAAGTTAACCCAAACATCAATATTTTCAACCTCAATTTTTAGTCCAAAAAGACAAAAAGTACACTTATTTAGTCTTCCCAAACTTGGCATAAATATATTATTTATATATTAAATAATATAAATAATATTTTTTATTTAAATAATATAAATAATATTAAAAAAAAAATTATAGAGACGAGCCGAGCTCAGCTCGAATTTCATTAATGTTAACGAGCCGAGCTGAGCTCGAGCCCAGTTTCTTATCGAGCCGAGCTCGAACTCAATAAACGAGCTCGATAAGTAAACGAGCCAAACTCGAACTCAGCAAATAGTGTTGATCAGTTTAAAAAATCGAAAGAAACAAAATCCAAAAATTTTGTGCTCAGCCCAAAAATAAAATCTGTAGACCAACTGGTCCATTACGTAGTTGGGCTTGAGAAGTAGATCCACAGTTTGGTTGGGCCGTTGGGCTTTCATAGTATATGCAATGTCGTATACCCTTGATCTCAAACGACGTCGTGGAATGCTCAAATTGAGGTCTCATATATATATACACACACTAGCATAAACTGAGGCTTCTGGTGCCTTCTTCGCTCATAAACCCTATCTTTGTTCAACCGAAAACCCTAGCCTCTCTCCTCTCTTCTCTTCTCTATCAAAAACAATGGTACTCTCTCTCTCTCTCTCTCTCTCTCTATGTATCAAGTTTTTACATTTAATTTAATTTCATGTATAGAAGCAGAATAGATGATGTTTGTTGGGTATGAATTTGTTTGTTTGTTGTTGAATATGCAGACAGGCGAAGCAGTAAACCCTAAAGCATACCCACTGGCCGATTCGCAGCTTACTATTACCATAATGGACCTTGTTCAACAAGCTGCTAACTACAAGCAGCTCAAAAAGGGTGCTAATGAAGGTTACAAACCCCCACACCCCCCCAAAACATATATATATATATATATATATATATATATGCAATCTTTTGTATTTTTGGTTGTGCTTTGACTCATATCCCCTCTAAATTGTTCTTTTTTTCTTGCAGCAACTAAGACCCTAAACAGGGGTATTTCTGAGTTTGTTGTGATGGCCGCTGACACTGAGCCTCTCGAGATCCTCCTCCATCTTCCCCTTCTTGCTGAAGATAAGGTAATATTTGCTAATTCTTTGCATAATATTGGGTAATTCTTTGTTATCTTCTACTATTTGGTAATTCTTGGTGTACAAATTGGAAATGGGTTTGGGGGAAACTGATGATGGCCAATTTGAATGCCTTCTTGTGTCTTTTTAGATATTGTGCAGAAAAGTGGTTGTATTGGGTTATCTATTTGTAATTTGATATGATTTTAGCTATTATTAAAGGGTCGTTCCTATGTGTTAGGATTGGGGTATAGGATTCTCTTCCCCTTGTCTGTTTTGACTTTCCTTTTATGTGTTAGGATCGGAGTATGTGTTTATTGCTATTTGTTGTTTAGTGTTCAATTGATTTTGGGTTCTAAATACACGCCTCTTTATACCGGAATGAAGTGCAATTGCTGTTGAAGGGGGTTATTCTCGACACAAACGGGGATGCAATGATAAATTCACTGATTTTAAACCGAACATGACCAGTTCATCTGTATGTATGGCTAATTGGTGGTATTTGGCTTCTTGTACATTTTCATTATTGGACAACACTCAAATTTGCAACATCTTAGTTCTAGAATGTGTTGGATAATGAAATTTACTTCCATGCTAGAAAATTGGTTGCTTAAGAAATGTCAAGGAATAGTCTGAATTGTGTGCTTGTGGTCTTGAGTCAACATACATAATGGTTTTCATTATTGTAAATTGCATTTTTTCTCTATCCATTTCTGCTTTGGTAACTTTGAGTATCGAGTGGAAATTGAGTTAATGATCTATATAGCTTATCTACCTTTTTTCCTTTTAAGTTAACTGACAAAATATTGCTTATATAGCAAGATTTCTTGTGTCATTGATCCAGTCCATGGCAGTTAAAAAATGGTTATGTCTCACTTCCGTTTCTGTGGATTCTTATTCACTTTGAACAAACAAACCACAATTTTTTATCTTCTTCCTTTTTAGTGATTAAAATTTTTATTGAGAGCATTTTTTCCTGAATCTTACAATTGGAGAAAGTTACACACTATACTTCGCAAGTTTTTTTTGGGCAAATTATTTTATTCAAGTTGGAGTTCTAGTATTTTATTTATTTATTCCATTTTAATTTTTCTCTAAACTCCTTAGAAAGTTTAAACATCTTCATCTTAATTATTCAAGAATTACAATTTGAGTCATTTTTTCCTCTTCATTTTAAATACCTTGAAAACAATTCTGTTTTGTGACCATATCCTTTTTGACTTAAAGAGTTGGGTGGTATGATTTTAATTTTTTTGTTCGAGAGACCTCAGTTAGGTAGTTGAGTTATGACCTGTTTCAGAATAGTTTATATTGATATTAATGCAGAATATTATATTTGCATTTGGCAGAATGTGCCCTATGTTTTTGTCCCTTCAAAGCAAGCACTTGGTCGAGCATGTGGAGTCACAAGACCAGTCATTGCTTGCTCTGTGACAAGCAATGAGGCAAGCCAATTGAAATCCCAAATACAACAACTCAAGGTACCTTGCCTTCTAATATATTCTTGCGCGCACTTTTTTTTCTTGTTATTATTATTGTGGGGAAATATGAGATAAATGGGAAACAAAAAATAAATTGCAAATCAATGGGAGTACAAGTGGGTGCAAGCAAGAGCTATGCCATTTTTGCACAGTTCTTGCTTGTATCATTTATCTGACATTCGCCCGTATTATTATTATTTCTTTTTTATTCTGCATTCTAAGTTTTTTCTTGTGGAATACAGGATGCCATTGAGAAGCTTTTGATATAAACACAATTAAGAAGCATTTTCGGTGTGATGGGCCTCTTGAACGTGGGAATTGCTCCTTTGGAGGCTTTGACTGACGAAGTAGTTGTGCGAGTTTTTTTTTCCAACTTTTTTTTTTCATGAATACTTTTCTTATGATGTTTATCATGCAATGTGAGAAATAATGTTTTTCGAGTCTTGTTTTTTACGGTAGACATGATCAATGATCCTTTGAACAAATCCCCATAAGTTTCATTATGGTGGTTATTGTGCTTGCTGGTTCTGTTTAATAGTAAAGTAGTGCTGCTACTTATCGTGTCATTGGCTAAGCATGGCTTTCTTATGGTGTTTAAGTAAATTATTTATCAACTACTAGAACTAATGTAAATCTTTAGTCACTCCTTGAACAGAGGCCCAAGTCCTTGAACAGAGGCCCAAGACCTTGATGACTTTACAGGATTTTGTGGCTTATGGTTCATGTTAAGATAGGGTACCCTTTGAGGTTGATGACATGAAGCCAGTGGGAGCTTCTATTTACACAACAAAATTACCCTTACATCTCCCCAGATCACCCTTCTTTGTCTCCACCGTCCTCATTTGCTAGAACTGAAAACCCTAGTCTTTCTCTCTCTCACACACACGGGTGTAGAAAGTGTGGGAGGAGGGGTTGTGCGGTGGAGGGGGGTGGTTTGTTGTTGGTTTTGGTGGTGGGGAAAAGGGGTTTACAGCGCGGGCGGGGGTTGTGGAGGTTGCAGTGGGGGGAGAGGGGGGATTGGGGGAGGGGGTTGTCAGTGGGATGGGGGGCTAGGGGCTGGCAACCAGAGGTGCAGCAATGTCAGTTGGAGATGGTGGTTGGGATAGAGTTAGGGTTTGAAAGAATAGGTAAGTTAGGGATGAAGGTATATAAAACATACACACAATGTGGGTATTTACAACCAATCTTATTACAAAAATGTTTCTGTTGTATTTGAGTCAAGGATCCAAAAGCAATTAATGCTAAATCTTCAAATAGAATATTGATCCACAATTTGTCTATAATGGAACAAAATCCAAATGACAAGAAAAATCATTTCTAACAGAAGAAAATTTTGACCATCATCGTTTTATACTCTAGATACCTAGCATTATCTGTTGTGACTTGTGAGAGAATTGTATGCATTCTTATTGCTGCAAAATTGACATAACATGTAATATTAAAGGAAATTATATGTAAACTGACTTTGCAGTGTTGAAATACTAAATTACAAAATTATCCTTTCTATATACACTCTGTGCTTTCCATTTAGTTATTTCTCTCCCTTCCCTCTCTCTCTCCCCGCCCATTGAGACCCAAAACCCACCATAGTGGTCAATATATATTTAAGGATAATGATATGTAAACAAACCGACTTTGCAAAGCTCATTGACGTGACAACATATTGAATAATAAGATTATCCTTCTATATGCGCTATTTTTCTTCCTTCGACGCTGTTATCCCTCTTCCTTCCTCTCCATCTCTCTCCACCCTGTTCAAACCCAAACCCAAACCCACCATATTGGTCAATTGCCGCCACTGAGATGACCTTTGTCCATTAAAGCTTAACACTCAGTTTGGCACCGTCCCTCTCTCTTCTACGCCTTCTGATTCAACTGTTTTCATGGTCTTATTTGTCATAGGGTTTGATATGATTTGAAGTTTTGTTTATAGTTTTTGGGATTTTTAAAAATGGGTATGATTGTTTTCATGCAAAGCTCTGTGGTATAGATTGATCAGTTTCTTTTTTATAGGACCTTGCTACATCTCCCTAAAAACACTCCCCCTAATCCCCCTAATTTCCATATCAAGTTAAAAAAAAAAAAAAACAAGGAAACCGTTACCCAAAATGAAAATTAGGGGGATTAGGGGGACAGTTTTTAGGGTACCAAATCATTTTCCTTTTTTATAATATGAAAAATTGGTTCTTTTGAAGTTGGAGTTATGTAAATTAATCTGGAATGTAAATGAGAGAAATAGATGTTAATGTCAACTTGTGACTGTTTTTTAGAAGTGCAGCAATGGGGTTTTCAAAAGCTTCCCGGCATGTCTAGGGGACCCAACTTCTTGTCGATGATGTTTTCTTAGAAACAGAAATATTGTGCAGTTATGGGTCTTCTGATTGTAAGGGTAAATATAATTTTTGAAATATTTTTTTGATTAATAAATCACACGTGGTCATGGCATGGAACGACACATGAGTCCATGTGTTGAACTTGCATACATTCTTTTTGTTGAACTCACAATGCCCATTTCATATCATTGTGTTTCCAACAATTGAAATGCAAAATTTGCCAAATTTTGAATAAGAACAGAATCAATGGACAAAAGATACAACGAACAATAACATAGTTACTCAAGTGAACAATAGATAGATAAGAATCAGTATTCATCCTCCAAAAAAATAAGTTTGAACTCATCATGCATAATTTATCAAAAGAGAAAACAAAGAACTCTAAAAAATCTCTCTCTAGTCACAAACATGAATTGGCACCACATAGCCATTGACCTCAAAACCCAATAGCATGAAGTGACAATGAACAACATGAACATCAAACAAAACAAAACAATAATAAATATAAAAATTCCTAAGGCAGCATACCCAAAACAAAACTTCAAGAGCAATTGAATCCAAATGTTAGGTTTTTCATCTCCCATTGGTTGTTGAAACCGCTCATTTCATCTTCAATTCCTTCCCATCTTGTGATAAAAAAACTCAATTCAATTCTTCTATGTGCATAGAATCGGATCACATAAGTCCAGTTCTGTGATCAGATTCTGTGAACGTTTTGTTCAATTCAAATTGGCTAACAAGTCAAGTCTGGGACTCGTTCTTCCTCCTGCCACCTTCCCCTTCTCTCTCCTCCAACAACCTCCCAGCCTCCTCATCCTCATCCGGCTGCGCCACCCTCTTCAGCGCCTCCTTCGCCTTAAGAGCCTGCAACTTCGAATGATTATAATACGCAACACCCAAGAACGCAACTCCATATCCAACCAAATTCACAGGCGTCACGGTGTCCTTAATCACCGACCACGAAAACGCAATCAACAACCAATCCTTCACAACCCCAGCCACATTCATAGTCAACGCCGACGTCTTCCCAACAAGCAAAAACACCGCTAAATTCAGCGCGAAAGCACAAACCGAATTGGTCCCAAAGATCAAATAATCGAAATGAAAGCTCGATGTCTCCCTCAACAATGGAAATTCCACAAAAATCCATGGCACAAACAAGAAAACCAAGCAACACGGTGCAACATAATATAGAGAAGTGATTGGATTCAAAGAAATACCCTTTGAAGTCAAGAGAATCTGGATCATCACCAATCGAGTCGCTTCAAACGCCACAGCCCCAAGCTGAAGAACCACTCCCCAGACATCGAATCTAGCCTCGCCATAAGCAGCGATCGCGACCCCGATCGAGATCGAAACCATGTTCGCCATTGTATCGGACTTGAAATTGTCTTTCTTCAATAGAACCCCGATTGAATACACCGCCACGGGCATTAGGGCTTTGAGCATTTGAATGAAGGATACAGAGAGATAAATATAGGCGGAATTGGAGAACCAGAGACTGAATGAATAGAGAGCTCCGATTGGAACAACGGAGGTGAAGAAGAGCTCGCGAGACATGGAGACTGGTTCGACGAGATTGAAGACGCGGATAAGGAGATAGGCGAGGGAAGAACAGAAACCCATGTGGATCATGGTGAGGGAGATTGGGAATGGCCAATTGTACATCTTGCGATCGAGGATGTACTTGTTGTAGACGATGACAGTGAAGCTGAGGAAGATCCATATGAAGACGTAGGTGTAGGATAGTATGATCTTCTTCAATACGCCATCGCTAAGAGCTCCTTCTTTCCCCATTTTGAAAACCCTAACCCTAGTTTGGGATTGTGGGTTGTAGAGGAGATAGAGAGAGATTCAATGGGTTTGGATTTGGTGTTTGGTTTTTTGGTTTTTCTCTGAGAAGAAGAAGAGATTTCTGGGTGTGAATTGGTTAACCGTTGAGATTTCCGAATTTTTTGAAAAAATATTAAAAGTTAATTTGGTACTATTTAAAAAACAAAAACAAAAACAAAAATAAAAACACTCATTATTTTTAGGAAAATTTGAAGAAAAAAATTGTAAAAGGGTGAGGATTTAAAATAAGGGTAAATTACAAATACACTTACTGAGGTTTGATTAAAATACGAATTGTTCTATGTGATTCTCAAAATTACATTCCACCCTGCGGTTTTCAATTTCATAATAAATCGTCCATTTTATTAATAAATCATTAAGTCAATTAATAGTTTTTAATGATATTAGAAATATGTTTCAATTAATAATTTAGATAATTTTATTATTATATAGGAAAACAATTATGAATTTCATTTTTTTAGTTAATTCTGTTAAATAAAAAATTCTAACAAGGGGTATTTGTAATTTTTCAAACCACAAAGGACAATCTATACTTTAAACAAACCTCAAGCGGTGTAATTGTAATTTATCCTTAAAGTAACTACACTGAAAACTTAAAAAAATAATTACAAAAATATGGTTTGTCTTCAAAATTGTCAATTTGGTCCACTCTAATGTTTGCCTATATTGATAACATGAACAATATAGATAAAAGACAGTTTTAGTTTCATTATTTGTCATTTTAGTCCCTTATTAATTTTCAATTTTGTCAATTTGAATCAATTTGATCTTAGTTTCGATTATATTATGCCACATAACTATTTACCTTGAATATATATCCTATTTTACTGTATCACCGTAGACAACATCTTTCTCATTTCTCTCTCTTTTATGGGTAGTAACTCAAACCTCGAATCACGACATCATATATACAGTGAATAAGGGGTCGTTTCGAATGAGGCTAATATGATTAAAAAGTCAAAAAATTATTAAAAATGTTAAAAATTCAAAAAGTTATACAAAAAATATATTTATTCACATTACCTCTATTTTAGCACATTTTTCGTAAAAAGATAAAAAAGTTATTCCAAAAATTTTTTTTTCATCTCACATTTTAGTCAAAAAGCTGGAAAAAAAAAAAAAAAATTCACTTCTCAAATCAACCCTAAGTAAAGTTGAGGTAGTGTTTGATAGATGAAATTTGACTAATCTATAAGAATATTATAGTCATTTAACCATTGCATTTAACGAAGTCAATTAACAAGGGATGTTAGTGTAGTTTTAAGGATTAAAATGGGTGACAATGATAATTTTTAAAAACAGGGAGTGTCGGTGTAATTTATCCAAAAAAATAAGGATAAAATGATTTTCTTATCATTAATGTAGACGAACGTTAAAAATATGTATGTTCTCAACAGCTGGGGTCAATAGTGAGGTGATGAAGTCTCCCAAATGCTTTCCTTTGATCACTTCTAGTGCTAACACACCAAAGCTATAAACGTGTAATAACCCTCGTTACTGTTTACCGAATAACCACTGATTACCGTTAAACTGAAATTGATTATGACAAGTGATGGAACTGATTGAAATACTGAACTGACTGACCGAAATCTGGAACTAAATTGATTGAATATATCTGTTTAGTTGTATATCTATTTGTTGCTTGTTTGATTATCTGTTCATGTCTTTATGTTTAAACTGCTAATTGAAGGCCTTATCGGCGGCCGAACCGGAAATCGATTGGTATTTCATGATCGTTATAATTTATGTGATTTTATGGTGTATTTATCCGAAAACTAATTTGGTATGATTAAATTAGATTAATTATTGATGAATTGCAAAGTTAGACTTAATTACTAGAATGCCACCTAGTGGCCCACCATCTACAAACACATTGAGCCTATTTACACTCAACAAAAACATTTCCTCAGCCTCATTTCATTGCTATAGCCGACCATAGAGAAGAGAATTAGAGGGAGTGTGAGAGACTTGACTTGGTCTTGTGGATTTTGCTTGGAACTTGGTAGAATTGAAGGGGTTTTTGCACAATTGAGTTTCTATAGCTTGTATCAAGGCCTAGGTAAGGAAATTTAACCTCTTATTGTTGAGTCTATGTTGATTCATGCTTGGTCCATGTCAAATTATAGAGCTAAATCATGTTTTAATTCATACATGTTGGATCATGTTAGAATTCATGCATGCATGGTTGCATTGTTGAATTTTGAGTTGATTTCATGGCAAATTGTCACATGCATGTTCATAATTAAGCTTGAGTTCATGTTCTCAACTTGTTTTGAAAAGAATGAGCTCAATAGAGCATGTTTTGAAGCCTTGAATTGATTTAAAGTCTTGCATGTTATGTTTGAGTATTGTCCATGGAAAATAAGTTTGAAATTGAGTTTGAATTAAACACCCTTGGGCTTTGATTTCTCAAATTGAGCTTTGAATCATGTGGTTTTAAGTGTTTACAAGTGTTTTTCCAGGTTTTCAGCCCAAGAGGATCGAAAATTTTGCATTTAAACTTGATTTTGAGCTTGGGACTCAAATTTGGAATTTCCAGATTTTGGGCCTACGCTCGAACGAGGAAGTCCACGCTCGAGCGTACACTCTGTGATCCTGCCTTCCGCTCGAGCGAGGAAAGTGACGCTCGAGCGTGAAATGCGAGCATCCAGTACTTTGCATGAGTTCACAGTCCGCTCAAGCGAGGAAACTCACGCTTGAGCGAGGACCTATGTCTTACGCTCGAGCGAGGTTGAGCGTCCATTGAGCGTAAATTGGAGCATCCAGTATTTTTACTGTAGCACACAGTCCGCTCGAGCGACGGAGTTCACGCTCGAGCGGAGATCCTTTGTCTGCATGTCTGCTCGAGCGTAGAAAGCCACGCTCAAGCGAGACCCCTGTTTTCAGCAAATTTTGTTAAGTGTTCAAAAGTGCATCTTTGCATTCTCTTTCCATCCTAGGCATTCCTAGGGCATATTTAAGGCATCTTAAAGAGGATATAGATGTACAACACACCGAGGCAAATTAGGGATTAAATTATTATCTTTCCCCAACTGTGAAACTTAGTGTGTGTTCAATCTGTTAACTGTATAGGGTTGGCTTTCCGAGGAGACGCTCTAGTTCACTGTAGCCCAGAACTCTGTGAGTAACAATCGTGTAAAGATATGTTCAAAATGATTATCTTCTAAACACTGAGCTGAACTGTATACTGAACTGATATTGATTACTGAATGAATGTATGTCCTTTATTTCTGAACTGTACTGTGGCTTCCTTAGCACCTACTGTTTACTGTTACTGTTACAGAGATTTCTGTCGGTTCCTTCGTGGAACCACCACTGTTTACTGATTGATGGCCATCATTACTGTTCGGTCTTTAAGACCTACTGCTTACTGTACTGTTATGCTAATGGATGTACCACATATGACTGATTGACTGAAAGACTGAAATACTGATTTAATGAACTGTTTTCATTACTGTAAGGACATTCATTCTAAACCCCTTTACGCATTATGTTATTCACTGGGCTTTAGCTCACTGCTCATATATATATGTAGGTGTACAGGCACCGGACCAATGCTAGAAGCGTCGGAGTATTTCCAGTTTTGTCAAGCCAACCTATGTACCTCACTGCGAGGTTCCGAGCCTGCCAAGCTAAGGCTAGGGGTGTTTAGTGTTCCCCCTCCTGTACTGTTTTGTTTACTGTATAGACTGTATAGACCGCACTGTACTGGTTAATAAGGACTTGATCCCTGTACTGAATGTTTGTAAATGTTTTGCATACTGTTCTGTATAAATGTATGAAAAATCTTTTGGCATACAGACTGTCACAGCTCATTGGACATTGTTTATTTACTGTATTGGCTTCCGCCTTGCCCCTGTACTCTGTTATACTGTCTTACTGTTAAGCAGGCCTTCGGTAATCTCGGATTACTGGCCGGTTACGGTGCTAAACCCATAGGGGCGAGTTTGGGTCGTGACAAAACGTCACACTTTTCAGCTACCTTCATTGTGCAAGCAAGCTTTGCACCTAAAAAAAAAAAAAAAAAAGACATGATCATGCACTTATTTTGTTACACTTTAGATTCTATATCAATTTAGATCTTAAAACTATGTTTACCTGGTGCAACATATCTGTATGTGCTTGCAAATGCACTCTAGTTAGAGAAATCTAGCTTCAAAAGCTTGGCAGTGCCAAAGTCCGAAACGTGAGCCTCGTAATCCTCATCAATAAAGACATTGTTGTTGGAAATCTCTCGGTGAGCAATGGCCGGTGTGCAATCATGGTGCATGTATGACAAAGTGCTTGCCACACCCTTAATAATATTCACCCTCTTAGGCCAATCCAATTCTTTAGCTTCTTCATCTTTGTTGAAAATTGCAGCCAAAGGTGCTCATAAACTAGAAAAGAGTGTCAAACATGCTAACAAAACCCAAAAAGCTTCACTATGTTTCGATGCTTAATTTTGTCAATGCCCTTACCTCATTTAAGAAATCTTTCCGATCTGCCCTCTCAGATAACGGATGAAGTTTCTTCACAACTATTATATTAGTTGATGATAACTTCGCTTTGTAGACTGATCCATATCCTCATTTTCCAATGCAATGTTTGGCATCGAAATCCTTGGTAGATTTTACAATGTCATTGTACATTGCTCTTCTATCGAATATTGATATCGATAACAAATCTTCACTCGAGGGTTGGGTGTCACCCTCTTCAACTTATGACTTTTTCTTTCTTGGATAGAAGACGCTGAGAAGTCTGATGAATGCACTATGACGCCCCAAAATTTGAGGACATCATAATAAGGTTTAAAACTTAAAATTAATTTTCTTAATTAAGAACTTCTAATCATTGTTGCCACTAAGTTTACCTTCATTCATTAATTAACAACACATAAATTAAAAGTTCTTAAATTATAACTCCAATCAAACTTAAAGCTCAGTCTTAGACACACACACACACACACACACACACACACACACACCAGAGAAAAACTAGAAAATTTAGAAAAATGGTTCATGGAACTTGGGCACACTTCAAGCTAACCAAGGCTGAATGTTGCCTTCTAAGACCTCGGTGTTTCCTTCGGTTTCTTCGGTACTTGGCATTAAATGCCAGGGTAACGAGAATGCCAATGAGCGACGAGCTCAATAAGATACTACAACCCGAAAATACCCACCCCGATAATAATACTCACAATTAATGAATATTGTACAGTAGCAGAGTAACAAGCAGCGTTTAATAAGCATAACATGAATGCTATTAGTTGAAATAATAGCAATAGATAATAAGAACAATGGCAAGCGGGAGAAGTAATTCATTATAAGGAAAATGCTAACTTTTCTTTTAAATTCACATAGGTTTAGTTTATTAGGTAAGTCTAAGTAACTTTTCGCGAAGCACTATTTCCACTCAACCGCTAAACAATGGCCATGAGCAATTCTAACTCCCCCTTGGTCAAATATTCAAATGTTACTTGCTAACTACTAATGATGCCCACGCACCCACGCACCCACGCACAAAGGTTACGTACCCGAGTCGTGACATCATGGTCTGCCCCAAGGGAACAGTCTATGTTGTGACACCCGCTCCACCAACCTTATATCGCCTATACCGATAAGAGCCGAAATACATTCCCGTGCCATGTTAGGGTTCGCAACTCACTTGCACAAGACTCTAAATCGGGCTCACCCCATCACTTTTAAACTCTAATGCATCAGTTCAATTTCGTGTTTCTTTACTTTGTCGAATTCACATTTTGATGCATGTGCGAGTTTTAGTTTGAAAACCACAGTGACATAAGGTTTATATAGCACAACACAACCATGTATGGAAACCAAAATAAATATTATAGAATGTCTTAAGAGTCATCACAAAATTTCTTAGAATTTCACACTTCTTCTTTTCAGCGTTGTATGGTTGGACTAAAAATAATGAAACCCATATCAAACGAAGTTCAATTATTACAATATTTTAACTGGTGCTAGTTCATTGAGTTAGAAAAATATTTTGAGAAGAATACCAGGACTAAAAACAATTTTAAAATGGAGAAATAAAATTTGGAAGAAAACTGGTTTCTGGGACAGTGAGCTGCAGCAACTTCCAGCACAGGTGATCTATGTTTGAAAAATAAAAAGGGGCCTCAAACGGTGTCAAAAAGAGGTATGGTCAGAAGGATTGCTAGATATTTGAGTTTAAAACATATTTACAAAAGAGTTTGAAGACTGAAAACCAATGGAAGATGGTCAAATAATTTTTCTAAGAAAATTGGACAGATTCTGTCGCATTTTAGTAAAACTACAATTTCTCCTTTTAGACTTATCCATTTTTTGTGAAATAAGTGGAAAATGAAATATAACTCTTATATCTAACTATCCCAAGTGGTTGTGCAAAAAAACACCATTTGCAGAGAAAATGAGACATGTTTGAAGTCACTGTTTCTACTGTGTTGTAAACAACACTTAGGACAAATATTTACTTCGGTAACGAAATGGTGTCCAATGATTTTATAAAATTCTACATGTGTATAAAACACTTATATATACTCCCAGTACAAACAGATTTTAAATACAAGTTATTTTCAATTTATTAGAGCATTTTACATCCGATAAAATCTGAAACAGTGAAGAAGATATAAGTTTCAAATAAAAGTGAACCAACATTATCTCATTTTACCCCCATGCAAGATTATTTCAAACTATGGAGAATATTTGAACACATATGAAGATAAAAATCAGTAGCTAAACCATCTAATCTATGCTTGCAAGAAGGAATAAAAATCATATAATCATAAAATTAGCATTCTATCAAAATGTAAACACGCATTGAGCTATTCTTGCTATGTGTATATTAACAATGCATACTATTGCATATATTTAATATATAGATTCAGGATAGAGGTAAAGTATTCTTACCTCAAGAGTTTTTACAAACTATCTTCAAGATCAGTTTTAAAATAGTGACCACCAAATACCCTCTCCTCTCTCCCTCTTTTCTTTCTTTTCTCCTCTCTTCTTTTCTTTTGTTCAGGTGTGTGTAACAGTGGAATGGCTGAAATAGTGTTATATTTATAGGAGTGTGGAGACAGATTTTTATTTTATTTTATTTTTTTCTACTTTCTTCTTCTTGACTTGGGAAATATTACCTACAAGGTAGGCCTTGAGTATGTTTGTATGCATGCCTTGGCAGCAGCCTCCTTGGGAAGAAAAGGAAGCCAAATACTCTGCCCAAAAATCTGATTTTGATTTTTTTTTTTATACAAAATAAAATCAATTTTTATATATAACCCATTCACTAGATGTTTTGCTCCTTATTGTCCTCTAAGTAACTTAGTTATTATCTGTTTAACTCATTTAGTTTCCATAACTGTATTTAGATATAGAAATTTAATCACAGAAAGATAAACAAATTATTTAAAGGAGTTTAATATTTGTATTAATCATGATGCTATTAACATTATAATTTAATAATCACTAGTAATTGGCTTAATATTGTTATCAACAAATTAATTAGTTATCTAAAAATTCAGGTTCTTACATTCACCAAGAAGAGCGCTCCACCAAGAGGGAGCACAATTATAAGAAACAAGTGTCTTTTTTTCTAGAGTGCGTGTGTGTGCAATGCAGAAGGAATTTTGCAAGGCTGCAAGCCTGTGACTTTTCCACACAGATCTTTATTCCCTTGCAGTGCTTCTATTGACGCATTCATGAAAGCGTTGCTCATGGGAATAGGACCTTGCAACTCATTGTATGATATATCAACATACGCCAAGCCATACATATCTTCAAAACTCTTCGGAATGAGACCAGAGAGTTTATTATAGGAGAGTGAAAAATCTAGAAACCTCCTAGATGTTGATTTGTGATTATGTAACAATTTTAAGCAGAATATAACAATCTCAATCAAACAATCAAGAGAAAGAGACACAACGATTTTTACGTGGAAAAACCACAATTGGACATCTTCAACTGTGATTAAAAAACCACGGGCAACTGCCACAAGACAATCCACTAAGAAGATATAAAGGAATTACACAGGTATACTCTCAATTATCTAGCGAATCCACAACGCCTAATTGAACCAACCTCTATGTGCCTCTTCCAACCCATCTTCACCACGGAATTGTCTTTCTGATGAGCCACTCCGGATTCCACCAAAGCTTCAGGCTCGAATTCTTCAGAATCCACAACTGAAGAACAACTCTCTCTTTTGTGTATAACAAACAAACCTTTGATGTACTCTCTTTAAACCATGAGTTGAATACTCAATAAAAACATCAAAGAAAACTTAACAAAATATCTCCAGATATAACCCTTAAGAACCAAAAAGAAGATCTGGAGAGATTCAATGAATGAATCAATGAATAGCCTAGATTTGGGAGAAACCCAACTATTTATAGAAAACCAAAGCAATCCTAGTTGGGAAAGAAAACCAACTTCTTGTAGAAAACCAACTTCTTGCAGAACTCCAAAGTAATCCTGTTTTTGAAGGAAACCAACTTCTTAAAGGACTCCAAAATAATCATAGTTTTGGAAGAAAATCAACTTCTTAGAGAAATCTAAAGTAATCCTAGTTTGACCCAACATGTGAATTTAAAAAATTACAACCTTGGGTTTGATCCATGGAATTTGACAACAAAGGGTCCTAACAGAGAGGTTCAACTTCTCCAAGCTCTGCAAATTTGTGATTTCCAATGGTATTTCCCCTATGAGAGTGTTACTACTCAGATCCATCTTGGTCAGTTGAAATAACTTACCAATCTATAATGGAATTTCTGGTTGAACATGTTGCTCAGATTCAAGTAAAACAAATTTCAATAGTTCTCCAAAATACTTGGTATTGGCCTACTAAATTTGTTTGTGGATAGATCAAATTTTGACAACTTAGTTAGTGATCTGAGTTCTTGAGGTATCCAACCTGAAAGCTGATTATTAGCCAAAATTAGCCACTCCAAAGAAGTCAACTTTCCAAATTCCTTTAGTATCTCCCCAACTAAATGATTTGAAGATAAATCAAGTCATTCTAGCCGTGTTGACTTTTCAAACCCTGGTGGAATGCTACCAATGATGTTATTTCTTGCTATTTTTAGGAGTGTCAAACTTGGGAATATTCCCCAATTTTTTGAGGATTCACCATAAAAATTATTGTTACTCAGATCTAGGTAGACCAGGTTTGGATTAGTGCCAAAATCTTCAAATATATTTCCAGTAACTTGGTTTCCCTCAAAGTGAGCTGTGGCTAAGCATGAGCGGTTTCTCAGCTGATTGTGGTGCACTGTGAAGTAATGAAGTTTACCACCTTGGCAAAGCTTTGGGAGATTGCCAGAAAATTGATTTTCATCCACCATGAGGTCAACCAATTTTTTTAAATTGCCGAATTCCAGTGGAATGCAATTGGATAGTTGGTTGGAACAGAGGTCTAGAATCTCTAAATTGGTCAAATCACCTAAAGAAGTTGGAATGGGACCACTAAGTTGATTCGAACTCAATTCTAGATAAATGAGGTACTTCAAGTTCCCTAATTCTTTAGGAATTGGACCAGAAAGTTGATTATTCCAGAGGAATAGTCGAGCTAGGGAGGTCAAATCACCTAAAGATGTTGGGATTGAGCTAGTAAGATTGTTGGTTTGAAAGGTTAGGCTCTGGAGCAATTTCAACTGTCCTATCTCTTGGGGAATGGAACCAGATTGGGAATTGTTGAACAAGTGCAACACAGTTAGGTTATTCAAGTTTCCCAATGTGGAAGGAATAGGACTTGTGAGATTGTTGCCATCCATGTAGAGCTCAACAAGATTGACTAGGTTTCCCATTTCAGGTGGAATGGAACCAGAAAGATCATTTCCATAGAGATATTCTCAAATTGGCTAAAGAAGTAAAAATGGGACCGGAAAGACTATTCGTGTACAAAGCAAGGTCAATTAGAGACTTTAACTAGCCTATCTTTTGAGGAATTGAGTCGTTCAACTGATTATTGAACACGTGGAGAGTTTCAAGATTTGTTAACAGGCAGATTTCTGGTACGATGTTCCCTGAGAACTGGTTGGTAGACAAATCAAGATAGATGAGTTTGGAGAGGGAACCAATTAGAGGTGGGATGACACCAAAGAATTTATTGATGCTAAGCTCAATATATGCAAGATTGGGAAACAATGAGAATGAAAAGTTGTCGGGTGTACCAAACAAAACTAAGGAAAAAACAAAACTAATGGGTGTTTCTCTAATGGTTGAAGAAAAGAGCGTAACAGACAAAACTAAGGAAAAAAGGTAGAGTAGTTTCTCTAACGCTGTGTTTGGTTGGGAGATTTGAGAAGAGATTTGGAAAGGAAAAATGAAAAGGTAGGTGAAATGTGAATAAAATATACATATATTTCACTTAGTTTCTTACACTTTTTCCCTTTCCCTTTCCAAATCTCTTCCTAAATCTTCTAACCAAATACAGCGTAAAGGTCCTATTGCCTTTTTTTTTTCCCCCCCCTTTGATGGATAACTAACGGGTGTTCAAGGCTCTAATTTATACACAATTTTTCCACTGCTTCCCGTATTATTCATGCTATATAGACTTTGAACTTGGAAGTCTTCGTAATTAGGTCCCATATATGTAATTTTTTTTAAGGTAAAATGATGGTTGACTTTAGTCCGTTCCGCACGGTGAGGCTAAGTTCGTGTCTTAATTAGTGAAGAAAAACTAATCCCCTTATCTTTGATCCTTAGCTGTGGGAATTTTTTGGAAAGAATCTAGCTACATGAATGTTAAACAGACCTAATATTATACTGAAAAATAGAAGAAAAAGAGCTTGTGTGGAAATCTAGTAATAACTACTTTAAACACTTTTTTTGGCTTTTGTTGAAGTTTTAAACACATTTAATTTTGCTTCTCAAACTATCACTTAATAATCAATTTAACTAATGTCCTTTTAATTATATTAATTTTACACCTAAACTATTCAATTTTAGATCAATTCGACCTCTATCTTTAGCTTCTGTCTAAATCAGACGGAATTTGCTAACGTGACATCAAAATTTTATTCTCTCCTAAGCTATCTCCAAATATCAATTAGACCCCTAAATATATTAAAAAAAATAAAATTTAAATATTTAATTAATAATTTGTTATCTCAAAAAATAAGGAAGATGAGTTGGGTAAACTACCAATAGGTTCTAATAGTTGGACTTAATTCTCATTAAGTCCTATTGAAAGTTAGACCTAGTAAAATCGTCTCTAAAAATAATTTTTTTTGACGATTTTTTGCATATGTTGCTAAAACTTGAAAATTAGTGACATTTGTTTTTGTCCAAATTTTAATAAATTGTCGCTAAAACTTATAATTTTTAGACGCTTTTTCATATCATTAAAAATATTTATGCTAGAAGAGTAATGATATACAAACAAAAAATTCATAAATAATTTCTATATATAATTTTGATGATGTGGCTCAATGTAAACCATATACCTTAAAACAAAACATCAGCAGAAATGGCATTTATTTATCAAAATAATATTGTCACATTATTCTTGTGATGTTTCATAAATGAATATGATTAGCAGTTTCCATGATAAAAATTGACATTTGAACCCCAAGCAATGTTTTTTTTTATAGTAAGTGTGATCAAGTTACTCGCTAACTCTCCGTTCAAAAAAAAGTTAACTTGCTAACTCTTCCTGCACTTTCATTTTTTCTTTGCAGGCAAGGGCTTGTTCTTGAGACTGGTTGTGAAAACTAAATTCTTTTTCATAGTTTGTCCAATCATTTTAAGGATGAAATACATTTATAGTAGTATGCATTTCTTGTCACTTTGGTCCTTCAAGTTTTAATTTTGTCAATTTCGTCCTTAAAATTTTAGATTTCAGTAAATTTGGTCAAATTCTAAATGGACTGTCTAAATAGTTAATGGAATGGTAATAAAATTCACATATGATTATTAAAGTATGTGTTTTGTGTGCTTTGGTCTGTAAAGTTTTTAATTTTGTCAATTTGGTCTTGAAACATTGATGAAGAAAATGAAATATAACCTTACAATATTGAAGGACGAAATTGACAAAATTGATACTTGAGGGACTAAAATGACACAACATATACTTTAGCGACCCTAGTTGAAATTTATAATTATTTCACTAACGATTTAAACAACCGTTTGGAATTGGACCAATCTAATTCAAATTGACAACTTTTGAGAACCAAAATGATAAAATTAAAATGAAAATTAAGGGACTAAAATGACAATGAATTCGTACTTTAAAGATTAAAACTATCTTTTATCAAGTTTTTAAATTATGTACTTTTGACTTCTATGTTTCATTGATAGTTAATCCTACTATGGTAAAGGATTGAGCAGATGGCTCACAAAGTTGGGGTGTTGAAGAGTCAACTTTATAGAGCCAAGAGGAAAGCACAGATGCAGTCATCAAGAACAATATGCAAAGGCATGGAATTGTTGTGAAGAACTTAGAAGAACAAATCCAGGGTAAACCCTGCATGGAAAGTCTATAGTACATTTTGTGCAAAAAATGTACAGTACATAGAAAATCAATGGCTAAGATTGAGCCACATCATTAAAAGTGACCTGCTAAACAAGTCACTTTTTATAGTTATGAGCCAAAATCATATTTCTTCGTAACTATAATCAAATTGATCATAACTTAGTTATAACCACATCTCATAACTAACACCATTTTGTTCATAAGTAATATCACATATTTCATAACCACATCTCATAACCAACATCATTTTGTTCATAACTAATATCACATATTTCATAATCATAATCACATATCTCATAACCAACACCACTTTGATCATAACAAATATCGCATATCTCATAACCATTGATCACATATCTCATAACTACTACCCACATAAATCATAACCACATTTCATAACCAACCCCTTTGAGTCATAACCAACATCACATATCTCATAACCTCTAGTCACATATCTCGTAACCAACACTTTTTTGTCATAACCAACATCACATATTTCATAACCACTAGTCGCATATCTCATAATTAACATCTTTTTGCTCATAACCACACCACTTTGATCATAACCAACATCACATATCTCATAACCATTGATCACATATCTCATAACTACGACCCACATGAATCATAACTATATCTCATAACCAGCCTCTTTTAGTCATAACCAACATCACATATCTCATAACTACTAGTCACATATCTAATAACCAATATCATATATCTCATAACTACTAGTCACATAACCAATATCTCATAACTCATAACCATTAATACATATAGCATAACCAAACACCCTTTGACACCACTTTGCTCATAACCATTATCCACATAACTCATAACCATTAATACATATAGCATAACTAAACACCCCTTGACACCACTTTGCTTATAACCATTTCCCACATATCTCATAACCACTAACACATATAGCATAACCAAACACCCTTTGACACCACTTCGCTCATAACCATTACCCACATATCTCATAACCACTAACACATATAGCATAACCAAACACTCTTTGACACCACTTTGCTCATTACCATTACCCACATATCTCATAGCCACTAACACATATAGCATAACCAAACATCCTTTGACACCACTTTGCTTATAACCATTACCCACATACCTCATAAGCACTAACACGTATAACATAACCACACACTCTTTGACACCACTTCACTCATAACCATTACCCACATATCTCATAACCAACATCACAAATATCATAACTACTAATCACATATCTCATAATGACACCACTTTGATCATAACTAACATTACATATCTCATAACTACTAATCACATATCTCATAACCAAACACCCTTTGACTTATAACTATACCACTCTACTCATAACCAGAATCATATATCTCATAATCACTAATCATATATCTCATTACTTTTACCCACATATGTTGTAACCACATCTTATAACCAACACCCTTTGTTTCATAATCAATATCACATATATCATAACCACTAATAATAAATCTCATAACCACTACCCACATATAGGGGTGTAAATTTGGCTTACGAGCTCGCGGCACACCCTAAGTCCGCTCGCGCCCTGGGTAGGCGCAACTAGGCTCGAGCCTAAGCCCAACCTAAGACCCTAGGCTATGTGTTCTAAAGCCCGGCCCGGCCCTAGTGTGTTATGGAGTGTGACCCATCCCGTGAGCTCGGCCCGAAATTTTCTTCCCTATCTGGCTCAACCCGACCCCAACGGCTCCTTGCCCCCCCTGTTAGTGCAATGGTCAAAAATTTAAAACAAAACAATTTGAAAGAGTCATATAACCGTTAATTCCACCAACAACCAACTTTATTTTTTATTTATTTATATATATATATATATATATATATAAATTAACCCCTCCCTCCTAAGTCCTATAAATACCACCTTTCTCACATTTTATTTCTCACAAACAAATCTGTCTCTCAAACTCTTATTCTCTTTGAACTCTGAACTCTCTCAATTAATTTTGAAGTGTCATCCCTAAGTGACAATTGCAATTGATCACCTATCTCTATTTTAGATTTATTTTTAGTCATAGTATCTTCATTAAAAATAATACAAATAATATACAAATGATATACTTTTTAAAATATCTATATACACTTATAAACATATATATATATATAATATATATATAATTTAACTAAATTTTAATAAAAAATATGATGAAAAAAATTATCTATGACGTGATTTTATTTTATTCTACTAATTAATTTTTCTCCTAAATTTTTTTCTCAACTTTTCTTCATTTTTTTCTCCACTCAATTTTCTTTCCCTTGATTTGTCCTAGTTGTGCCTGAGCTCTCACTATAAGAAAAGTGGGCTTAAAAGATGGAAGCATTTGAGACGGCACAACTTGTCATCGCAAAAAAAGTGAGTTTTTGCGACGGCACAACTTGCCGTCGCGAAAAAAGGGAGTTTTTGCGACGACATTATTTAATGTCGCAGAAAAATAGAGTATTTGCGACGGCAGAAAATGCTGTCATGAAAAATAAGAGTATTTGTGACTGCAGAAATTACTGTCGCAAAAAAAGGACAGTATTTGCGACGGCACCAACTGTCGTCGCCAAAAAAAAAAAAAAAAAAAGAACTAGTTTTTTGCGATTGTAATAGGTACTGTTGCCAAAAAAAAAAGTAAAATAAAATAAAATATTGTGTCTTTGAGACAGCTTCATAAATATGCAGTCACAAAATGATTTGAATAAATACAACAGTATTTTTTGTCGCAAATTTTTTTTAAAAAAAACGACGTCGTCTTACTCTTTTAATATAACATTTATCTCTTCACCAATTTTTTCATCTTCTTGTCTCTCTGTCTCTGTCTCTTCTCTTTCTCTCTTTCACTCATCACTCTTCTTTCTCTGTGTGTGTGTGTGTGTGTGTCTTTCGCTCATCTCTCTTCTCTCCATCTCTCTCATTTGTCTTCTCTCTCTCGCTCATCTTTGTATCTCTCTCATCTCTTTTCTCTCTCTGTATCTCTCGCTCATCTCTTTATCTCTATCTTTCTGTCTCTCTCACTTATCTCTCTTCTTTCTCTTCTCACTCATCTCTATTCTTTCTCTATCTCTTTCTTTTTCTATGTCTCTCTCTCGTTCATCTCTTTTCGCTCTCTTTCTCTATCTTTTTGTCTATCTCTTGCTCATCTCTTGTTTCTTTCTATTTTTCTGTCTGTCTCTGTCTGTCTATCTCTGTCTGTCTCTCTCTCTATTTCACTCTTTTTCACTCATCACTCTTCTCTCTCTCTTTCTCTCTTTGTCTGCCTGTCTATTTGTCTGTCTGTCTATCTCTCCCTCATTGTGTTCACCTTGCTCACTCTCCCCCTTCCCTATTCTCTATTTATCGAGCTCTCTTTCGATTTATTGAGACACTACAAGAAAATGCACTTTTAGCGACCACTTTGTCTCTTTCTCGCTTATCACTCTATCTCTATCTCTCTCTCTATCTCTCTTCTCTGTCTCTCTCTCACTCTCTCTCTCTTACCACCCATATCCTCTACCACCTTCACCACTACTGCAAATGCCATTCCATTACCACCACTACTACCACTGTTGCCACTCCACCTCTACGACTATCATTACTACCACAATCGCCACCACTCCATTACCACCACTACTACTACTATTACCTCTCATCCACCATCGCTACTCTATCTCCTCTACGACTACCACAACTTCACCACTAACCTGAATAATGACTATATTTTTACAGATTTATTCATAATTATATACGCGCATGACTAAAAGGAAGATAGATATCTAAAGGAAGCAATAAAAGCTTTATTTTTTATACAATCTGAAATCTAATTCTAATGAGATGCAAAAAATGGAGACTAACTAAACTAACCTCAGCTGATCAAGAAACAAATGATGCCATATTACTGTCGTGGCCATCAAAAATCAACCAGCCCTTGGAATTGATCTTGAACCCAACAAATTAGGGCCTTCTAGATGACTATTTAAACCCTTCATCAATCATTATTTGTTTTAAAATTTTAGCTGATAAAGCAGAGAACTCATCATCGGTTGTGAGAGTGGATTGCCAGATATAGAACTCATCATCTGATCGCCATATGTAGAACTCATCGAGGGTTTGAATTGGGGTTTCAGTTTGGAAGGGTTTTAATTAGGGTTTGGAAGGGTTTCAAAGGGTAGACCTACATGGAGAGAGATGGTGAGGCAGAGATTGAGAGCGAAGGTGAGGCAGAGATGGAGATAGAGATGGAGAGAGAGTGAGATAGAGATAGAGCACTCCAATTGGGACTGATCTTTGCCGGATGTCGGAGGTGGGGGTTTGGCCAGAAAGAGGGTCGGGGTTAGAGAAGCGGGCGGTGGAGAATCTAGGGCTTGTGATTGCAAGTAGTAAAAAAATTATCATTATTAACATTTATGGCCTATGCAATACACACGTCATGGTTGAGAAATTATTTACGATATGTAAAAAAAACAAGTCGTAAAAGTAAAAAATCATGATTTACATTTACTATATGTCGTTGATATGAAATCGTAAAAACCCAGTTTGTTTGTAGTGGATAACCATAAAAGGGGTAAAAAAAATAAAACTCTATTTTTTTTTTTTCATTCCCACTTAATACATCAAAATTTTCCCACCAAAATTAGTGACAACATAATTTCCTCACCAGAAGATCTCAAAAATATTAAAAAAATTTGGTAACGAAAGCATATTCCTCATAAATAATTTTATAATTAGTGATCAATTTTTTTCTCACCAAAAGTCCCAAAATTTTGGCGCCGCCCAAAAAAATTAGCGAGAAAATTTTTGGTGACGAAACTTAATTTTTACTCACCTAAAAAAAAGTATTTATTGACGAAAATAAATTTCATCACCTATCATTTTTATTTTTTTTATTATATGTGACAAAATTTATAAATTCCTCACGAATTATTTTTATTTAATGATGAAATTTATTTTCTTCATTAGTTTTCGTCATCAGGAGGCGCTGATGGAAGAGAACACGAGGCACCGAAGGAGACGAGTGAACAGGCTTGGAGATGCGACGTCGACGGTGTCACTGAAGAAGGAGAACGGGCAACGTCGGTGGTTGTGCTAGAGGAGAACACTCTGAAGAAGGACTAACTTGTGTTTTGTTTTGAGAGAGAGATATGAAAGGAAAACTGATAAACAAAACAAAACCAAAAAAAAAGAAAGAAAAAAATTAGTAGCCTATTTTTTTTTTTTTTCCCGCCCAATTTGTCAAAATTTTCCCTTCAAAATTAGTGAATTCATGTGTAAAAATTCATATTTTCAAGTGTGAAAAAAGGAGGGGAAATTTCGTATTTTTTAAAAAAAAATTCACAAATATTATACTTTTTAAGTATATTTATATTATGTGTGTCTAAAAATAAAAAATAAAAATAAATCTTAGAATATTAAAAAAATTCATTGAAAATATAATTCGAAAAATAAAAAAGTAGAATAGTAACGAAAATATATTTCTCACCATATAATCTTAAAATTTTTAAAATCGAGTTTTTCAAAAAAAAAAATGTAAAATTATTGGTGACGAAAATATATTCCTCACTAAAAATTTTATAATTAGTGACAAATTTTTTCTCATCAAAAGTCTCAAAATTTTGGCGCCACCAAAAAAATTTAGCGGGAAAACCTTCAATGACGAAATTTAATTTTTCCTCACCTAAAAAGAAATATTTATTGACGAAAATAAATTCTATCACCAATTATTTTATTTTTTTTATTATATGTGACAAAATTTTATAATTCGTCATGAATTACTCTTATTTAGTGATGAAATTTATTTTCTTCATTATTTTTCGTCACCATAGGTTACTTTTGTTGTAAATTTGCCAATGACTTTCGAAGCATGCAATCATCCTCCAAGTCGTTCTTAAAAGGCATGACTGCCAACTCCTGGTTACATCCTGGTATTCGGTTGAACACCTCATAGTATCTTTTGGCATAAGCCCTGAGGCTTTCACCGTCGCCAATTTTCAGAGCCATCAGAGAGTCTACCTTCAACGGCTACAATTTGTTTGTAACAAAACTAGCCACAAACATCTAAGCCAAGCCTTCCCAACTTTTCACTGTTCCTTTCAGTAACTTGTGAAACCAATCTGATGTGATTTCCCCAAAAGAAAAGGGGAACACCTTGCAGAGCAACGATTCGTTCCCAGTATATAGTGCCATTGAATTCAAATATAAGCCAACATGAAAATTCGGATCAGACTTACCATCATATATCTGGAACCTCGGCATATAGAACGTCTTTGAGGCCTCAAACTTATCTAACTCTATTGAGAGCGACGTTCTCGGCTTGACCGGGGATATGACCTCAACATTCTGCCACTTCCTCTAAAGGTAATCCCTCAAATCCTCCTTAGTCCAACCAGGAGCTTGGCTGTCAACGGATTTCAGCCTTTTTGGTGCACTACTCCCGGTGTCGTTATGAGTCCTCTTGAACTTTTCTTCGTTCACTATGTCAAAACAAAATTCATTCCCCTAAACATGCCGATGTTTCTTGACGTAAGTTCCCTTGGTCCAAGACGTCCTCTGAGACTCTCCTCTCATTGATTCTGCTCGCCCGGAGTCCCGTGAAGGCCGATGTGAGTGTTCTTTCACCTTGTCATGCTGAGAGACTATTGGGATTGCTTTATGCCCCCCTTTCTGGGCGTCGTTCTTGGCTGCTAGAATCGGCGTGTCCTTCAATAGAAATGGTGGTTGCATGACGTTATTCTGCATCATAAAGTTGACAACCGATTGTAGGTCTACCAGCTTGTTTGCCATTCCTTTCATCTCGTCGTCCCTCTTTAGGCATCTATCTTTCCATACCTGGAGGTCGCTTTCGTTGTAATACTCGCCTTGACTTGCTTTCTTCGGTGCGTCTCCCTCTTGGCCGACGTCGTTTTCCCCAAGATTCTGATCCTGGGGTCCTTCATTATAGTTCTCCTCCTCCATATTAGGATTGGAGTGTTTGCCACTCCCACTAGGGATGTCATCCCTGACCTTTTCCTTATGCCCGTCGTTGGCCATCTATTCTCCTTACGTTCCCACAGACGACGGCAAATTGTGCGTGTAGATTTTCGACTACACAACCAAATAGGGAAGTCAGCTGGAGAACACCGGCAGAATAGATTAGCCCGAACAACCTATCACATAAAGATAAGAATCCAATGGTGGTTCGTCTACCCGGGGGGACTCCGACGATTAAGTCAGTAATCAAATATCTCTCAAAGATGACCAATAGTGCTTAACTCACTAGACAGAACATAAAAAACATACATTAAACCCACGAGGGTGTATTACTTTTACACGCAGCGCTGACCTGATCTCTATAGAAGCCTTACTTCAATGGACTCAAGCTCAATGCTTATCCTAGACCCTCAATTAGATAGGGATAAACTCCCTAAGAGTTTTATCTTTATCCAAACTGAGATCCTCCCTAGTCCTAGGACTCTTGTCCCTTATCCGCTCATCTTGGATTCTGATATCTCTGCAGATAACATCAGCCTAGCCGAGATCACCTCGGCGTCAGAACCAGGCCACATGATTCCTCGGCTGACACTCCGGTGCCACCTTGGCCACTTGCTATCCCTCACAAAAGAGCAATGTAATTTCATTTCTTATCTCATTTTCTTAATTCTAAACACAAAGCAATAAGAACCACATCAATAAATGTACATAAAACTTATTTACTTGTGTCTAACATTACAAAAAAATTAAGGTTTTAGAAACCAAAATTTAGAGATAAAATTATTTTTTAGGGACCAAATAATTTTGTTGTGAAAAGTGCCGTTATTTTATTTTTAGCAACAAAAATTGGACATTAGTGATGAATTATTATATTTTTGAGACTAAATATTTTGTCTCAAAAAATAAACTATTTTGGGACCAAATTATTTTATTCCTAAAAGTCTATTTATTAGTGACATTTTCAAAATTTTGTCGCTAAATGCCTTGTTTTTTACTTTTCGAGACAACCTTTTAACAACTATCCTCATGACGATAAAAACTGGTTCCTAAATGTCTTTTGCAACAAAATTTTTACTTTTAGAGACCAAAACATTTGGTCTCTAAAATTCTTATATGTTGTAGTGTAAGAATGAAAAAATGAGGTTAAAAAAATAAGATTTATGTAGTATTTTCTATTTCAAAAATGCTAGAGAACCCAAAAAATTGCCAAATATTCTTTTGTACCCATATAACCCTAGCACTGCTGTAACTATTTATCAATTATTCAAATGTGTGTGGACCTATATATGTAAGTCCACAAATGTGAAATTTAGTTTGTATCTCTTTATTTTTAAGGGTAAATTACATTGATACGTGTTGACATTTTTGTTTAATACAGATTCTTTTAATGTTTGAAAAATTACACTTATTCTATTGTTAGATTAAAATGATATATTTGTCCCTTAATATTTATACATATAAAATAATAAAATAATACTGATATTTTGTTTAAGTCATTTTAAGAGAAATAATAATTATATTCTTGGATTTAATTCACACACAAAAAAAATGATTTTTTTTTATTTGTCGTATTTTTTTATTTTTATTGAAATTTTTAAATATTTTAAGCATTTTATATATTTTTTTATTTTTTAGATACCCCTAATCTAGATATACTTAAGAAGTATAATATTTTGTAATTTTTTTTTAAATTCACCAAATACAAAAAATACAAAAAATACAAAAAATCAATAATATTGTAATAAATGTGAATGATGATATTTGATAATACTGTAATAAATGTGGGTGAATAAACGAGGAAGAAAAATGATGGTGGAAATAAAAATTAAAAATTCTATTCATATATAAAAATTTATATAAAAAATATCATAAAAATGTTGTGAAAGTGATATTGTTGTAAATATAAATCATGCTTATGAGTATTTTGTTTTAAAGTGAAAAGTTATCATTAAGTTATATCATTGTGTTTGAATAATCATGATGCTATTAACATTATAATTTAATAATCACTAGTAATTGGCTTAATATTGTTATCAACAAATTAATTAGTTATCTAAAATTCAGGTTCTTACATTCACCAAGAAGAGCGCTCCACCAAGAGGGAGCACAATTATAAGAAACAAGTGTCTTTTTTTCTAGAGTGCGTGTGTGTGCAATGCAGAAGGAATTTTGCAAGGCTGCAAGCCTGTGACTTTTCCACACAGATCTTTATTCCCTTGCAGTGCTTCTATTGACGCATTCATGAAAGCGTTGCTCATGGGAATAGGACCTTGCAACTCATTGTATGATATATCAACATACGCCAAGCCATACATATCTTCAAAACTCTTCGGAATGAGACCAGAGAGTTTATTATAGGAGAGTGAAAAATCTAGAAACCTCCTAGATGTTGATTTGTGATTATGTAACAATTTTAAGCAGAATATAACAATCTCAATCAAACAATCAAGAGAAAGAGACACAACGATTTTTACGTGGAAAAACCACAATTGGACATCTTCAACTGTGATTAAAAAACCACGGGCAACTGCCACAAGACAATCCACTAAGAAGATATAAAGGAATTACACAGGTATACTCTCAATTATCTAGCGAATCCACAACGCCTAATTGAACCAACCTCTATGTGCCTCTTCCAACCCCATCTTCACCACGGAATTGTCTTTCTGATGAGCCACTCCGGATTCCACCAAAGCTTCAGGCTCGAATTCTTCAGAATCCACAACTGAAGAACAACTCTCTCTTTTGTGTATAACAAACAAACCTTTGATGTACTCTCTTTAAACCATGAGTTGAATACTCAATAAAAACATCAAAGAAAACTTAACAAAATATCTCCAGATAACCCTTAAGAACCAAAAAGAAGATCTGGAGAGATTCAATGAATGAATCAATGAATAGCCTAGATTTGGGAGAAACCCAACTATTTATAGAAAACCAAAGCAATCCTAGTTGGGAAAGAAAACCAACTTCTTGTAGAAAACCAACTTCTTGCAGAACTCCAAAGTAATCCTGTTTTTGAAGGAAACCAACTTCTTAAAGGACTCCAAAATAATCATAGTTTTGGAAGAAAATCAACTTCTTAGAGAAATCTAAAGTAATCCTAGTTTGACCCAACATGTGAATTTAAAAAATTACAACCTTGGGTTTGATCCATGGAATTTGACAACAAAGGGTCCTAACAGAGAGGTTCAACTTCTCCAAGCTCTGCAAATTTGTGATTTCCAATGGTATTTCCCCTATGAGAGTGTTACTACTCAGATCCATCTTGGTCAGTTGAAATAACTTACCAATCTATAATGGAATTTCTGGTTGAACATGTTGCTCAGATTCAAGTAAAACAAATTTCAATAGTTCTCCAAAATACTTGGTATTGGCCTACTAAATTTGTTTGTGGATAGATCAAATTTTGACAACTTAGTTAGTGATCTGAGTTCTTGAGGTATCCAACCTGAAAGCTGATTATTAGCCAAAATTAGCCACTCCAAAGAAGTCAACTTTCCAAATTCCTTTAGTATCTCCCCAACTAAATGATTTGAAGATAAATCAAGTCATTCTAGCCGTGTTGACTTTTCAAACCCTGGTGGAATGCTACCAATGATGTTATTTCTTGCTATTTTTAGGAGTGTCAAACTTGGGAATATTCCCCAATTTTTTGAGGATTCACCATAAAAATTATTGTTACTCAGATCTAGGTAGACCAGGTTTGGATTAGTGCCAAAATCTTCAAATATATTTCCAGTAACTTGGTTTCCCTCAAAGTGAGCTGTGGCTAAGCATGAGCGGTTTCTCAGCTGATTGTGGTGCACTGTGAAGTAATGAAGTTTACCACCTTGGCAAAGCTTTGGGAGATTGCCAGAAAATTGATTTTCATCCACCATGAGGTCAACCAATTTTTTTAAATTGCCGAATTCCAGTGGAATGCAATTGGATAGTTGGTTGGAACAGAGGTCTAGAATCTCTAAATTGGTCAAATCACCTAAAGAAGTTGGAATGGGACCACTAAGTTGATTCGAACTCAATTCTAGATAAATGAGGTACTTCAAGTTCCCTAATTCTTTAGGAATTGGACCAGAAAGTTGATTATTCCAGAGGAATAGTCGAGCTAGGGAGGTCAAATCACCTAAAGATGTTGGGATTGAGCTAGTAAGATTGTTGGTTTGAAAGGTTAGGCTCTGGAGCAATTTCAATTGTCCTATCTCTTGGGGAATGGAACCAAATTGGGAATTGTTGAACAAGTGCAACACAGTTAGGTTATTCAAGTTTCCCAATGTGGAAGGAATAGGACTTGTGAGATTGTTGCCATCCATGTAGAGCTCAACAAGATTGACTAGGTTTCCCATTTCAGGTGGAATGGAACCAGAAAGATCATTTCCATAGAGATATTCTCAAATTGGCTAAAGAAGTAAAAATGGGATCGGAAAGACTATTCGTGTACAAAGCAAGGTCAATTAGAGACTTTAACTAGCCTATCTTTTGAGGAATTGAGTCGTTCAACTGATTATTGAACACGTGGAGAGTTTCAAGATTTGTTAACAGGCAGATTTCTGGTACGATGTTCCCTGAGAACTGGTTGGTAGACAAATCAAGATAGATGAGTTTGGAGAGGGAACCAATTAGAGGTGGGATGACACCAAAGAATTTATTGATGCTAAGCTCAATATATGCAAGATTGGGAAACAATGAGAATGAAAAGTTGTCGGGTGTACCAAACAAAACTAAGGAAAAAACAAAACTAATGGGTGTTTCTCTAATGGTTGAAGAAAAGAGCGTAACAGACAAAACTAAGGAAAAGAGTAGAGTAGTTTCTCTAACGCTGTGTTTGGTTGGGAGATTTGAGAAGAGATTTGGAAAGGAAAAATGAAAAGGTAGGTGAAATGTGAATAAAATATACATATATTTCACTTAGTTTCTTACACTTTTTCCCTTTCCCTTTCCAAATCTCTTCCTAAATCTTCTAACCAAATACAGCGTAAAGGTCCTATTGCCTTTTTTTTTTCCCCCCCCTTTGATGGATAACTAACGGGTGTTCAAGGCTCTAATTTATACACAATTTTTCCACTGCTTCCCGTATTATTCATGCTATATAGACTTTGACTTGGAAGTCTTCGTAATTAGGTCCCATATATGTAATTTTTTTTAAGGTAAAATGATGGTTGACTTTAGTCCGTTCCGCACGGTGAGGCTAAGTTCGTGTCTTAATTAGTGAAGAAAAACTAATCCCCTTATCTTTGATCCTTAGCTGTGGGAATTTTTTGGAAAGAATCTAGCTACATGAATGTTAAACAGACCTAATATTATACTGAAAATAGAAGAAAAAGAGCTTGTGTGGAAATCTAGTAATAACTACTTTAAACACTTTTTTTGGCTTTTGTTGAAGTTTTAAACACATTTAATTTTGCTTCTCAAACTATCACTTAATAATCAATTTAACTAATGTCCTTTTAATTATATTAATTTTACACCTAAACTATTCAATTTTAGATCAATTCGACCTCTATCTTTAGCTTCTGTCTAAATCAGACGGAATTTGCTAACGTGACATCAAAATTTTATTCTCTCCTAAGCTATCTCCAAATATCAATTAGACCCCTAAATATATTAAAAAAAATAAAATTTAAATATTTAATTAATAATTTGTTATCTCAAAAAATAAGGAGATGAGTTGGGTAAACTACCAATAGGTTCTAATAGTTGGACTTAATTCTCATTAAGTCCTATTGAAAGTTAGACCTAGTAAAATCGTCTCTAAAAATAATTTTTTTTGACGATTTTTTGCATATGTTGCTAAAACTTGAAAATTAGTGACATTTGTTTTTGTCCAAATTTTAATAAATTGTCGCTAAAACTTATAATTTTTAGACGCTTTTTCATATCATTAAAAATATTTATGCTAGAAGAGTAATGATATACAAACAAAAAATTCATAAATAATTTCTATATATAATTTTGATGATGTGGCTCAATGTAAACCATATACCTTAAAACAAAACATCAGCAGAAATGGCATTTTTTTTATCAAAATAATATTGTCACATTATTCTTGTGATGTTTCATAAATGAATATGATTAGCAGTTTCCATGATAAAAATTGACATTTGAACCCCAAGCAATGTTTTTTTTTATAGTAAGTGTGATCAAGTTACTCGCTAACTCTCCGTTCAAAAAAAAGTTAACTTGCTAACTCTTCCTGCACTTTCATTTTTTCTTTGCAGGCAAGGGCTTGTTCTTGAGACTGGTTGTGAAAACTAAATTCTTTTTCATAGTTTGTCCAATCATTTTAAGGATGAAATACATTTATAGTAGTATGCATTTCTTGTCACTTTGGTCCTTCAAGTTTTAATTTTGTCAATTTCGTCCTTAAAATTTTAGATTTCAGTAAATTTGGTCAAATTCTAAATGGACTGTCTAAATAGTTAATGGAATGGTAATAAAATTCACATATGATTATTAAAGTATGTGTTTTGTGTGCTTTGGTCTGTAAAGTTTTTAATTTTGTCAATTTGGTCTTGAAACATTGATGAAGAAAATGAAATATAACCTTACAATATTGAAGGACGAAATTGACAAAATTGATACTTGAGGGACTAAAATGACACAACATATACTTTAGCGACCCTAGTTGAAATTTATAATTATTTCACTAACGATTTAAAACAACCGTTTGGAATTGGACCAATCTAATTCAAATTGACAACTTTTGAGAACCAAAATGATAAAATTAAAATGAAAATTAAGGGACTAAAATGACAATGAATTCGTACTTTAAAGATTAAAACTATCTTTTATCAAGTTTTTAAATTATGTACTTTTGACTTCTATGTTTCATTGATAGTTAATCCTACTATGGTAAAGGATTGAGCAGATGGCTCACAAAGTTGGGGTGTTGAAGAGTCAACTTTATAGAGCCAAGAGGAAAGCACAGATGCAGTCATCAAGAACAATATGCAAAGGCATGGAATTGTTGTGAAGAACTTAGAAGAACAAATCCAGGGTAAACCCTGCATGGAAAGTCTATAGTACATTTTGTGCAAAAAATGTACAGTACATAGAAAATCAATGGCTAAGATTGAGCCACATCATTAAAAGTGACCTGCTAAACAAGTCACTTTTTATAGTTATGAGCCAAAATCATATTTCTTCGTAACTATAATCAAATTGATCATAACTTAGTTATAACCACATCTCATAACTAACACCATTTGTTTCATAAGTAATATCACATATTTCATAACCACATCTCATAACCAACATCATTTTGTTCATAACTAATATCACATATTTCATAATCATAATCACATATCTCATAACCAACACCACTTTGATCATAACAAATATCGCATATCTCATAACCATTGATCACATATCTCATAACTACTACCCACATAAATCATAACCACATTTCATAACCAACCCCTTTGAGTCATAACCAACATCACATATCTCATAACCTCTAGTCACATATCTCGTAACCAACACTTTTTTGTCATAACCAACATCACATATTTCATAACCACTAGTCGCATATCTCATAATTAACATCTTTTTGCTCATAACCACACCACTTTGATCATAACCAACATCACATATCTCATAACCATTGATCACATATCTCATAACTACGACCCACATGAATCATAACTATATCTCATAACCAGCCTCTTTTAGTCATAACCAACATCACATATCTCATAACTACTAGTCACATATCTAATAACCAATATCATATATCTCATAACTACTAGTCACATAACCAATATCTCATAACTCATAACCATTAATACATATAGCATAACCAAACACCCTTTGACACCACTTTGCTCATAACCATTATCCACATAACTCATAACCATTAATACATATAGCATAACTAAACACCCCTTGACACCACTTTGCTTATAACCATTTCCCACATATCTCATAACCACTAACACATATAGCATAACCAAACACCCTTTGACACCACTTCGCTCATAACCATTACCCACATATCTCATAACCACTAACACATATAGCATAACCAAACACTCTTTGACACCACTTTGCTCATTACCATTACCCACATATCTCATAGCCACTAACACATATAGCATAACCAAACATCCTTTGACACCACTTTGCTTATAACCATTACCCACATACCTCATAAGCACTAACACGTATAACATAACCACACACTCTTTGACACCACTTCACTCATAACCATTACCCACATATCTCATAACCAACATCACAAATATCATAACTACTAATCACATATCTCATAATGAACACCACTTTGATCATAACTAACATTACATATCTCATAACTACTAATCACATATCTCATAACCAAACACCCTTTGACTTATAACTATACCACTCTACTCATAACCAGAATCATATATCTCATAATCACTAATCATATATCTCATTACTTTTACCCACATATGTTGTAACCACATCTTATAACCAACACCCTTTGTTTCATAATCAATATCACATATATCATAACCACTAATAATAAATCTCATAACCACTACCCACATATAGGGGTGTAAATTTGGCTTACGAGCTCGCGGCACACCCTAAGTCCGCTCGCGCCCTGGGTAGGCGCAACTAGGCTCGAGCCTAAGCCCAACCTAAGACCCTAGGCTATGTGTTCTAAAGCCCGGCCCGGCCCTAGTGTGTTATGGAGTGTGACCCATCCCGTGAGCTCGGCCCGAAATTTTCTTCCCTATCTGGCTCAACCCGACCCCAACGGCTCCTTGCCCCCCCTGTTAGTGCAATGGTCCAAAATTTAAAACAAAACAATTTGAAAGAGTCATATAACCGTTAATTCCACCAACAACCAACTTTATTTTTTATTTATTTATATATATATATATATATATATATAAATAACCCCTCCCTCCTAAGTCCTATAAATACCACCTTTCTCACATTTTATTTCTCACAAACAAATCTGTCTCTCAAACTCTTATTCTCTTTGAACTCTGAACTCTCTCAATTAATTTTGAAGTGTCATCCCTAAGTGACAATTGCAATTGATCACCTATCTCTATTTTAGATTTATTTTTAGTCATAGTATCTTCATTAAAAATAATACAAATAATATACAAATGATATACTTTTTAAAATATCTATATACACTTATAAACATATTATATATATATATATATATATATAATTTAACTAAATTTAATAAAAAATATGATGAAAAAAATTATCTATGACGTGATTTTATTTTATTCTACTAATTAATTTTTCTCCTAAATTTTTTTCTCAACTTTTCTTCATTTTTTTCTCCACTCAATTTTCTTTCCCTTGATTTGTCCTAGTTGTGCCTGAGCTCTCACTATAAGAAAAGTGGGCTTAAAAGATGGAAGCATTTGAGACGGCACAACTTGTCATCGCAAAAAAAGTGAGTTTTTGCGACGGCACAACTTGCCGTCGCGAAAAAAGGGAGTTTTTGCGACGACATTATTTAATGTCGCAGAAAAATAGAGTATTTGCGACGGCAGAAAATGCTGTCATGAAAAATAAGAGTATTTGTGACTGCAGAAATTACTGTCGCAAAAAAGGACAGTATTTGCGACGGCACCAACTGTCGTCGCCAAAAAAAAAAAAAAAAAAAGAACTAGTTTTTTGCGATTGTAATAGGTACTGTTGCCAAAAAAAAAAAGTAAAATAAAATAAAATATTGTGTCTTTGAGACAGCTTCATAAATATGCAGTCACAAAATGATTTGAATAAATACAACAGTATTTTTTTGTCGCAAATTTTTTTTAAAAAAACGACGTCGTCTTACTCTTTTAATATAACATTTATCTCTTCACCAATTTTTTCATCTTCTTGTCTCTCTGTCTCTGTCTCTTCTCTTTCTCTCTTTCACTCATCACTCTTCTTTCTCTGTGTGTGTGTGTGTGTGTCTTTCGCTCATCTCTCTTCTCTCCATCTCTCTCATTTGTCTTCTCTCTCTCGCTCATCTTTGTATCTCTCTCATCTCTTTTCTCTCTCTGTATCTCTCGCTCATCTCTTTATCTCTATCTTTCTGTCTCTCTCACTTATCTCTCTTCTTTCTCTTCTCACTCATCTCTATTCTTTCTCTATCTCTTTCTTTTTCTATGTCTCTCTCTCGTTCATCTCTTTTCGCTCTCTTTCTCTATCTTTTTGTCTATCTCTTGCTCATCTCTTGTTTCTTTCTATTTTTCTGTCTGTCTCTGTCTGTCTATCTCTGTCTGTCTCTCTCTCTATTTCACTCTTTTTCACTCATCACTCTTCTCTCTCTCTTTCTCTCTTTGTCTGCCTGTCTATTTGTCTGTCTGTCTATCTCTCCCTCATTGTGTTCACCTTGCTCACTCTCCCCCTTCCCTATTCTCTATTTATCGAGCTCTCTTTCGATTTATTGAGACACTACAAGAAAATGCACTTTTAGCGACCACTTTGTCTCTTTCTCGCTTATCACTCTATCTCTATCTCTCTCTCTATCTCTCTTCTCTGTCTCTCTCTCACTCTCTCTCTCTTACCACCCATATCCTCTACCACCTTCACCACTACTGCAAATGCCATTCCATTACCACCACTACTACCACTGTTGCCACTCCACCTCTACGACTATCATTACTACCACAATCGCCACCACTCCATTACCACCACTACTACTACTATTACCTCTCATCCACCATCGCTACTCTATCTCCTCTACGACTACCACAACTTCACCACTAACCTGAATAATGACTATATTTTGTATTTTCTTTGACTATATTTGTTTGACTATATTTTGTATTTTCTTGAATGTTTTATTTTCTTTGACTATATTTTATATCTCTCCAAGCAATTTCTAACCTGAATAATGAGAACACAAATTAGTTCAAAGGTTGCTAGAAGTATAAGAATAAACTTACTCATTCGTTCAAAATTAAAGAAAACAAAAATTGGAAGGAAAAAAAAATCTAAAAGTTCATAAGATCGATTAGAGTTTGAATTAATCAACTAGAGATGAAATTAAATGTAAGGGTAACATCATCACAGATACATTAACTGGATAGACAATGAAAAATAGAAAATCCTTGATAAGGGTCTATTGACTTGAGACTAGAAGAGATAAATAGAATGTTAATACAATTTAACAAATCAAAGCTATCAACTTGCAGATGAACCAAAAAAATAAAAAATAGAAGTATGCAATTGCTTGTATATTTGCAAGAGTATCACACACATATAAATACATAATAAACAATAAATGCGATATCATAATTCAAATGTATCCGTTTTTTAAATGTATGACTCTACTTTTCTAATCTAACAAATAAATCTACAATTCCTGGGCTTCAATTTACTTTGACTACGTTTCTAAGACATCATTAATTTGTTGAAGTATTATACTTCACATAGTCTCATGATCTAGGGTAGTTTGAATTGGGGCAAAGGTTGGGTACATAGACGTAGGGGGTGTTTGGGAGGTGGCTATTTTAGAGGCTTTTTGGCTTTTTGACTATTTTAGTAGGCTATTTTAGTTTTTGTGTTTGGAAGATGGGATGGATTTTTATTTGAGTTGTTGTATTGAAAAATGTGTTGAAATGATGTTTGAGTTAAATGACAAATTTATCCCTAACCTCACATTTTTTTAAATTGATGTAAAGGGGGCAAAATCGTCATTTACCAATAATGGGACAACTTGTCAATGTGATAGTGATAGGCTGTGCCTACACTGTCACTGACAGCCCACGGTTTCAGCTATTTTTTTTTTTACTATAAAGTGTTGGTTTAGGGGCTTTTTGGCTTTTTTGTAGTTTGAGGCTATTTTAGCCTCAAACTCAGCTTCCCAAACACCCCCGCAATATTTCATGGTTTTGCCCCCCAACAACATTTTTTTCGAGCTCAAGTCTAAGAAAATTACAAATTTTGACCTAGTATTCTCTTATTCCTTCTCTTTTATTATTATTATTAATATTTATTTCTATTGTTTTTTCCTTGAAGTGTGTTAAGGATCACTTTTAAAATCATTTTGCATAACACTAGGAAAACAGATAACACATAAGACCCAGGGAACGTACAAACTTATAATCAAAAGTCAGAAGGTTGAAACAACCTTAAGCAATTATGTTAAACAAAATCCATACTTACAATTATGTCAAGAACTCACCTGGTATCATTATTGAAGAATTTGCAACCTACAAGTGATGGTAATGTAATAAGTATTTGAAACCACAAATACATTTGCTATGTTACTTAAGAAAATTTACATAACATCAGTTTATGCAACCCATTTATTTATGGCTAGAAAGTTAAACAATAAAGAGGGGGGGGGGGGGAAAGAAGATAAGAGAAGGAAGTTATTCACCACCAGGATGTGAACAAGATATAAATCTACTTAGACTGACTAAAGCAATGAATCGAAGACACGATCATAAAATAAGGCCTAATGCAAAATTACAATGAATCTAGAGACATCATTGTTTTATCTCTCATTGCTCTTATAATACACCAATAAAAAAGAAAATACCACAAGATCAAAATCCGCAATAATAACCAAAACTGAAAATTAGACTAGAACAAGACATTCTAATTTGTGACCTTGCAACTGTCAGGAAAAAAAAAAAAAAAGAACACAAAATGTTTATACAAAGCATCAAAGCAATAACCAATAAGCGTGTGTTTAATGAAGTTCAACCAGTTTGATGTGCTGTGAGAGTTGATCAAAGTGCAAACAGTGTGTTTCTTTCACTAAGACATTATAAACTCAAACCTTGGTTATTGTAGGAAATATGAAGTTAAATACAAACACATGCAAGAAAATCAGTGCCATTACATTGTAGTTCAAAGAAGTAAATAAATAAACATTTAAAGTGCAAAACTACAAAGAAGAAGACCATGTTCGAATGAGCATTCAATACAAACACATGAATTTCATAGATATTATAAATGGCATTAATAATAAAAAAAATGGGGAAAGAAAAACTTAAAATTTATTTAGACTATAGTATAAATCTCTAGAGGCTAGAGAACACTTGCATATTTAAAACCCATTTCAAAATTTAAAACCCATTTAGACTATAGAAACTCATATAGTAGAGACAGTAACAACTTTAAAGTTTCTGGGTTTACATCCATAAGACTCTTGGAAACATGGTGTTTGTTAAGAATAGGAACATATTTATATTTAAAAAAAAATGAAAAAGAAAATAGAAGAAACAGGGGAAAAAACTCACTACCTGTACAAACAACCACAATAATTGTTTTTCCATTATACACTAAAAAAAGGGAAGAGAAAAAAGAGAAGAAGCATTAATTACATGTTACCTTCCTCTTTGATAGTTGGCAATTGCTATGGCAATGTCCATGAAATTGATGGCCAAAATTGAATAACAAAAAATAGAGAAATGACTATAAATTAGTGATAGAGTTTGTGAATATAACAAATACTGAACCTAATAACAATAATAATAATAATGTTTTCTCAAAGATGAGCTAATAGTTTCTCAAATCCTCAAACATCAAAACTTTAACTAAAACCAAATAACAATAACAACAAACTATAATAATAATCTGTAAAATCAAATTTACAAAAGGTAAAAACAACAATCAGATTAAAAGCAAAGCCTGCACATGTGAATATGTTATATAAATCTCTAAATGTTCCTTCAAATCAGATAAAGAATGGGTCCTATTCTCATATGCAAACAGAGTTTCTCAACAAGTTGACATACCTAAATGACAATATGCTGCATTTTTTCGAGGACAATCCACCTCAACTACCAAGTCAACACCAATAAGTATAGTTTTGGTTCAAACTTTGCATTAAATTTCATAGCAATTCAAGTTGTTTGACTTGAAGTTAAAACTACAGTCAAAATTCAAAGTTTTCACCTATGACAAGAACAGTACTTCATGCAGTCACTACTGCTCTAAATGCACACATATAACCTGCCATTTCAAGCCTATGAAGAAAAAAAAAATGAAGGCAAAAAATAAATAAATTATGGCTATGTTTTAGCATATAGAAATCATCACCAAGCAAATAAACTTAGCCTATATCATTAGGATTAGGTAAATTTGCAACATCACTCTACAAAAATCCTTTCCAGATGTTGGCGAAAACATAACTATTTAACAACCCCCCCAAAAAAAAACGAACGACTACACTCAATAAGATAAAGAAAATCACAAGGATAAATGGAAGAGTACATCAGAGATGTTTCTCAGAACAATGATAAACTAAGAGAATTCTTTAAAACAAAAATTTTGAAAAAAGTAATTGTCACTAAAAATAATTTGCTTACACAAGACTTAGAAGAAATGAAAGAACTAATATAACGCTTTCAACTCAATCAAACATAAAATCAATTTGTAAATATACCATAGAGGAATCAAATATTTTCATATTTCGATTTCGATTTCGATTTTCGAATACAAAACAATTTAAGAATGGTCAGGGTTTCACAAAAAAAAAAAAAAAAAAAAAAAAAAAAAACAGGTTCTAGCTGCAAAACCTTACTAAATCTTTAGTTCTTCCCCCAGTCAATGAGTTCGATGATCGTGAGGAATAAGGAAAGGAGAAGGGTTGTAGAACCGGTGGTGAAGATGGAGAGAGAGAAGAAACGGAAAGAGGGAGGAAAGTGATGAGGGTGTGATTTATAATATAGATAGATTTAAAAACAAAATTAAAAATACGTATACAACCACCATTATATAGAAATTGCGAAGAAGAAGAAGAAGAAGAAAGTATATAATCACGGGAAAGTCTACAGTACATTTTATCCAAAAAAAAAAAAAAAGAAGAAAAAGAAGAAAGTATATAAAAGTTTGGCAAAGATATCCGTTGCCACATCAATTACAAATATACATCAGGAAAAGAAGAAGCAAACAAGGAGGTTAAGATATCCATACTCAACGCAAAGAATATCTACAATCTAATACAGGATATACAGCTTAGGCAATAAAGGTTAAAATGAAACTGTCATTTACAAATTTCTAAAATCAATCAACAACAAAAAACAATAGCCAATTGTAACTTGCAAAACGTAATGGAAATACCTAAAAATAAAAAAATAAAAAAATAAAAAAAACAATGATGAACAAAGTTAAAAAATGAGCAATATACGTTTGCTTTCATGTCCATAATGTCAAACCTATTGTCCATGTAAACATATTATTCACTCTATCAAAATTTCAGTTGCTTTTAGATGGGCTTCAAGCCATGGCCTTTCTTTTGTTCAATTGAAGGGGTTGGATTTTGTTGTAGCTGATGACAATAGGTATGGAATTAAGTTTGTGTTGAGTTTAGTGAGTAACAATGACAGGTTTGGAGTAAAGAAACATTATGTGAACTGCTAAGAAATCAAGGTTAGTACCTAACACGTGATAACATGTGCCTACAAATTTGCAAATCTTCATTCTCTTTTGACACTTTTGATCTGCCAATTGGAACCATCAAATTGTAAGTTATATTGATTTTATTCATGCTAAAATGAAGATTTTTTTTTTTAAACTGAACATTTTTTTTTAGAAAAACACATTTAAATTGTTATTAAAATATTAAAAAATATATTCACTGAAAAATAAAAATGATATATAAAGGTTAAGTGTTTTCTAACTTGAGTGTACATGGTTAAATGGGGGGTGTAAAGAATTGTCTTTGGGTATAAATAGAAGCACCCCACACATAATAAAAATAAAGAAGATAATAAAACTCCAAAGAGATGAGAACAGTATAAAGGTTTATTTGAACCAAAAGGAAAATCCAATGAAATCATACTGTTGATTAAGAGTGGTACGAAATATTGCAGGCAAGGAAAACGAACTAATAAAAATAAGTTGTTTTTCCTGATCAATAACAGTAAGTGATCAATGAAAGTATGTTATTATTGGTTTGGGCATATTATCAAACACATGGTGAGCAAAAGATAAAATTGTAGCAAAACAACAAAACAAAGACAATACATAAGCTGAGCCAAATATTAAATAGAATTGGGGCAATAACAAGTATCAATCTAATATAGAAGCATAGAAATCAAGTAATGACATCTCCATAGAAGACAAAGAAACAGCAAAGTGAAAACAATTAAAGGAATGTGAATATAACTGAGAACCGATGTTAATTTTGAATGAGAACAAATATCAGATATTCATTCTTTACGGTTACGGTTTTGAAATCAAAGCCCCAATGGCACAACTATCTTGGGTGGCTATGGATATTAATTTTGACTGATAAAAAAAATTAATAATAGATATTCAATGGTTAGGGTTTGAAATCAAAGCACCAATGACACATTTAGATGAAGCTTAGAGTTAGCAACAAACCTGAACTACGGAAAAGAGTTCTCGGAAAAATTCGATTCGACTGGAAGGGAAGGGAAAAGACGATGACTAGATCTTTGGTCACAAACCCATGGTGGAGACGTCCAAAGAGTGAGAGCTTGTGAAGAAGATGTCGACATGGCTGAAGCCTGGATCGCCGACGAGGCTGGTGGTCCTTGGAAGCTTCGGCTATGGCAGAAGAGAAGAGGGAAGAGAAGAGGGAGGAGAAGAGCCAACAAGAGGGCCAAACACGACTGATTCAATTTTGTTTCCCCTTCTAACTGGCTACACCGGTTGCCTATTTGAGAGTTAAATTATTTAAGTAATTTAGTTATGACCTGGTTATGAGGTAATATGGTATACATAAATAATTGAATATAACTAAGTTATGAGTCAATATGATAGTGGTTATGACTAATATGGTATTGGTTATGACATAAAATCATATAAGTTCATAACTAAATGTATGGTACATCTAAATGTACCATAGCATCACCCTGTAGTTTTCACTTCTGTAGTTTGACTCAAATTTCATTTTAGTGCCAATAGTTTCAATTTGAACAATTTGATCCATACACTTGAAGTCTAGTTTTAATTGGTTTTCTGTTTAAATTTTTGTTAATTTGTTTATGTATACACCTTAGAAAATTGACAAGTATCCTACAATTGTTAATTTTAACTTTCAATTTAGATGAAGGACCAAATTGAAACTAGACTTAAAGTGACAAGTGTCCAAAAATTGTTAATTTAATTTTAATTTAGACGGAAAGACTCGATTGAAATTAGATTTAAGTGAATGGATCAAATTGTTCAAATTGAAACTATAGGGAGTAAAGTAAATTTAGATCAACTATAAGGGTGAAAAATGTAATTAATCCAATTAATGCAATTTAAAGTAGATGGATTTAATTGACACAAAGGATAAACTACAAGGACTATGTTGTAATTTATTCTAATTTTTTGGCTAAAAAGTCAATAAAATATTATATAAAATTTATATTTATATATGATCATTCAATAAAAACATGTTTAGGTAGAATTTAATGATAAAAAGTTGTAGAATGTAATATTAAGCAGAAACCTCTATTTTTAAAAGAGTAAATTACAAATACACTCTTTAAGGTTTGTTTAAAATATAGATTACCTCATGTAGTCTGAAAAATTACAAATACTTCATTGTTATAATTTTTTATTTAACAGAATTAATTAAAAAATAAAATCCTTAATTACATTTCTATATAATAATAAAATTACTTAAATTATTAATTGAAATAAATTTTTAATATCATTAAAAACTGTTAGAAGTAGCAAACTCAATCCAAATCCATGAACCGTCTAATTATACCCATTTAAAACCCATATTAACCCATCCAAATCAATAAATAAGCTTAAATAGATTGCTAATTGTCAAGCCAATTAAAATTGAGTTTACTGGGTTGGATATAGATACCCATTTATGCCCGTCTAAATGGGCAACACTTTTACCCAATTCAAAAAAAAATTTAAAAAAAAATTTGTTAGAAAAAAAAAAACTAAAAAAAATAAAAAACAAATATATATTTTTTTTAAATATTTTTAAAAAATATAGAGAGAAAAAAATAGATGAAGTAAATGGATTGGTTAAGCACATTTGTCCAACCCATTTATTAAATGGGCAGATTTGGGTTGGATTGTTTTAAATGTATAATCCATTTTAACTTGCCTATTTGTCATCTCTAATTGACTTGATAATTTATTAATAAAATTAATCATTTCTTATAAAATTAGAAATTTTATGAGGCGAAATTTAATTTTTTAGAATTATAACAGACAAATTATATTTTCCAAACAAATATCAAAGAAGGTATTTATATTTTATCATTTTTATAAACATATTGATACATGCTGACCACGTGCAACGCGAAGCATGGGGAAAATTATTTTTTGCTCATGTTGATATGGGGTTTCAATTTGATTTTTATTCGTTGAGATCGTGAGATTCATAATTTTTTTTTTTTTATCCATTTTATGAAACAACTAAACACTCGTTTTATAATAAATGATATCATGTGTTATCAGAATCTTATAATTCGTGATTTGATTCGCGATTTTTACAAAATCGATATGAACCTATAAATGAATCTATATTGAAAGTGAATTTCTAGTGAATCGCATGATTCACAATCAATTCACGATTCGATTCACATTTTACGATTCATGCAATTTTTGAAATTATTGTGTCCGACATATTTTCGACTCTTTTCTTCTCCATCTTTTTAATGAAAATGACATTATACAACTTCTAATAGCGTTTAGTACCAAAATAACCAATATATACATATGATTTGTTATTATTTTAGTAATCATGAAATTTTTAATAGGATCCAATTAGATTCAGTCAGGGTTAACATATTTTTAAACTTTCTTCTCATTTTTTTCCTTTAAAAATCATAATATATCTTCTAAAGATGTTTAAGATTAAAATTATACTATGAATTATCTATTGTTATTTTATTAAATTGAATATTACATGTGTAAAGTCAGTTATACCTTTTAAAATGTTTTAGGTTTTAAAATAAAAGATTCTAAATAATTATTTCTTATAATTTGCTCACTGTTACTTAGAAAAGTATGTATGTTTATTGTCTAAATATCAATATCGTTGTTAATTATTGTTACTTTAGAAATTGATAACTTATCTATTTAATTATTATATTTATTAAGAATAGTTGATAAGAAATATCTATAAAAAAATAAAAATAAATAATATGATCTTACATAAAAATCTTTATAAACTTCTTACTTATTAAACTACGTGATTATCATTAAAAATAATATTTTCATTGATTTAAGTTTAAATATTTAATATTTATAAGATATATTTAACATCTAAATATGTAAATATATGTTCTTAAGTAATTTAAAAAAAGTAACTAAATCTTTATGATTCACGATTCGATTCGATTCGTAATTCGGTACAAGAATATTTCGACTAATAATACGAATTTCAATTTGATAACTGTGCACCCGATGACTTCTCGAAGCATGGTAGGGGTGACTATGCTCTGACGGCTACGTGTAACCATGGATTGCATGCACATGTCCAAATATCATGCAACTCGTATCATGCCAGACACGTGTATCTTAACATTATCCAAAAGTGGAAGTGTTGGTTGATATGTATGTATGTATGAATGCAAGTAATGTGTGGAGAGAGAGAGGAGAGAGGAGAGGCCACATTTACATATGGAAGCACACAAAGAGAGTAAAGAGCAGCAGGCAGAGAAAGAAGTGGAAGGAGGAATGAAGAAGAATAGTGAAGAAGAAGAAGAGGTGGATAGAAGAAAAACGACGCCGTATGATCCATTAATGACAAGAAAGGCTAAGGAAGTTATTGGGGAAGCTATCATCACCACCAATGTTGGAGAGGATGATGTTCTTGTCTTCTCTAGATCCGTCAATAAAGTTGATTCCTCACTCGAATGATTGATTGATTAATATTCAACAATATTAATAATGTAGATTACGTGATGTTTTGTGAAGTTAGTAAAAAGTTGATATATATATATATATTTTTTTTTTTGGTAGTGTTTTAGCTTTTTTGTGTTAAAAAAATTGACTTTTCATGATTTTTTTGTGACTTTTTTTTGTGTAGAAAGTTAAAAATAAAAAAACTGGGCCAATGTTCTCAAACCGCCCTATTTCTACCTTTCTTTTTCTTTTTTCTCTTATATAATGTTAATTCCTTACTTGAATGACTGATTATATCATTGATGTTAATTAAGATTTCGTTTGGAAAGTAGATTGATTTTTTAAATTTTTAGTTTTTTTTGACTATTTTAATCTAAGGTTAAAAAATCACTTTTGGAAAGGGCTTTTGACTTTTTTAATTTTTTTGTGAGAAAAAGAATGTAATGATTATGAATTGAATGTGATAATTTATTTTTTGTGACTAAAAAGTTTATTTTATTTTTTATGACTATTTTAGCTAAAAAAACCTAACCTTTAGCTTCCCAAACGAAGCCTAACTGAGATTATAGGTATGAAATTACGTAAAAATACATATTATATAAAAGGGGACTTCATGGTTTTTTTTTTAATTAGAAGAAAAATAATTTTTTCACCTCCAATTGATATTGGATTAGTAAATCCCATTCGTTAATGGGAATGCTACTCATCATCATCTAGGAGATTTGTAGTCGTTAATCTTATGTTATTTTTACCAAATAAATATGATTTATGTGTTGGAACAATCTTCTGTATAAATAAATAAATTAAAATAAATCAAACAGATAAAATAAATTACTTACCGAATTTATTTTACCGAACCGAATAAATAATTAAAAAATCAAGTCGAGTATGTGACACTCTGTCTTTAAGACAGATTCGCTCCACTACGGTACTTACGGATAAAAGGAGTCTATATCCCAAGATACAATAATCTTCATAAATTATAGTAGCACTCCAAACAATTTGTACGGCGAACAAAGCCTGTGTTCTATACTCTCTGAATTTATCTCTAAAATTAGTATGAAGAATAATAATGCATGAGAGCAAAATGAAGGCAAGAAAATCAATTTTTCGGAATTGAATGACTGCTGGAAATGGCCTGCAATATATAGACCCGAACAAGTAGGTTTTTTGAATTGAATATGTGCAAATTCAAATTGGACAAATTCAACATCAATCTGGACAGATCTAATAACTGTAGCAGTTATAAAATTATCCAGAATTGCTGGCAATTTTTTTCAATCTGTTTGAACATTTGAATCTATTGAACCTTCAGTTTGAATCTACTCAAACTGTCTGGGCAGATTTAAATCTGTTTGAAAAAATAGAATTTGTTTGGGAGCAACAGATTTGGAAACTGTTTGGAAAATTGGACTGTATGAGGTACATATGGACAGAAAAATAAAATTCAATTTTGGCACAAAATTAGAATTTAGAATTTCTGGAAAAAATCAAATAAATTTTTCTCCAAAAAATTAATATTAGGACTGACTCGACCCACAACCCACACCTAGCACGGCTCAGCTCGGCTGGTTGGTCGGACAGCGGCGACGGCGTGCACGTGTGTGTAGTGGTTTGAGCTAAGGTTCCACTTGTCCATAACTCCTCTCTTCTACAAACTTGGGGCGCCCCTTGGGGCCCAACTCAAGTATTGCCATCTAGAGCTTATATACATATACAAGCTCTCTTAAAGTTTTAATGTGGGATAAGCCGTATAAGGAAACCCACATTTAATTCTTTAATTGTCCATTCCACGAATCTGAAAAATGACGTCAAGTTCTCATTTACTCATAAATGATTTTGACGAATCGTTTTCACCGTGTGACTTGCTATGCGGCAAGGAACACGTCACCTCTTCAGACCCACCCCAAAAGACGTTTGGGGCTCACTCAAAATTAGGATCAAAGTTAGCCTAAAATAAGCCTATAAAAAACCATTATTTCCAGCAATCCCCCACATGAATGGAATTTGACAAAGAGAAAATGCAATAACATGATCTAATTACAGAGAGTACAGAAATTGAAAATATTCTACAAAGAATAAATAGCTTTTGGTTTTGAACCTTCCCTTGTGAGACACTATTACATTTACTAGCTAACCAGTGAACATGATTTCTTGAATTATTCAGCCGTTTGTATAAATCACGACAATAGAACTCACACAGTATATTACCAGACACAGTTTAGTTTTTACTATTGTGTTCATTTTGGCCCTGAACAACCTGATCTTTCATAAGTGTTCTAGAGAATTGTAGCCCTTCACAAATCTCATAGAACCAGCCCAATTCATACTCACATAGGTGATTCTTATGAAGAATATCCTGCCATACTCCACTAGGTTTACCTAGATATAAGAATTATTAAAAGTATTACTTCACCTAAAAATGCTGCAGACATCACTATTTCATCATAGAAATGGTTAGGAGTTTGACTCTCCAGTGATTCTTCTAAGTCATACACAACTCGGTTGTCCCTTTGAACCTAGATCTTGGGATCTCCAGTCAACTAAGTTGGGTTGCCGTTGTGGTAACTCTTATTTAATAGGCTTAAGTCTCATTCCCCTCGATGAATTATCAACTAAATCTTTTGCTAACCCTTTGGTTAGTGGATCCGCTATGTTGTCTTTAGACTTCACATATTCAATGAAAATAATTCTATTAGAGAGTAGTTGTCTCACAGTGTTATGTCGACGACAAATGTGACGTGACTTACCGTTATACATATGACTCTGTGCTCTACCAATTGTTGATTGACTATCACAATATATGCATATAGCAAGCACCAATTTTAGCCATATTGGAATATCTTTAAGGAAGTGGCGAAGTCATTCTGTCTCTTCCCCAGCTTTATCTAAAGCTATAAATTCTGATTCCATAGTAGACCTAGCAATGCAAGTCTGTTTGGAAGATTTCCAAGACATAGCCACCCCACAAAGAGTAAATACATATCCACTGGTGGATTTTGAGTCTCTAGTATTCGATATCCAATTTGCATTATAGTATCCTTCAAATATTGCTGGATAGCCCAATGTTACAAGTAAATATGAGGTATCTTAGAACCCTTATAATTGTTTTCCAGTATTCTACTCCAGGGTTACTCGTATATCTACTTAATTTACTTACTGTATAAGCTATATCTGGGCGATTGCAATTCGTCAAGTACATTAAGCTTCCAATAATTTGGGCATACTCTAATTGAGAAATACTTTCCTGTACATTCTTAGAAAGAAACAAATTAACATCCACATCAAGATGATTATCATCTTTGCTGAATTTGTCAAGTATTTTCTCAATGTAATGAGATTGTGATAAAGCATAACCTTCTGATATTTTGGTAATTTTCATACCAAGAATTACATCAACAATCCCATGTCCTTTATATCAAAATGTTTATTCAACAATTTCTTTATAGTTTTAATCATGTCATTATTATTATCTATGATGAGCATATCATCCATATAAAGATATACAATGACATAACCTTTGTGTTTGTTTTTAATATAAACACATTTGTCACACTCATTAATTTTAAATCCATTTGACATCATTGCCTTGTCAAATTTCTCATGCCATTACTTTGGCGCTTGTTTTAAAGCATATAATGATTTAACCAATTTACACACTTTTTTTTTCTGGAACAGAAAATCTTTCTGATTGTTCCATGTAAATTTCTTCATCTAACTCACCATTTAAGAAAGCGATTTTCATATCCATTTGATGAATTTCTAGATTGTACAAAGAAGAAATGGCAATTAGCATTCTAATGGATGTTATTCTAGTAACCAGTGAGTATGTGTCAAAGTAATCAAGACCTTCTTTTTGTCTAAAACATTTGACCACAAGTCTTGCCTTGTATTTGTCAATTGATCCATCCACTTTCATTTTTTTCTTCAAAATCCACTTGTACCCAAGAGGTTTACAACCTGGTGGCAAATCCACCAATTTCCAAGTGTGATTTTGCAAGATGGATTCAATTTCACTATTTACAGCTTCTTTCCATAAAAGAGCTTCAGGATTGGACATAGCCTCTTTAAAGTTAAAGGCTCATTTTCTAACAAAAATGTTAGAAAATCTGGACCAAAAGATTTTAAGGTTCTAGTACGTTTACTACGCCTAGGTTCCTCTTCATTAATTTGACCTATGTCTAGCTCTTGTTCTTGATCATGACTAGTAATAATATCATAAGATGTTTTTATTATTACTAGTCTCTTGTCCAGTCTTATTTGGAAATATATGTTCAAATAAAGACGCATTTCGATATTCAATAGTAGTATTTACATACATTTCAGAATGTTCTAATTTATGAATCAAAAACCGATATGCACTACTATTCTTGGCATAACCAATGAAATGCAATCAATAGTTTTAGGACCTATCTTAGTCTTTTTAGGACTAGGAATAGCCACTTTAGCCAAACACCCCCACACTTTTAAGTATTTGTAGGATGGTACCTTTCCATACCACAATTTATAAGGTGTTTGTTTCACTTTCTTTCGGGGTACTTTATTTAAAATATAATTAACAGAAAGTATTGTTTCTCTCCACAAGTTCTGAGGTAATCCAGAACTTATTAACATGACATTCATTATTTCTTTTAAAATCCTATTTTTCCTTTCAGCAATTCCATTTTGCTGAGCTAAGTAAGGAACGGTGGTTTGATGAATTATTCCATGTTCTTTACAAAATTTACCAAAAAGTAATTCATATTCATCACCTCTATCACTTCTAAGTTTCTTAATTTTGTTACCAAGTTGATTTTCAATTTCATTCTTATATTGAATGAAAGTTTCCAAAACTTCATTCTTGGTTCGAATTAAATAAACATAACTATATCTAGTATAGTCATCTATGAAAGTGATAAAATACTTTTTCTCACCTCTAGTTTGAATTGATTTAAAATCACAAATATCACTATGAATTAATTCAAGTGGTTTCGTACTTCTTTCAATTGAATGAAAAGAAGTTTTGGATAATTTTGCCTCAACTCAAATTTCACATTTATGATTTGAATCAATGTCAAATTTAGGTAAACATTCCATATTAATTAATCTACACAAAGATCCATAATTAACATGTCCAAGTCTACCATGCCATAAATTTGAAGACTCAAGCAAGTAAGAAGAAGATGTATTTTTATTAATAACAGAAGTTATAACAGTCATTACATTCATTTTGAAAAAACCATTAGACATGTAACATTTTCCTACATATATCCCCTTTTTGGTAAGTACAAACTTGTCACTTTCAAAAACTAGCCTAAACCTATTTTTACTCAACAAAGATTCAGAAAAAGATTCTTGCGAATATCCGGTACATACAGCACATTGTTGAGAGTGAGTTCTTTTCCAAATGTCGTCTTCAGAATAATCTTTCCTTGTCCTTCAACTTTGGAAGTTGAGGAGTTGCCCATAAAAAGTTGTTTACCATTGTCCACTATAGAATAAGATGTGAACATCTTTTTGTCGGCACAAATATGGCGAGTAGCACCAGTGTCCACCCACCATTCTTTAAGATTTCTGACAAGGTTTGCCTCGGAAACAACTGCAAAAAGATTTATGTCATCTACACCATTGGAAATTTTGTTCACTTCGGTCATATTGGCTTGAATAGGTTTCTTGCTTATTCTTCTTTTGCTTTTGCCTTTGCTACGGCAATCTTTGGCCCGATGTCCCTCTTTATCACAGATGTAACACTTGCCATTAAACTTGTACTTTTTAGTTTCTCCTTCTTTAGAGTCTTGTGAGGAACTTTCTCCAGAAAACTTCTGTTTATTTGCTTTTGGAGCATGTTCCACCACATTTGCCTTAGACTCCATTGGATGCTTACCAGCCCGGCTTTCATTGCGGTTGTCCTCCTCAATCCTCAAACGCACAATCAATTCTTCCAAAGATATTTCTTTGCGCTTGTATTTGAGGTAGTTCTTGAATTCCTTCCAGCCTTGTGGTAATTTTTTAATTAAGGCTGCAACTTGGAAAGATTCACTGAGAGACATCCTTCTGCGTGAATGTCATACAAGACGAGTTGGAGATCTTGAACTTGGCTTATCACAGTCTTAGAATCAACCATTACAAAATCCAGGAATTTGCCAACTACAAATTTCTTTGAGCCGGCATCTTCTGTTTTGTATTTTTTCTCTAAAGACTCCCATAGTTCCTTTGTCGTTTTGATAGGACTGTAGACGTTATATAATGTGTTATCAAGCCCATTCAAGATGTAGTTCCGACAAAGGAAATCAGCATGTTTCCAAGCATCAACCGCAGTAACCACTTATCGGTCAATTTCATCATCTTTCAAAGTAGGAGCATCCTCACGGAGAAAATGTGCCAGGTTGAGAGTTGTAAGATAGAACAGCATTTTCTGCTGTCATCTTTTAAAATCAGTTCCTGAGAACTTCTTTGGCTTCTCAACGTGATTAACTAGCACAGTCACAACAGGAGGAGGGGTTGGAGTAATGGCAACCATCACACCAGTACTTGTTTGAGCATTAGTTTGACCAGTTTCAGTAGTCATGAATTCTAAATTATAAAACAAAATTAGAATTAGAATTTTATACTATACAGAAAATTAAACCAAAATCACAAAATTAAATTCTGTAAAAATAAAATAAACAAGAATTGTAACTTTTATTTTCAATTAATTTGAAGATAAAATAAAATTTTATTTAAACAAATTAATTCCACACAGAAAAATATTTCTATAACAATTCAAAAATTAAAATACTGAAAATAGAATTTTAAATAATTAACACTCAGAAATTATTTCTGAAAATCAAAATTAATTTCTGACAAACTTCACAAATAAATATTCTAAATTGTTAATAACACCAATATAATACTACTAGTTGTCAAAGAAAATAGACAGTATATTACTACTATCTGTCAAACAGTATATTACTACTATTTGTTTTTTCAATCAGAATATTATTTTGTAAAATCACAGAAAATAATTTATGTAAGAAGAATAAAGAGAAAAGGAAACAAACGAAAAATTCTGTATAAACAGAATACTTTGAATCTGTCTTAAAATTGTTGGAGCAATCTTTTGTGTAAATACATAAATTGAAACAAATCAAACAAATAAAATAAATTACTTACCGAATTTATTTTATCGAACCGAATAAATAATTAAAAAATCAAGTCGAGTGTGTGACACTCTGTCCTTAAGACAGATTCGCCCCGTTACAGTGCTTACGGATAGAGGGCGTCTATCTCCCAAGATACAATGATCTTCACAAATTGTAGTAGCACTCCAAACAATTTGTACGACAAACAAAACCTATGTGTTTATACTCTCTGAATTTATCTCTAAAATTAGTATGAAGAATAATAATGCATGAGAGCAAAATGAAGGCAAGAAAATCAATTTTTCGAAATTGAATGATTGTTGAAAATGGCCTGCAATATATAGAACCGAACAGGTAGGTTTTTTTAATTGAATAGGTGCAAATTCAAATTGGACAAATACAACATCAATCTGGACAGATCTGATAACTGTAGCAGTTATAAAACTAGATCTGTCCAGAATTGCTGGCAATTTTTTCCAATCTGTTTGAACATTTGAATCTGTTGAACCTTCAGTTTGAATCTATTCAATCTGCCTTGGGCAGATTTAAATCTGTTTGAAAAAACAGAATCTGTTCGGGTGCAACAGATTTTGAAACTGTTTGGAAAATTGGACTGTAGGAGGTAACATATGGACAGAAAAATAAAATTCAATTTTGTTACAAAATTAGAATTTAGAATTTCTGGAAAAAATCAAATAAATTTTTCTCCAAAAAAATTAATATTAGAACCAACCCGACCCAAAACCGTGCCCGGCGGCGGCGTGCGTGCGGTGGTTTGAGCCAAGGTTCCATTTGTCCATAACTCCTCCCTTCTACAAACTTAGGGTGCCCCTTGGGGCCCAACCTAAGTGTTGTCATATAGAGCTTATATACATACACAAGCTCTCTTAAAGTTTCAATGTGGGACAAGCCTTACAAGAAAACCCACATTTAAGTCTTTAATTGTCCATTCCACGAACCCGAAAATGACGTCAAATTCCTTTTCACTCATAAATGGTTTTGATCAACCGTCTTCACCGTGTGACTTGCTATGCAGCAAGGAATACGTCACCTCTTTGAACCCACCCCAAAAGCCGTTTGAAGCCCACTCAAAATTAGTCCAAAATAAGTCTATAAAAAACCATTATTTCCAACATTATGAAGTTAAACAACCATGATGGTTATGTATATGGTGCCCTATTCCCATAAAACTTTTGAGCAAATAATAAAACAGTAATGGTAGGAACTAACCATTTCAAAAGAGAATATCAAGAAAGTTAGTGTATGATTTAAATTCATCTGTCAGTCCAACATACAAGAGTTGAATATGGATTTATATAATTTTTTATGTGAATTTTTAATATCTAGTATTACTGTTAATAAAATTGTCAAAAATAGAGAGGGGTGAAGGTTTGGGTGGAGAGTTTAGGTAGTTGACATAAATGTAAACTATTTTATTATAATTTTGCTAATGAAAAAAATGTACTCGATTAAAAAGAGAGTAGGATAACATCACCCTAAATATAAAATCAATAGTTTAAATGAGATTATAGGGGCATTCTATATTCTTTAAACACAAGTAGAATGACTAATTCATTATTATTATTATTATTATTATTATTATTTATTTTTTGTAAAGCAAATTTCTTATCCAGGATGTTATTGGCGGGAAAAGTTATTGGTTGATTTAGGATATTGTATTATAATTGGTAAAATGAGATGAAATTTATAAATTTATATTAAGTGATTAAAAAATATAAGAAAATATAATAAATTCTGATTGATGAGTAATATGATTATGTGATATTGTTGAATTAACCAATAATTTTTGTTAAAGGGGAGTAATATTTAATTGTTTATTTATTTTCAAGCTATTTATTGTAGCGGTTGTCGAGCTTCCAACTATGTACGGTTAGAGTAAGGCCTAGTTTGGCATATTTTGAAAAAGTCAAAAAGTCACTATTTTATTTAAGTCACATCATCTTATTTAAGTCACATCACATTTTTACCACATCACTTCAAACTCAATTCATAGTTAAAAAGTACACTTATTTAGAACATCTCAAACAACCCTTAATTATTTGATTTAAGAGTATTGCTACAGGGCCCGAAAAATTTCGAGCCAAACGGCTCGAATTTCTGGCGGTTGGAGGAAGAAGAAGGAAAGGAGGAAGAAGAAGAAGGAGAGGAGGAGCAGAACTGGAGGGGGCCCTAAAAATGGGGTTGGAGGCGGGGTTGGAGGCGGAGGCGGAGGCGGCGGCGTGCGGAGGCGGATGAGCGACGAGCTGCAGAGCGGAAGCGGGCGGAGGCAGAGGCGGAGGCGGAGGCGGAGGCGGAGGCAGCGATGCGACGGCCGACGAGCTGCGACGATCGGCCGACGAGCTCGGCCGACGAGCTCCGACGCCAACGACGACCTGCTTCTCTCTCTCTCTCGCCTGTGTTCTCTCTCTCTCTCGCCTGGGTTCTTCTTCTCAACGAAGAAGAAGAAAGAAAAGGAGAAAAGAAAGAAAAAAAAAAAAAAAAACCCCAAAACGATGTCGTTTTGGGGTTTTGAGCCAATTCGAGCCTCAAGTTTCGGGCCCTCAAACATTTTCCTTGATTTAATGTAATTTTTTAATATTTATAATTAATTTCTGCTTGATTAAAAAATAATATGTTTTTAAGCAGGCGTGAAGAATGATGATGGTAAGCAGCTCATCATTGATCCTCTCGCTAGGGCTAGGCATGAAATTATCATTGATTAGATTAGGACATAGTTCATTATTACATCATTAAGCAAATAATAAATGCCAAACACAAATGCTGGCCGCAAAATTGTAATATCAAAAAAATATATATATATATATATATTATGCAAACAAATTTATTTTTCTCACAATTTTTTGGCATGTAAAGAAATTTTGGAAGGCGAAGTCGAACCCAATTTACTAACCTGATAAATGTCGAATCAATTTGTAAAAAAAAAAAAAAAAAAATTGTAAGATTCGTTTCAATATGAAAATTTTTTAGGTGTGCATTGTATATTATATGTAGTCTTGAGTTCGTTTGAAATGTGGGTTATTTTTTGATTTTTTGACTATTTTAGTTTGAGATTAAAAAGTCTTATTTGGAATAGACTTTTTGATTTTTTTAAATTTTGTAAGAGAAAAAATGAAATGATTATGAGTTGGATGTGATATTTTATTATATTTGTTTAAAATAGCCTATTTTGTCATATATGGCTATTTTAATCCAAATATTCATCCCAAACGGGGCCTTATCAAATTTTTTGAAGTTTTTATAAATTTACGTAAGTAGTTTTATAAAATTGTATGAGTTTAACATAAGTTTGCATAATCATATAAGTTTTTTATGAACTAACGTAAATTTGTTTTGAATTTATGTATTTTTGTATAATAACTTACATAAATTTGTAAAAATTAATATAATTTTATACAAAATTATGTATGATGTACATTGCATATCGAAACATTTTTCAATATCTCATAATATGTGTGTTCAAATAATATATATATATATATATATATATTTATTTATTATTGAATGTTTTTATACGTTAGGATTTGGTCCGTGTGGTTCAGCCTTCGTAGGTTGACTCATTTCGATGACTCGAGAAATGCATGATAGAGGGCTTTTCATGTAAATCATCTATACAAAATTTTAGGAGTGTTTGTGAATCAAAAGTTGAGGTTAAAACAGTTTCGAATGCCAAAAAAAAGTCAAATAGCTTACTAAACTAATAATTTATATTTATGAAAAAAACAAAACAAAACAAAACCACTGCATTGGCAGCCAGCAGTGGGTAGGCCCAGCCTAGGCCCACAGGCCAAAATGACATTTTTGCCCCTATAGACTAATTTTGAAAAAAAATAAAGTTAGGGATAAATTTGTCATTTCAACCTCAAATATCATTTCAAATACATTTTTCAATACAACAACTCAAATAAAAATCCATCTTATTTTTCCAAACACAAAAATTAAAATAGCTTACTAAAATAACCAAAAACTCAAAAAGCCTCTAAAATAGTCACTTTCCAAACACCCACTAAATTGATTAGACAACTCTAACCACATGATTTTATTACATTTATTATTAAAAAATGAATCATGAATATGATTGTGAAAATAAACCATCTATTATTTGAATACAAATGTGAACTGGTTATATGCTTACAATTATTTGATCAATTCGATTTTGTGCTTGCATGATCTGCTCAAAAGATTTTATAATATAAACGGTCCAAACCATTAATCTAGATCTCATAGTGAGCCCACTAAAAGCATCTCCAATTCAGCATCATATGCTTCATCAAATTTGAAGCTTGATGAAAAGCGCCAAATGAGACGCTCCAACCCTTTTATGAAAGTCATATCAAATAGAGGCAAAATCAAATATTTCATCAGATAAATGGAGCCTTTCATCTTTTATCAAATTTAAATTTATCGTTGGGCCGGACAACTTTCTGGATGTTAACCAAGAGCAATTTTGACAGTTTTTTTGTTCATGTCCGGACAACTTTCAGAACATCCGCTCAGATGTCCACTCAGACAATTGGAGATGTGAAAAAATCTAATGAAAATTTTAATTTTAACATTAGAGTAAACGGTATTAAATCAAATTTTTTATCAAAAATTTATTAAAAATTTTAATACGCTGTTAGAAGTGGTCTAAGACCCAACAAGACCATCTAGTTGGCCAAGTTAAGACAATTCAAATCCTTTTTCTATTTTTTTGTTTTTTTCCTTTTGAAAACTCAAAACAAATACTTGGCTAACTTTTTTTTTTTTTTTTTTTGGAAGGAGAATTTTCTCAAAATAAGATACTTTTAAGACACACAAACAAGATAATTTTTTTTGAATGTTCAAATTTTTCTTTTAATATTAAAAAATAAAACAAAGCACAACCAAAGACGGCATAATTTGTCTTTGTTATGTGTGTATGGTTTGGGTTAGTATCTACCATTGTGAGCTTTGTCACAAGTGCTAAAATGCACCAGTAGGACACCGAAGCCACCAAAAATATTTAATTAGTCAAAAAAATTCCACTTGATAATGGCCATCCTTGTTGAAGCCTCCAAGTGGACAAGAGACTTGTCATGAATGAGTTGGACATCTCATCATATGTAATAGGAGGAGATTTCTCTCTGGCTCGGGTTTAGACTGAAGAGTGTTGTTTAGCTTTAAGATTGTGCAACGTTAACACTTTTTATAAATTAAATATTTTTGTCTGTCCATTAAATATTAAGTTAATTTTTTTGTTCAAATATAATATTAGATGAACAAAATTTAAATTATTAATTTATAAAGAATGCTGATATAGCGCATATCCACTGCTCTAACTGGACATTCAGTTCGGACATTGAAACTAGAGAGGAGTTCAGCCCAAAGTGAAAATTGAAATTGAGCCTATTAATTTATACATTAAATTGCATTTTCAAATTTAAACAACAATTTACACACACACACACACACACACAAAAAAGCTAATGATCACATGATTATACATGGTGTCACTAATTAATAAAAAATTATGAAAGGAATTAGGCAACCAAATGATATCATGTAATGTGAAATTTTTTATTGATATGTTTCAGTTCTTACTCACAAATTACAACAAACCACACTACAAAAAGAAATCCAAAGCAAATATGTGGGTTTGATTTGGGCTTATATTTCAATTCATATTGAGATGAATCATCTACTATATATGTTCTATACATGTAAATAAAAAAAATCACAAACACATCTTACAAAACAATTAAAAGTATCGAGAAAAGAAAAACATGAATTAAATTTATGATCCACACCACACTAAATTTAAATCTATATCACATCTTTCATTTTCTCGATACTTTTTTTAAAGCAATTATTCTATTTTTACAAAAACTAATCACAGAACTAGACACAATCTTCTTATGTTTAGTTCTGTAATTAATATCTGCCTTCCTAAACTCTGTCTCTGGAATCACACATGCCATCATGAAGAAAGAACACACAATCTATGACTTACGTTTGGTGGATTTTTTAGCTTTCTGGGCAGTTTCCTGCTTGCCAAACACCCCACAAAAACCACAACCGGAGACTTTCGGAGAGGGAGGATCGATGATAGGGGTGCTAAAGTCGATCTTGACTGTCCGATATGCAGGCTCACTGTTGGATCGAGGACAATGCACCTGTGAAGAAGCTCTTGATCTTGCTAAGTTCTCTTCAACTTTGCTTGACTTCGCTTTTCTTAGCTCTCCTGCTAAGTACTTTTGATCCCAAACTAACCCTGATGAGCCTTGTCTTCTAAATGATGTTGTAGACCTTTGCAAACCGTCCATCTCTCTCTCTCTCTCTCTCTCTCTCTCTCTCTCTCTCTCGCAAACCAGGTGTACTTTGCATGATGTTTCATAGTTGTATCTATTTATACTAGAATGGTGGTAGGCAATTTAATATTACTTTTATTGTTTTTTAACATATATTATTTATTATGTAATTTTATTCTTCCCTCTCCTTTCATTTTATTATCTTAAGGTTTTACTATATTATTGTCAACTCTTAAGGTTTTACTATAGTTATTGTCAACTCTTGGAGGCAAGTGAAATTCTTTTTAAGTTTATTGAATTAGTAGCGTAATGTGCACGGTTTTAAATTAATAATTAATAATTAATTTTAAAATTAAAATTAAATAATAATAAATTAAAATTATTAAAACTTTAATTATTTTTATCACAATTTTGCCTATATTTTTTTTCCTACTATTAATGTTATGTTTTAAGTTCTAAATAATAATAATATGAATCATAATGTAATTAGTAAAAATTAAATAAAAATTATGATAAATTATAAAATTGCACTTTATAATTTTTATTTTTAGGAGCAAAAACTACACCTATGATAAAATATAAATATATTATTATTTTATAAGGATTTCATAATTTTAATTTGCCATATGTTAGATGATATCGTAAACTATGTGAAACTTAATAATATATTATTTTTTTTACTAATTACATTTTTTCAGTTTGCCATATAATAATAATAATAATATTTTTGTGAAACTCAATCTAGCAAAATTTGTTTAAATCAAAAAATTGAATAACAAAATAAAAATGACAAATAATGAACTACCAGTGACTCTTATTCTCTTATCTTTCCTGGAATCAACATTTACCTATCAAGTATAGCTTTTAGATTTTCTCAGAATCGCTAATTTTGACATCTCATATTGGGCCATTTTTTTATTATTCTCTTTCACTCATCTTTGCTTAACGGATCTTCACAGCACAAGTGTAATTTTTTAAAATTATTTTATAAACCATATACCAGTGCTATGTACCGGTTTAACTAAATAATTTTGAAATTAAATAATAATATAAAATTTATTTATAAGAAATAAATAAACTATGGCAGAATGTATTTTTAAAAAAGTACAATAAAATTACAAAAACTATATTTACAATGAAATATAAATACATTTTGTCTTATAAGTTTTACAATTTAGTTTATTTTATATCAAAGATAGCCCAATCTTATAATAAATTATATTTGTCAATTTATTAACTACCCGTTGTCTATTTTGCAAAAATTTACAAATATGCCTACATAGGTATAAAATTATAATTTCTCCTATGTCATAATTCACGAATACAAAAGAATACAAGTTATCTTGAGAATTTATAGTTGTGCTAGATACGAAAAGTGACATAATCTAATTAACTCAACATTTATCTCAATTTGGTTATGACCTAATCATTAGATAATTGTCTCAGCATTAGTTTGGCATGATGAGTTGGGGTGGGTTGGGATTAAAATAGCCACAAAAATACAAAATAGACTTTTTAGTCTTAAACTAAAAAATGTTACATCTAAATTATAATCATTTTTTTTTTCTCAAAAAAGTCATAAAAATAAAAATAAAAAATCCATCCTAAACGAGGCTTTTAGCCCTAGGCTATCCCGATTTTCACTCCATTGTTTATTGTATTCCGGACTCGGTTCCATGGATGTTTGTTGATGTCTATATCGCATTACCATCCTTTAATTTTTTGCATTTGAGTTTTGGAATGTGTTGGGCAGGTTTGAAACATGTTGGTTGGGTGTTGGAACAAATGGTTGCTGTCCAGATTTTGGTTTCTTCGCTCGAACAAAGCTTTTGTTGCTCGAGCGAGCTTTGTGTTTTAGTTCCTTCGATCGAGGGGGCTTTGAATGGTGCGTCTCTTGGCTCGAGCGTGCGTCTGCATCTGCGTCTAGATTGGACCTGAAGGTTGGTATTCTTCGCTCGAGCGTGACTTTTGTCGCTCGAGCGAGCGAGCTCTATATTTCGTGTTTCTTCGCTCGAGCGAGAACTCCTACGCTCGAGCGTGCTTTTGGGTTGTAGACCTGAAGCTTCGCATTGTTCGCTTGAGCGACGCTTCTTACGCTTGAGCGAGGTTCTTTTGTGTCTGGTCGCTAGAGCGACCACTTCTTCGCTCGAACGAGTCTCGAATATATCAGTTGCAGCAACGTGTTTCTTCTTCAACTTTTCATCCCCTTTTTCCTCAAAACCCTAGATCCGGCACACTCTCTCTATATACACTACTTCTCTCTACAGATACTCTTGATTTAGAGTGTCTCCACCTTAATCCCTTTGTAAAAGGGGTAGAGCTTTGCTTGGGCTACACTTTGATCTGAAAATCCTTGGATTTGGAGCATCTTGAGTCTTCATCTTCGTCTCCTTTGGGCTTCTCCTTTTGAGGTAGGGATAAACTATTCCTTCTTATGAGTTTTAACATAAATTTTAGTCATTTTATATAAATGGTGAAATATGGAAATTTTGGAAAGTTAGGGTTTTGAAATTGAAATTATAAAAGAGGGGTTTGTTAATGTGGTGTTCCATGTGTATATGAGACCTTGGGAAAATAGGGTTATTGGTGTAGAATTGATGAAATTGAACCTTAGGGCTAAAGTTGAGAAAATGGAGAAAGTGCTATGATTAAATGTATTTGATTAATTTGTATAACTAATTTGGTAATTATGGGAATATGAAATTGATTTGAAAATCATGAAATTGGATGGAATTGGGATTAAATGGTGTAGTTGAATTGATTAATCACTCACCTATGAAAATATTGATAATTTATTTGTTTGATAAATTTATTATCTGTTTAGAAATAATTATTTTGGGCTATCGGTGGAGGATAGTCTTGATTGTTGTAGACACTGTATGATGATTAGGTAAACTAAAACTAATCAACTGGATTATGTCATTGAATGTAACGGTGGAATTAACACATTGAATATGTGAATTGTTGGGTCATTGTATATGACTATGTATTTAAATACATTGTATATGTATATTGTTTGGGAGGAGATAGGGGATGTACTCCATTGTTTGGGAGGAGAAAGGGGATGGACTCCATTGATAATTAAGTTGGCTGGAGTGTCCAGTGTGAAAGTCTCGAAACCTTATATACATCTGAATGATGTTAATAATTGAAGGGTTGAATATATGAGTTGTAGTCTCATTTCGAGTTATTGATAATTGCAATGTTAAAAATATGAGTTGTAATCTCATCATGAATTGTGGATAATGGAAGTGTTAATAAGACGAGATGTAGTCTCATTTAAATTGTTTGGTTAGATAATGGACCATGTCTATGAATTGAATTGGATAAATAAGGGAAGTGGATTGGAACATGAATGTACTTATTGGTGGCCTTGTAAAGAATGTAAAGTGGTTTATAAGTGTTAATCATCCATCGAATGCTAAGGTTTTAGTTATTTCTCATATCTGGTTTAGCATATCCCTACTGGGTTTTGGCTCACCCTATATGGGACATCATTTTCAGGTACAGGTGATATGCCGCCTCCAATGATGTAGCTTGGAAGGTTTAGAAGCTGAAGGCTCATTTTTTTGTAGTTATCTTTTGTATTACATGTAATTCAAGTCAGGGGCTTAATACGTTAAGAGTTAAAACTCTCTTTGTTATAACCAAGTGTTGACTTGGAAAGTTGTAAGCCCGTAGGACATTTATTTTTGTTGTCAACATGTAATACTTTTTGTAGAAATACTCTGATGAATGCAAATATAATATTTTTTTCATGATTTTGGAATCTTATAAATGATTGATTTATGTATTATTTTGAGAGCGTTACATAGGCTAAGCCAAAAAGTCAACCCACATCCCAAACGAAACCTAAGCATGAATCATTTATTTATTAAATTAGTGAATAAATATATGTTATTATTTTTTGTAATAAAATAAGAAATATGTACATGTTTATGCATAGTTATTAAAAATTCAAACTTTGATAAAATTTTATATTTATATTTAAAATTATTACATGAATAGTTAAGTATATTTATGTGTGAAAAAACTATTCAAGGTCAACCAAAAATATGGGCATTATTCTAACCATACTTTGAGCCTGATTTAAAATGTTGATCTGTCAATTAATAGAAATAGTTAGTAATAATTAATTTAAATTTTATGTTTAAATTATATTATAATTTCTCAGGTTTTGAATAATATGAATTAAATTGAGGGATAGTACTTCCATTAAACATTAAAAATAGTTTAGAAGTTAGATTAAGCTCAATTTTTATGCCAACAATTAAATTCTTGGAGAATTATCTTTATTCATAACCTAATTCCTGATCACTTAGCCCACTTATTTATTTATTTATTTTTAAATTGGTAAATATATTATGATTATTTTTTATAACCAAAATAAGAAAATGTATGTATATTTTTGCCACATTTATTTATTGTAAAAAATTTATATATTTATATTAAAAATTCTTATACAAATAATTAAGTATATTTATGTATGAAAAGATTATATAATACTAGGTCAAACTTAAAATATAGAATTTGTTCTAGTCCTACCTTGGGCTTAATTTAAAAATTGATCAGTCAATTAGTAAAAACTATTAATAATAATCAATTTAAGCTTATATTTAATAATCCATTAAGTTAAGATGGGTATGAGCTAATACTTGATCAAATACTAAGAGTAGTGTATAAACTGAATTTGGTTGATTTTATGCTATATATCAATTCAATTTTTAAATAATCGTTTTGATTCATGCTCAACCAGCATATTGGTCACTTATTTATTTTTTAAAATGGCAAAAATATTGTAAAAATTTATATAACCAAAATAAAAAATATGAATATATATTTGGCATATTTATTAATATTCTAAAATTTCAATTAAGAAATTATATATTTATTTTTAAAATGTGTCTAATATTAAATTATATTTACATCTGAAAGAATTCTTTAAGTTCATAGATTTTATTTTTAGCATAGAACTTGATCAAAGAAGTGAAATTTGAAAACAAACCATAATTTTCAATTTAAATTTTATTAAATTTTTATTTAATACCAATTTTCATGTAAAATGTTTTAATATTTTAAAAATAATTAATTATTTGTGAAATGAAGTTACCATTATAAAAAAACACTAAAAAAAAAAATTGTCTTCTAATAGTGTGAAAATCCATTAACTAAAGAATTAAATTGATGAGATATATAATTTATTTTTTTTTTGAAAATGAATGAGGCTAATCGGAAGGGTGCTTATAATCATACACAATTTCTTTTCACAACCATCATGTGTTAGTATAACTTCGGCATAAATATTAATACATATGAGTGTACAAAACAAACCAAAAGGGGGGGGGGGGGGAATTGTACAAAAGAAATTTAATGTGTATATTTAAATCAAAATATTTTGAAGGTTCCAAATCTTCATTATGAATTTTAAAGATTTGAGAGTAGTTATATATGGTATATGAATAATATAGTAATATAGTAAGAAGCAAGTTTAAATAAAAATCATTAGGAGAGGATTAAGTTGAAAAGATATGGAATATTTTTTTATCTTTTTTTTTTTCGAAAACTATAAATTATGGAATTATTAAATTTTGAAAACTATTACTTTAATAGATTAGCCCATACTATTTTTTAAATTTATTTTTTAATTCAATAAATTCACAAAATTGTTTGGTGAAAATATTTGAAAAAAAAAATCCAAAATTATTTTTCTCTCTAACATATCAATCAATCATTTTTTCTCTCTCATATCAATCAATCACTTTTTCTCTCTCATATCTCCTCTCTCCTCTCACATCCTACACAATAAACAATCATTTTTTTACTCATACACATTTATTCAATTACAAAAAAAAAAAAATTAAATCATTCCAAACTTCAAAACACCAACCAAACAAATTTTCAAATTTTATAAACTCTTAGCATAAAACTATTTTTCAAATACAAATCAAACATAGCCATAATCTTTTGTCTTTGTTCTCATTTCTCCTCATTCTCTCTCATTTGTTCCAATACATATCTCTACCACGTGGTCACTCTAACTAAATCATTCAAGAAAAGAATATTGAGAATTTGATCTCAGCTATGCCACCCTTAAATTTTATTTATACTGATATGATATAGGATTGAGTTTTAATTGATTGATTTTTAAACAATCAACATTTTATATGCAACTGTTTACATTGTTGGTGATAAATTTAAGAATGATATTTTTATTTTAGAGGGACCTAAAGTATTTCTCAATGGTTAGTGATATTTTAGGAATGTAACGTGATTACAAAAGTTATTAATCTTAATGCATCCCAATAGAATTATTATCATCACCCATAAAGTTTTTTCATAAAATAACATAGGAAATTTCATTCCCATTTTACCCTATCAAAAAAAAAAAAAAAACTATTTCTATCATATGACGAGTTAATTCCTCTAAGAAATAATTTGAAATATGAAAGGACTTGGTCTCATAAATTATGTATATATATATTAGCAGTCATTAGAGAATTTCAAAAGATTGAACAACAATGAGGAATATATCATCATATATAAATACATATAGAAATAAGTTGGCATTTCACTATTTTATACATAAGAATTGGCTTATATTGAATTGGCTTCACTCTTTTGAGTCTGCCTCTTATAGGATGCCCCATGCTTTGGATTTGACTAATTCTTTGTCAATTGGCCAAGTGTTATTGTGTGGTAATTACTCTTACAAAGCAACTTGCCAACCTATAATTTAAAAACAACCAAATTTTTTTATTCTTTTTAGAATGACAACAGTTATAAGATCTAAACTAAGGAATAAACTAAATAAATAATAATAATAAAAACAGCTGCATGAATTGAATCTTCAACCTTCCGTTTAGAAATGCTTTAACACTTAGCTAACTGCAACTTGGGCAAGATCGGTTGAGTTCTCGTCTATTTAGACTCAATTCAAAGTACAGAGAGATTTGTCCAAGCTTAAGCTTGAGCTTAACGCAAATAATTTAGGCTAGTCAAACTCAAACACACACTCCAAAAAATAAACAAAACTTTAGTTGTTCGAAATTAATGTATTGTACTTTATAAAAGTAAAAATATATATATATATAAATACAAACTATATAATAAGAAAATTAGTTTGAGTTATGTAATATAATTTATTTTTTTAATATGATTTACTCCAAACAATTGAATATAGTATATTGCGATATGATTTAATCCAAACAGTGAGAAAGTAATTTGTAATTTATAATATTTTTAATGTTTATTATATATATAGCCCTATCTGAATTTAATCCAAACTGACAAATTTTAGCTCAAACCCTAACCAAATTTGAAATTATACTGTCTTGAAGTCCTAAAAATCTTCAAAATAAACTCAAGTTGCATGTTTTTTTTTTGAATGAACAAAACTCCAATCATATAGAATTAAAAGAAAGACAATCAACAAGAGTCGGAGGAAAGTGAGACGCAATCCAAAGGCAAAGACGATCAACAAAAAGAGTGGGAGGAAGGCATGAGACCCAATCCACAAAGGCAAAGCCCAAGCCGTCCAGAACTTGCATGGTTAGATCCATCCCCTTGTTCTAAAGAAGGGAAGTGCAACTTCACACACTCCCAAAACGATTCATTCAGTATGTACTTAAAATTTCAGTCACAATGTGTTACCAGAAAACAGAAATGGCAATGGGCCGGGGCCGGGGATTTGCCCTCCCCGTCCTCGATCCCCAAAAGTATGGAATTCCTCGTCCTCACCCACGATCCCCGACAGAGAACCCATCACCTCCCCCGCCCCTCCCCCTAACGGGGATTGGGTTTCCCTGACCCCGAAATATCCCCGATGGTGACAGAGTTAAAGAGCTAAGTCGTCGTCCTCGTCCTCGTCATCATCATCATCATCATCATCATCATCACACACACACACACACACACACACACACACACAGAGTGATGCAACAGAGTGACACACACACACACACACACACATCTGCAGATCTGAGGAGTCATCATCATCATTACACACACACAGAGGGAGAGAGAAGAGAGGTCTTGATCGGTGGTGGAGTTGAGGAGCTTTGGTGCGAGAAGCAGCGGAGCGGTCAAAGCTCTAGTGCAACAAGCTTGAGAGAGAAAATAGAGACTCTGGTTGTGCCGTCAAAGAAGATGGAGACTCTGGTTGCGTGGCGGAGAGAGGAGAGACGAGAGACAGAGGAAGGGATTAGATTTGAGATGAGAGAGAGAGAGAGAAGATGGTTAGGGTTATTAGATCTGAGAGAGAGAGAGAGAGAGAGATGAGTATATATAGTGGGTAGGTGAGTGAGTGAGTGTGAGAGAGAGGCGAGAAAGGCGAGGTGGAAATAGGACGAGAACGGGGCCAATGGGACGGAAAAACTTATCACCATCCTCGGCCCGAAACCTATTGGGAATTCTTTTTTGAATACCATTCCCAGCCCGTCGGAGGTATTTTTTGGGAAAAAATTGTACTAATCAGGGTAGGGAGGTCAGGTCCCTATTGGTTTGGGTTCAAATTGCCATCTCTACCAGAAAACAAAGTTTTACAAGGTTTTATTGAAGCTCACCTTGAGATAAGGCTGAGGCAAAATGCCTCAAGGCTTTGATTTTTAGATTTTACTCCCCCAAAGGCTTGTAGACACAATCTGAGACATGCATCTTGTATGCTTTTTACGCATGAGTATGTGAGGAATACACATACAAAAAATTTGTCTTAAGGTCTTGTTAAACTTACTCTAATAAATGGTTTAAACATAAAAAATAAAAAAAAATTAACAAAAACCCCTTTTACAACTATATTTTATAGGAAAAGTTAAGTAAACGATCAATCAAAAAAAAAAAAAACCACAAAGTGAATGCTCAATGAGAAGCTCAATCACTAAGGCCTCGTTTGAGAATAGGCTAATTTAATAACTTTTTAGTTATTTGGCTAAAATATGAACTAAAAAAAACTAACATTTTTGAGATAACTTTTTGACTTTTTACGAAAAGATGTGCAAAAAGTAGAGAGAAAAGAAAATCTTTAACTTTTTGGTATGGATTGTTGACTTTTTGACTTTTTTAGTAACTTTTTGACTTTTTGGCTAAACGGGCTAGTTCCCAAACGGGGCTGGAGCTAAGAATACTAATTTCACTTTCAATAAAGCAAAGCTTCCTTCTTTCTTTGAGCATAAATGTATTTACACATTTATATTTAATTTCGATATATTTATTTATTGTTTTAAAATATTTACTAAATATAAAAATTTAGAATTTAAAATGCTTACGCCTTAATACTTCAAGGCTTACGCCTCGCCTCATGAGGGGTGAGGCATTTGCCTTTAAAAACTTTGCCAGAAAATGCTAATCTCCTAGCGAATTAGGTATTGGTACGCACATTCCAAAACATGGTACAAGTCTACCTTAGGAGCAAAAAGTTTGCTCACCTTAGTGATCTGAAGCAATCCCAATTTTTTTTTTTCAATATATTTCCTTAAATGTTACCATAGGAGAAAAAAAGAAAAAGAAAAAGAAAAAATCTAATCTAATTAATTAAAATCTAAGGTGAGTTATGTTTTGATAAAACAAAAACATCAAAAATGAAAAAAATATATATATATTATTAGATGCCTAATAGTTAAAAGAAAATTACTCTAAAATACCTCAAATTCTTAAGTGTAATATATATAAGTCTACTCATATCGTATAACATTTTAGAATAGGTAACGTACTACGTTCCCGTTCCATGTACCGGAACAATCCACGTTCCAAGTAACATAGGACAGAACAGTTCCTAATTTCTACCAATTTGAGTCCTAGACAAAACTAAATTGATTCATTAAAAAAAAAATCCACAAAACACCTCATAACCAATGCCATCTCGGTTCATAGCAAAACAGAACAAAGGCTCGTAAGTAATGTCACTTCGAATTATAACCAAACACCAAATAGCCTCATAATCAAGTTCACCACAAATTTGACCACTACAATACTTCATAACTAACCACTAACATCATTCATAAGTAAGGCCACAAATCTTTATAACTAAGTTTAAGGGGTGTATATATACCATAGAATTTTCCAAAAAATAAAATAAAATAATGAGCGTTAAATGAAAGTAAATGATAGGAGAAGGATAAAAATGTAATTACCACTCCACGAAAAAAGAAATCTCATATCTATCAACTGAAAATATCAAGTCTACTGTACATTCAACAAATAAAATATCTCTCTTTAATTTTATTATTATTATTATTATTTGGTGAAGAAAATGAAAGAAAAGCAATAGTGAATATTAAAGATCACTCCTATGGAGAAAAGGTAACAACTGCTACTCACAAGCTTTCCAATGCAAATCCTCCAACAAGAATGAAAGTATTAATGACCAGCACTGTACAAGAATTCTAAGCTCTAGGTTATGTTTACTCATTAGTAATTAGGATATTCTAAGGCTACAAAACAAACAAACAAACAAACAAACAAACAAAAAAATTTAAAAATTGAAGATCTTTAATAGGATCAGAATCTGTCTAGTAAGAAGAAAAAAACAGCATGTTCATGTAGTAAGATGTAAGGTAACAAGACCCGAGCATACCAGAACTGAAAGGATGTCGATCACAAGCTAGAAGGCGGCTTCTTAGATCATCTACCATCATTATCTTCACAAAGTTGTTCTCATTGTTGATTCAATGATTGTAATTCAGCTTGAGTAGTTTAGCTGCTGTCATTATTGGCATCGAGTACAGGACCCGGTTTCTTTTTGTCCTTGAGGATTTCACTCAGAGGTTTAGGACCCTGAAACTCTTCTGATGTAGTTTGGCTTGAATGCCCTATCAGCCCCCCAGAGGAATACCCATTTTCTGGGGCTTTTCTCTTCTCTTCTTTGATTTGAGCAAGGGTCTTCGGCCCAGTAAACATCGTAGATTCCTCGGTTAATCTTCTCTTCCTTGAAACTGGCTTCCTAGAGATTTCAGATGAAAGAAAATGCGGTTTAGACTGCCTTTTTTCCTTATAATGCTGCCTCGGCCTGTTTGAAAACGAGTCCCTAAACCGGCCATGTTGTCGCGACCTTTCTCGTCTTTGATCAGCCAGAAAAGAAGAGGTGTTCGTGTTCCTTCTTGAGAAACGAGTGACTGGAAGACCATCAATGACCCTGCGTTTCTTAAGATGGTCTCGGAGATCCACACCTCTCCGACCATCAATTACTAAATCCACAGTCAATAATTTCCTCTTTCGGGGATCCAACATTTTCTTCTCCCTCGAGCACCCATGAACTTTTCTGATGTAATCAAATCTTTGCTCATAATTATCAAATTGATCATGAGAATCACGTCTCTCTTGATTGTACAAAATTCCTGCATCATGGTACGTAGGATCATACTCGACACGGTCTTCGTAATCATACCCAAGAAATTACCATTGAGCTCCCTGCCATCCCTATCAATGGAAAGCAAGTATTCCTGATCATCTTCATAGCCCAAACCTTCCGATATATCCCCTACAAGAACATCAAAACCTGGAGATGATTCTAACCAGTCTTCTCGCTCAATAGGACCATCCACTTGCTCCTCCGAGCTCTGATCAGTGCAGACAAGAGATCTGCTTTGAATTAAACCCTTCTCCAGAAGCAATGTGTCTGACCTAACTGAAGTTTCTTCACAATCGGATGTTGATAGATGAGGAGAAGCACTTTGATCTTTGACATTATTAAGAGCTGATTGAACGTCCTCTTTAAGCGTACTCTGTATTTCAGCTTCTCTCTTAGGAGCAGCTTCAGATGGAATTGGAAATGTTTCTATTGGTGCAGATCCTGCATCACTTCTAGCAGATGCCTTATTTTCCAAGGGAAGTGCACCAGTGACTTCAGAAGATTTCCAAGCAGGTGTACCATCTTCATTGGGTCCGTGTAGAAAAGAGCATCTATCGCCTTTATTGCAAAACCCATTGAAATAAAAATAACAGGGTGCGTTGACCTTGTTTGTGGGTGCAGAGCACTGAGATTGTGGAGGAGCAGATTCGGATGACACCTCGGTATGTGTATCTAATGGCTTTTAAAGAAGCAAGAATAAGGTCAGATTACATTCTGTAACATTTGAAAAATGACTATAAGACAAAGATTAAACATTACAAAACACAAGCAATATAGATTTAGTAATGTACTTATAAAAAAAAAAAGAATTATTAACGTACAAATAAGTGGAAGATATATCACTGAGTTTCAAGAATCAAGACAAGCGAGTAAATTAAATGGGAGAGAGAGGCAATTAATGCCGTAGACTTGATGATGATTTAGAAGAATTTTAAGGTCTAGCCCACTGTAAGCTGAGTCTCTGTGGTTTCAACTCCCATTTTCTCAAGCCAAGTGAGACCATGGTCTTGTATGAATCACAGATACTTGCTGACATTCAACATGAGAAATCAATTCTTTCTCAGTCTCCAACATAGCTGCAAAAGGAAAGGGAGAATCCCTGGAGAATGGAAGGTTCCAAAGCATGCGTCATTTCAAAAGAATAGCAACAAAACTTCACCTTACTTGAACACTTCTGGTTTGAATTCTTTCATTCTTCCTGATGAATGAAAGAAAGGACCAAAACTCCCACTTCACAGTGAATGAGAAGATGACTCACTGCTTCCTTGTCAGGTTTACACATAAAACACCAATTCATATGCACTTTCCTTCTAATCAAACTATGAGTAGTTAGCATCTTGCAATGTGCCGTACACCAACAAAGAAAACCACCTTGAGAAGCAGCCTTAGTATGCCAAACCCTTCTCTAAGGAAAGAGAGTCCCCCATGACCCACAATGATCTAATAATAAGATTTCGCACTAAACTAGCCAGAAGAACAACTCCATCAGGCTGAATCCCCTCCACCACCAATGCTTATTTACAATAAACATTGCACCATTGTCATTGTCCAAAAGGGGGCAAAAAGTATAACAAAAAATGATATGAAAGCAAAAATATAAAATCTTACGTATTTATATTCAATTTCTTGACTATGATTGAGACTAATCTATTTATTTGGGGGACTTTGATAGGATGTGTCAACAACATACAAAAATATAGTGGGTTTCATTAGATCAAAGGATTAATATTGCTTCTTTAACAAATCAAGCACAATTGAAAGAGACGCATGCCTTTCTGCGTCTTGCACCTTAGAAGCACTTTATTAAAGTCACCTTGCCTCAGGGGTGTTGAAACACTCATATGTGCTTCGCGCTTTAAGCACACGCCTCAGTGCATTTTGACACCACTAGTATTATACACCAACAAAGACATGTTGAACATCAGTCAGACATAAACAAAATATTGAAGTTCATAACCTTTCAAGTATAGGTCTTAGATTTCACTTTTCAAAGTTGAAAATCTATACACATGCCAACATCATAGATAGTGTTATACACCAACAAAGACATGTTGAACACCAGTCAGTCATAAACAAAATTGAAGTTCATAACCTTTCAAGTATAGATCTTAGATTTCACTTTTCAAAGTTGAACATCTATACACATGCCAACATCAAAGATAGCATTTAATAGTTACTTTATAATAAACTAAGAAAAATGCTAGGAACCCCAAATATTTTACTAACATTTTTACCAAATGTCTCACATGGGTGTACGGTGTGGAGCCCACACCATGTGGGTCGTACACCCATTTGAGACATTTAGTAAAAATTTTGGTAAAACATTTGGGTCCCTAGTAGTACTAGTAAACTAAAGAAAGAATAGTTTTATGCCTATATCAAGGCTCTCTATAGCTTGCTGCAATGGTAAAAGAATGGACTATCAAGCATGAAATGCAAGTTGATTTTGGGGTAAGACATAGCTTCAGGATAGATGTCTAAACAACACAAATCATTCGGGACACGGCTATGACACAATATGTGAACACACCAAAATGACAATTTTCAAATAAATTAGTACACAACACATCTAAGAGACAACAATTACTAAATAGAAATTTTTAAATGTCTACATGAGAATAACAATTATAAATTATTGCTTTATTCTTTAAATTAAAAATATATTTATATTTTATTAGACCAAAACAGTAAGAAATCACATGTGCAAACAAAATATCTTAATATCTATTTAGAAAGCTCTATTCATAAACAAAAATAAAGTTTTGGACATTAGAATTCCTAAAATTAAAAATTATAAAATTTACACATTCACCTTCACACAGTCATCTCAATCACACTCATTTTACTTGCGCCTAGTTTCAATTAAAACTCACACATGATGCCGTAGACTTAGAGACAGCATCTCATATGGGGGGAGAGTTTTTCCTCTACTTATTTTATTCCAAGAGATTCAGAGAAGACAAATAATTAATGAAATATGAAGAATGCAAATCAACATTTCTACAGAAAAGAACACAATCCACAGGTAAGAAGTGCTTACAGGATGTCGAAAAGCACAAGAGGGATTAAAACAGCTCCCTGCCAACCAGTACCAGCAATCTCTCGGGTTAAGCCTCGCAATCTCACTATGTCGATACTCGCATTCAATCCCCTGCAAAGGCAAAGATTTCACATGTAAAACTTGCAACTTATTCGAGCTTTAAGCTCTCGATATTCAAAAGTAAAGAACTAAATTAAAAATCTACGTTAACAAACACAGATACATAAGAGACTTACATACATATGCATTGGTACTGAAAAAAAACTGGTACTTTTTGTTGCTTCTAAGTATACGGATCTATTACATTTGATACTAATCGAAACAATTTAACGATCAATAATCAGAAAAAGGAACTAAAACAAGAAAAAGAAAGGCAATAAACAGCTAAATTTTGGGGAAAAAATCTCAATTCTGTGATATCAGCTGAAAGAACCCTAACACAAATATTGACGGATAGCAAAATGAAAATACGAAAAGCATTCGTGACATGAGCATAAGAAAGAAAAACCCTAGATTGCCACAACAGAAGAGATAGAATCGAATCAAAATTCGCAACATTGAAAACAAAAAACAAATGGAGAGAAATGATGGAGAGTGTGAAAAACCTTCTTGCAGGTGAGAGGAGAGGCCAAGAAGTAGACGCAGTCGGTGTTTCGCTTCTGTAATTCTTCTTCGTCCATTTCTAGAGATAGAGACTATGCAGAGTGAGAGAGAGAGAGAGAGACGGAGAGAGAGTGTGTTGATTTGGTTTTTGGGGGTTTTATTGCAAGTTTCAGGATTTTTGAATTGTGTGTATTTTGCAGTGAAGCCTCTGAACCTTTCTGTATTTCTGTATGTCTCCCATACATTTGTGTTTTTATTACTTATTGTTTATGTATTATGCTATATTTGGATCTTAAATTAAAAAATCATTTTTACATATTTATTTTTGTTCATAATCAGTAAAAAGAAAATGAATTTCTTACAATTATCTTATTTGAATAATGCTTGGGACCCCCTTTTGGGGGTCACCCCTCACCCCCCTTTGCCACATGACGGGTGGTGATTGGAGGAGAAAAAACATAAAACTTACTTCACTTAATTTTATTTATATACTGCATCTTTTTTTTTCCCCTCATAAATTTATGATCTAAATAAAATATTAATATTTGAGAATTATGTTTGAAAAACTCAACAAGAAATAAGTGGGTCCTTTTTTTTTTTTTTTTAAGTAAAGCTTGCCCATTTTCATGGTCCTGTTTGGTTGTTGGAAAGGTTATGTAGAAAAGTGGCTTCCAGAAGAATAGAAAATAAAAGGGCAAATTACATAAATAGTCCCTACAGTTTGAGTTTTGTGTCACTTTGGTTTTTGACTTTTTGATTGAGACATATTTGACTCTGAATTTTGAATCTTGTTCCAAATAAGGACAATTGAATATATAATTAGATTTTTCAACGGTAAAATTGTCAATTTGATAAAATATAAACTAATTTGACAAAAATAAATGTCAAACAAATATTTTTGAATTTTTAAAAATTATTTCTACCTACTAAAAATAAAATTATGTACAATTCATAAATCTTTTAGACATTTATTTTATTTTTTTTACCAAATTAATTTTTATTATGTGTTTGGATGATGATCATGTAAAATTAATTTTAAAAAATTAATCATGTAATTTTTATTAATTTTAAATAATTTTCTCATTGGTGGATAAAAATAATTTTAAAAAATTTTAAAATATTTTTTTGATATTTATTTTTGTCAAATTAATTTATATTTTATTAAATTAACGATTTTACCCTTGAAAAATCTAATGATATTTTCAATTGTCTTTATTTGGAACAAAATTCATAGTCAAATGTGTCATAATTGAAAAGTCAGGGACCAAAGTAACACAAGTCCCAAACTATGGGGACTATTAGTGTAATTAACCCAAAATAAAAAGCTAGTAGGCGTTAAATGTAAGAAAGGACTGTGCTACATCCCCTAATTTTTGGCCCCCTAATCCCCCTAAATTTCAAACCAAAGCAAAAAATATATATATATATATCCAAAATGACGTCGTTTTGGGCATTAGGAGAGACTTTTTTAGGGAGACAAATCATTTTCCATGTAAGAAATGGAACTGTTTGGTTTTAAAGCTAAAAGTTCTTTTAAATAATTTTTTTTAATGTTTCAGTCAATTTTTTATACTTTTTAAATTCATTTAATCTTGGTGTACATAAAAAAAAATTTAAAAACTTTTAAAGTAATTTTTAAAAAATTCCCGAAATAGAAAAAAATACAAAAAAAAAAATACATTTCGTATTTTGTAATTTTTAAATTTTTTACAAATATTTACTTTTTGAGTATACTTAGATTAGTACATTAAAAAATATATAAAAAAATTCATCAAAAACAAAAAAATACAAAAGAAAAATGAGTTTTTTTTTTAAGGTCCCTGGTATTATGATTTTATAGCATAAAGGACACTCAATATTTTTATAATGTCTAATGTCCCTCAACATCAATTCAGGGAAAATTCGATCCAGAGAAAATTCAACCTGAGAAAATTCAATCCAGTGACATTCTTTGGTCCAAACTCAGAGAAATTCTCTGATTTGGTCCAGAGAAATTCCCTGGTTTGGTCCAGAGAAGAAATTTCAAACAGGTAGTAATTAGTAGAGAGTATTACCAAGCTTATACTAAGCACTCTAAAAGTTATAACCAAAACCAGCACAAGCCTACATTAACTTGCCTACTGGTGTGTGAGTGAGAATTTAAAGGACTCAGAAACTGAAATATTCATTCAAAACTTCAGGAAATTCAGACTGTATCTCGCTGTCTCTATCCAATATGGCCTCTACAAATGAAAAATTTCTCTGGACTCCCCAAACCCAGAGAAATTCTCAGACAAACATTTCAGAGATTCTCTCACCTAGAGAATTTCTCTGGACTCCACAACTCAGAGAAAATTCCCAGACATATTTCCAGAGAAATTCTCTCAACCCAGAGAATTTCTCTGGACTCCACAACCTAGAGAAAATCCAAGAGCTTGCTTAATCCACCAAATAATTTATTGTTGAAGAAAATTTGAGTAATCAAACGTCAAACATGACTAGTCTCTTACCAGGAGGAGGAGAACCCAACAAATGGCGTCACTAGCCATCTTCTCTATTCCAAAATACCATGCAAAACCAGATCCTCAGACCTGACTTCATTTTCTACACAAATGCAAAGCTTCGTCTAACAGAGTAAACCCACCGGAGCTGCAACTCACATCCAGACTAGGCACCACCTGCAAGGACACCAACCCATTACACCTGGAGATCTACTACAGTAGACCACCAAAACATCCTCTCTCCAAATACCACTGAACGGCACCGGAGTAACACCCATGCAATGCCATAAATGGCAAGAACAACTTTTTGGAAACCAGACACCAGAGTTACAGGACGACGGAGAAGAGATATAGGTTTTCCAGATCTAGACTGTGGTGATGGTGATGCAGGGACGACGGAGCAACGAGGATGACAGGGGGTAGGTCACCTAAGCTGGGGATGGCGAAGGAGCTGCAGTCGAAGCTGGTAATGGTTACAGTCAGAAGAGGAGGGGTGGTGGTTGGTGGTCCAAACAATTTTCAGAAACAGCATCGTCATTATCTTCATCCCTATAGGATTCAAAAGGAGGGGTTAGCTCATCGTTTAGATCGGGCACGGAATGAGAGACAAAGAGGGGATATGTTTAGGGACCTTAGACATCAAAAAATAATTTTGTGGATCTCTTCCATTACGAAAAGTGGGAGAGGGACCCTAGACTAATTTTCCCGAAGAAAAAACCTCAAAAACCCATTTTCAGAATCTAAATAAAATAGATAATATTTTTATAGCTGATAACTCCAAAAAATATTCCAAAAAAAACTTTACTTAAACTTAACTGCGGTTTCATCAGCAATGCTGGTTCATGAAGATGCTATTTTAACAGAAGACGGTTCATAAAAACCCTAGAAAATGAGAACACTCGGGGCACATCGTGATGACACGTGTCCTCAACGAAGCTGTATGTATGTATTGCTTCAAAATTCACTTATTCTAACAAATTTGAGTTAAAACGTAGTAAAACAATACTGATTTTCTCCGAGTCCATCAAAATTTGTAAACCATTTGTTCTGTATATCCGAGTTCCTTGAGTAAGCCAGAGACCTGCAACAAAAGCAAAATCGAAAGGAAATGCCTTAAGAGGAAACTAACATATGGGTTTGGATCAATATCAACACATGAAATGCAAAACGCTTTTTCATACCTCGCCTTGTGAATAGTCTTTCGCCTTGTCACCAGATATATGGTTCATCATTCCAGGGGGGCCACATACCTGAACAAGCAACAGAAACCGACTTGAGTAATTGGAACCAGATATGAAAATGACATAATAAAAAAATTTGAGCACAAACAATCTTAAACTATATGTCGAATGCAGTGCACATAAAGACTAGAATTTTTGGTTCGGTTAGTCTGCTTTTAAGTGATTACTTTTATGCCGATAACCTTTTAGATGAGCGAACTGTGATATATTTTGAACTGCACGATATCCCAAACCTTTGAATAAATTTTAAGTTAGGAACATTTTTTTGTTTCACCTGTTCTCGTTATTTTATACAATTTTTGTACCTCAAATTGCAGAAGCGGTTTCTATATAATGCAGCTTTAGAGCAGAATATAGGGATAGGGAAGCGTTAGTTGGCTTATGTTAACGCTATGTTTGGTTGAGAGATTTGGAAAAGAAAAGAAAAAATGTAAGTGGAATGTGAATAAAATATACTTACATTTTACTTAGTTTCACACACTTTTTCTCTTTCACTTTCCAAATCCTTTACCAAATCCCCTAACCAAACACAACGTAAGTGCTTTAAGGCTGTGTTTGGATTTTGAATTTGAGTAGGCAATTTTTTAAGGGAAAGGAAAAAGAAGAAAAGTGAAAAAAAATAAAAGCTAAATGTAACAAAAAAAAAGGGGGACAAACTTACAAGGATAAGAGTATCATCGCTAGGACCAGGTAAGCCTTTGATGGCCATATCCTTCGATATGTAACCTGTGCCTCCATTCCAATTGTTTGACGGTTTATCAACGGTGTAGAATATCTGCAATTTCGCATCAGAACATAGGGTTTCCAGTTCAGAAAAAAGTCCAATGTTAGGAAATAAGACAAGTTTAATACTGAAACAGTTGGTACCTTCAAATTTGGGTGGCTAGCAGCAAGCACGTCAAGCTTCTGTTTGAGCAGTATGTCATCAGGGGAAACATTGGCGTAGAGCAAAGAAACCTGGATGGAAAAAGTCATCATCAAGCCATAAAATTAGACTTATTGAGACAGAACTCATCATGAATTATTCAATAACATTTCACCTACAAACTAATAATACGAAAATGTATTGAGATTGGCTAATGCATAACATGTGCACCAAATCTCCAAATGTTTCCAATTATGACCAAACCTTCGAGTCATAACTATGATAAAATTGACTGGAACAATCTAAAGATCGAGAATTACATGCAAAATATAAAGAGATAATAGGTTACCTGTGTGTTGTCCTCGGGATTTTTTAGAATAGCCTCAATTACCTGAAGCATTGGAGTAATGCCTGTTCCACCCGCAATCTGAGTGAAATGTATACATTCACATTTCAGATAAAGTAACCATACATATGCATTAAACTTTCACAATTACAGTGGACAAATCAAAAATATATACATCAAACATAGGGACATCAAATAATATAAAACATGTATATTAGAAAGCAATGATAACAAAGGGGATGAGAAAAGAACTAACCACCCAAATTTCCTACTGTCTTCCTAAATATAACACTCTACTACGCTGACTAATAACCTTCAAATAAGTGTAGTTGTATTCACATATAACCTTTGATAGTGCTGAATGGAGAAAAAAGATTCATGTAGCCAATCCCACTTGATTGGGGACACAAGGCTTAGGCCTGGGCCTTGTTTGGCAACCTTGGTTTTTAGCTAAAAAATCAAATAGCCACTACAAGTTATCAAATCATTCTCTTTACTTTTCTGCATTTTTTTTGTAAAAAGCTAAAAAACCACTATCAATTCCTAAACACCCCCTTAGTTTAGTTTGGTTTGGTTTGACATTAAACAATGGAGGTGTTCTGAAGAAAGGCATTTTTTGGAAGTTTGGAAGCATAACTTTTTTCTAAGGGTGCATTTTGGCGGTTTTTTTTTTTTTTTTTTTTTTGGCAAGGTTAACAATATAGTGCAACTGCCATAGGAACAGAGCACTAGAAAACCTGAGGTTTATAAGGGCTCTGTGAGAAAAGTTGCAGAGGAAGGTTTGCACCTGAAATGATATTTCACCCCTTGCAGAAAATCCAAGTTGTTATATGTAGAGTAAATTACATGGCTGTTGGGCATAAGTATTCTAAAGATCCATCCCTAAATTTTAGCATTTTTTACTTGCAATGTCTTCAAAAGTTCAAATATAAGGCATATCCTCTAGATTGTTTTCTTTCCTTTTTTTGAGTAAAAATTAGTACTGAAGTAACCTCCACTGTCAGAAGAAATTGAGTTCACAAGCATTTAGTACCAAATAAAATAAATATATCTAGGGTCTCTATCTGTCACTTAGAAACTTTAGGGATGGCAAATTGAAGATGATGTCTATGTATTTTTTAAAGCATCATTGATTCTCCTAAGTGCTTAAACTAATTTAAATTCATATGCAATCAAGCACTGCTAAATGTAATTCATAAAACTGCAATAGTTACGTATAAACATGAAGCATGTCATCAGTAGGATAACTTTATAAATCCAATAGAAAAGACTAATTCTGAGTTAAAATCCTACAATTTGTTTCTTGCTCGAACTTTTCACTATTTTCTACCTTGATATTGAATAAGTATGCCACAACCAAGGTTCTGAAATGCGGTTGCGGTCGCCGTAACGGTGGCGGTGGCGGTGGCGCGGTTGCGGTCGCCGTAACGGTGGCGGTGGCGTTGGCGTGGTTGCGGTTGCGGTTGCGGGATGTAAAGGCCGTAGCGTAACGATTGTGGTAACCGGAACCATGAATTTTTTTATTTTTCGCACAATTTGAAAAAAACTTACCGATACGTATATTTTTTTTCCATGATCATATTTATTGGGTTTAAAATAAATATTGATCAATTTTATAAATTTTTAAATATAATCCAATATATTTCATATTTTTAAATCACTATAAACTGAGTTTTTTACATTTTCTTTTAATAATTAATGACTTTATATTATACAAAAATCAATCACTAACTATTATATATAAGATAAACAATGACAAAAGTAAGAAAATAAATAAGAGCCTAAATATATATATACATATTTTAACCAAGCCAAATAGATAATGATTACACTTATTATTATTATCAAGGTTTTAAAAAGCGGCCGCAACCGTTACGTTACGTAACGGTTTTGGCGGTTACCGGCACCCGTTACGGCCACTTTTGCAGTGTGATTGAGATTCGCAAGTGTGTCGGCTGTAGCGGCTACCATAGCGGTCGTAACGGTACCGTAACAGCCGTAACGGCCTGTTACGCACCGTTACGTAACGGTTCTAAACTATTTCTTTTGGAAAAACACACAAAAAAAAAACTGAAAATGGGGGAAGAGGGATAGAGAGAAGAGGGAAGATAAAGAAAGAAAATGGAGGAGCAAGAGATAGAGAGACAGAAGAGGGAAGATGAAGAACATGTTATTGATTTGTTGAAGTTGTATGACCTATGTTATTCTATTCAGCTGCTATCACCAAACCATTTTGTTTGTGTGTGTCTATCTATATATTATTTAAAATAATTATAATAATAATAAGTGTGATCATTATCTATTTGGCTTGGTTAAAATATGTATATATATATATATATATTTAGGCTCTTATTTATTCTCATACTTTTGTCATTGTTTATCTTACATACAATAGTTAGTGATTGATTTTTTGTATACTATAAAGTCATTAATTATTAAAATAAAATGTAAAAAACTCAGCTTATAGTGATTTAAAAATATGAAATATATTGGATCATACTTAAAAATTTATAAAAATTGATCAATATTTATTTTTAATCCAATAAATATGATCATGGAAAAAAAATATGCGTATCGTTAAGTTTTTTTCAAACTGTGCGAAAAATAAAAAAATTCACGGTTCTGGTTACCGCAACCATTACACTACGGCCTTTACACCCCGCAACCGCAACCGCAACCGCATCACCGCTACCGTTACGGCGACCGCAACCGCTTTTCAGAACCTTGATTATTATTATTATTATTATTATTATTATTATTATTATTATTATTATTATTATTATTTTTTTCAAACAATACATAGATAGACACACACAAACAAACAAAATGGTTAAGTGATAGTAGCGGAATAGAATAGCATAGGTCTTACAACTTTAACAAATCAATAACATATTCTTCATCTTCCCTCTTCTCTCTCTATATCTCTTGCTCCTCAATCTTCTCTCTTTATCTTCCCTCTTCTCTCTATCTTTCTTCCTCCATTTTCAGCTTCTTTTTTTTTGTGTTTTTTGAAAGAAGCAGTTCGGAACCGTTACGTAACGGTGCGTAACAGGCCGTTACGGCACAGTTATGACCGCTACGGCCGATACACCTGTGAATCTCAATCACACTACAAAAGCGGCCGTAACGGGTGGCAGTAACCACCACAACGTTACGTAACGGTTGCGGCCGCTTTTTAAAACCTTGGCCACAACATAAACTTTCAAGGAAGATAACTCGCATTAGTTTCTAGTATAATATTATGACATTTGAGAACAAATTATGAATCTTATTTTGAAAACTTGAACATTCTTCAAACCTGCACACTCGCAGTCTTTTTTCTTTTTCTTTTTTCCCCTCATGGACTCCTTGTTTGTTGGAAAGGGTGAGGGAGGAGGAAAAAGAAAAATATGCTACTCAAATGATTAGTAATTAAAAAATACATAAACCTATGCTCTTCCACGAAGGTGTTCTACAAAATTCCGAACCTGAAACTTCTAGATTCCTTGGAAATTTAACTAAGAATTTCTGTCGCATTTATGACTTAAGGCATGCTTTTCAAAAAAAGAGTATGGCATGCCATGGATGGAGTACGCAGATAAGAATAGCCTCTTCAATCATCACATTTTAATGCAAATTTGTCTGTATTACTAGTTGAAAGCTAAGAGCTCTATCCTTCCTTTTTCCTTCGTCTTATATTTTTATTCATTACTGTTAATCTTTTAGTTGGACTTCCTTGAATAGTGATGAAATAAAGTGGACACATTGATGCCCTATCCTTACCATTCCAATGTGTTTCTTCATATTGGGACTATATCTGAGCTTTTCAATAGGCCTGCAAGAGAAAAAATGGATCCAATGGTAAGAAGAAATACAGAAAAATACTTGCCTACTGGTTGCTCATGTGTATGCCTTACCCTTTCACTTCCACTACATCGCCTGGTTTTAAGCTTGCAAAATGCTGACTCATTTTCCCATCTGGGTACACCTGCAACAATTTGTAAAGGTCAAAGGCAATAAAATTTCAAAATAGTTGCACATTGTAGAAAATTAATGTATAGATATTATTGATTGATTGATCTCAATATATATATTTATGAAGACCATATTACACTCCTTATATAGGAGAAAACAAGAGCTACTATTTGTGCCACTAAGAGCCACTATTAACACTAAGAGCCACTATCACCACTAAGAGCCACTATCTATATCCTTACATATTATATACATCCACTACATCCACTATCTAGATCACTAACTACATCCACTATCTAGATCACTAACAATACATTACATATAATATACTAACAGCCCCCCTCAAACTCAAGGAGGATAGAGACTAGCCAACTTGAGTTTGGAGAGAGTAACAAAACAGGAAAATAAACTGAAAATAAAATAAAAGTGGATAGGAGACACTGTATGGTCGTGTCAGACCGTTGTAGAAGACCGTATGGTTATGGCAGACCGATGTAGAAGACAGTTTATGGGGTCATGTCGGACCGTTGTAGAAGATAGTTTATGGGGTCATATCGGACCGATGTAGAAAACAGTTTACGGGGTCATGTCGGACCGTTGTAGAATACAGTTTACGGAGTCTTGCTGGACCCTTGTAGAAACTAACCGGAATCAATATCAGGACAGTTTATCGAGTCTTGTCGGACCCATGTAGGAGCTAACCGGAATCATTGTCGGGACAGTTTACAGAGTCTTGTCGGACCCATATAGAAGCTAACCGAAATCAAAGTCGGGACAGTTTACAGAGTCTTGTCGGACCCATATAGGAGCTAACCGGAATCAATGTCGGGACAGTTTACAAAGTCTTGTCGGACCCATATAGAAGCTAACCGGAATCAAAGTCGGGACAGTTTACAGAGTCTTGTCGGACCCATATAGGAGCTAACCGGAATCAATGTCGGGACAGTTTACAGAGTCTTGTCGGACCCATATAGAAGCTAACCGGAATCAATGTCGGGACAGTTTACAGAGTCTTGTCGGACCCATATAGAAGCTAACCGGAATCAATGTCGGGACAGTTTACAGAGTCTTGTCGGACCCATATAGGAGCTAACCGGAATCAATGTCGGGACAGTTTACAGAGTCTTGTCGGACCCTTAAAAGGCGTGCCCAATCTTATCAAAAAGTGTGCCATCAAAAGGCGTGCCATCAAAAGGCGTGCCATCAAAAGATGTGCCCGACAGCCATCAAAAGGCGCGCCGATTTGTCGTCTGGCGTTGAGAGGCGCGTAAGGCGCGTGTCTGCCTTGCCTATTTAAACCAAGGCGAGGCTGCCGCTGATGCATAACAAACCAGCTGAAAAAACTCTTCGTTCTCTCTGTAATACTTCTGAGAGAGATACTCTGTAACACGCTACAACCAACCTTGAATATGGCCTCTTCTTCCCGCCCCGTTACCCAGAACATAGCCTCTTCGTCCCGGGGTCTTACTCTCTTTCCCGACCTCAACGAGGCCACAACCCAGAATATGGCCCTTGAACCTCAACCAAGCGCCCCTAGTTTTGCGCCTTTGAACTTTCCGATGCTGTCTGTGGAGCAAAGAATGGCTGCACAATCGGATATTGAGGCGAATTATTACACATTGAAGTCATGTGTTGAGACAATGACGGCGGTCAACAACCTGTCGCACCGGCTTCAGAGTAGAACAAATGAGGTGCAGCAGGTAAAAGCCCAACTGGCTCTGCTCCAGAACATGTATACGGATGCCCGAGCAGAGATATGTATGCTGAAGGCAGAAAATAAAGAACTGAAGCGGAAATCCACCGTGATGCTCAGATTTGGAGGTCCTCCATATGTGACAGTTGAGGAGCAACGGAAAGTGAACGTGCTCGGCGGCGTGGGAAACATGGAGGCAGCACCGGCAAGGGATGCCCAAGACAAAGGCAAGAAGAAGAGAACAGCTGAAGAGGCGAAAAAATAAGGCTGGTTTTTGTGGTGGTTATGGGTTGTGGCTGTTTTTTTGTTGTTGGCTTTTTTTTTTTTTTTTTTTTTTTTTGTGTAAAGTGGTGATCGGGTTTGATCCCCGGCATGAATAAAATAAGGTTGGTGTGCAAATCTGAATGGTATGAATTTGATTTGAAAAAGATTAAAAATAATGTGAAAGAAAAAATAAAGAAAGAAATTGGACGGATGAGCATTGCCGACTCATTCACGAGGTGCGCATAGAAGGGGAAATCTCTTCATCCTTACCATCCATTTTCCTTATCTGTTGATTCAAGGCCAGCTCCGCCGTTCTTGAATTTTTCCCCCTTTGTGTATCCTGTGACACAATCCATGTTTTCCCCAACTATGGTGGTGGACAGGCAAAAACCTTTGTAGGGTGTTGATAAAAAGAAGAATAAATAGTAGGCCCAACTAGACAAGGACTGGAATAAGATATCAGACTCATTACAAATTTCCTAAATTATATCACCTCTGATTAAGTGAACGTCTCAAGCTATCATCTGGTAGTGTCCATGAAACCAAATGCCCACTAGAATCCCCACTCAACAACTGCTTCAAATCATCTTTAACGTGAAGGGCAGTAACTGGATCCTTGTGAAACTTTAGAACCTTGTGAAGGACCAACCTGTATTCTGGTACTTTATTGCCCAGCCCTAACAATCCCATTGCATTGTTAGTTGCCTTGCTTTGGGCAATCCTCTCATCAGAGCAGTGAATAATTTGCCAGACCTTAACAGCTCCACTCTGGTGACCTGTTACGTACCAGTTTGTCTCAAGCCAATCAGAAAAGGTACAACTTGTCACTGAGAGAATGAGATCAGATGGAAGTTGGGACGTGTTGACCACTGCAAGGCAGTCCCCGTTGATGCTCCAAACAGAGAGCATAACTCCAGCAGCAGTTGCAGCGGTCGTGGAGTTGCAGCGGTGGTGGCTCGGCAGGGTAATGTCTATGTTCAGTTTAGAGAGGAAGAACATGCTGCAAATGCTCTAAGGAATCTGACTGGAAGATTTTATGCTGGTCGACCTATCATTGTTGACTTCTCGCCAGTGACTGATTTTCGTGAAGCCACATGTAGGCAGTATGAGGAGAATGCCTGCAATCGTGGTGGGTATTGCAACTTTATGCATCTGAAAAGGATTGGCAGAGAGTTGAGACGCCAAGATCTCATTCTGCTGTAGAGAGATCAAATGATTGGCGTCTTTGTACTGGGAGCTTATTAGGTCATCATAGCTAATATTTGTAGCACCAGGGGCAGCAGACAGGTTCATTGGGAAGTTGCCGGGGATGCTGGTTGAACTTCCAAAGCCACCATACCCAGAAGCTATAGCAGCAGATGGAGGCAAAGTGTTGTTGAAGAAGCTGTCATGGAAGAAGAAATTAGGAAATTTGGGTTTAGTGGCAGCGGAATAAGGTATGTGTAGAGGTCCGGCGGCGGTCAAGGCAAGGTTGCCGCCCGCCAGAAGGCGAAAAACACTAAGAGCTTAACCTATAGCTCTGATACCATGTAGAAAATTAATGTATAGATATTATTGATTGATTGATCTCAATATATATATTTATGAAGACCATATTACACTCCTTATATAGGAGAAAACAAGAGCTACTATTTGTGCCACTAAGAGCCACTATTACCACTAAGAGCCACTATCACCACTAAGAGCCACTATCTATATCCTTACATATTATATACATCCACTACATCCACTATCTAGATCACTAACTACATCCACTATCTAGATCACTAACAATACATTACATATAATATACCAACACACATCTATAGAGCAAAGAACATTTTCATAATAAGCAAAAAGTACATGCATACCTTAATCAACAAGTCAAAGTATCCCTTAGAATCAGGATCTGATATAGGAGTATACCTAAAAATGGCACAAACTTGAGAAGATTTTCAACAATTTGACTAGATGTTAAAATGTAGTAGGTTATAATATGAGAAACAATGTAATTCAAATAAATAATCTACATTCCACAGGAAAATCATTGGGGAAACCATTGAAGTATGTTAAATGAAGTGATATAATTTAGAAACAATGGATATGCGATCTTAAAATTGAGATTCTACATGAATCGACAATAAGAAAGGCGTAACTGATAACACCAATTCCCTTAAGAATTAACCCGATCAAGAGAAAAAAAATGGACAAGAAGACTTACGGGCGAATGACATATTTCGTTTTTCCTTCAGCATCTTGTCCTAATGGAGCCCTTCAGTAATAAAAGAAAGGTGGTGAATACGGCTGATATATCCAGTAAATTAATCCAATAGCCACCTTAACTCCAAATTGAAATCTTAAGACACAAAAAATATATATTATTAATATTATTTTACAAGTAGTTCCTCTTATTGAGTATAGCCAAACATACCTTGTAATAATGCATGATGCTACATCAAGACCCAAATTGGCAGTGGGATCAAATGAAAACCTAGCATTATGAGGGGAACAACACAGTTAGAGTGAATGAGCTTTTGATCAACCCAAATATATCGTAACATTCCATTGTGATTCTAATGCAAGAGAATTCACCAAGCGGCTCTTACGACAGAAATTCATTGAGCTTTTACCAGCATGCATATGACTCATTGACATTGAACTAGAGCATATCGTGTAATTTCAACAAATGAATTCATTTCTGTTTTCACTTTGGTAATAATAACGATGCCTTCCTAGCTTATAAAAAAATTATAATGATGCATTTATTAAAATCAACATTTTGTATGTTTTAAGTGTTATGCAATGCACGCAGCATAAATAAATTCGTATGGGTCATCCAATCCACCTTAATCATTAGATATTTAAGTGGAGGTACTTCTGGAAAGACAAGATTAACTAGAAGTTTTATTAATTGATGCAACGAACCCTCTCAAAAGAAGATTTAATTGAATCAATCTATTAAATCAGCAATACTCGTCACTATTGATCATGTTAAAAACTTCTTTATGGTGCTACCTTGATATGTAGACAGCCAAACCGTTCAACTTCAACGAAATGAAATAAATTAAAGTTCTATGTGGAACTTTGAAAGTTCATTTGTGTCTGTGGTGTGACCAAATTCACCCTTCTGTTTTAATAATCATATAGCCATGATCAGCTGACTAAAAGCATCACTGAAATTTACAGATTAAATAGGCAGCTGATAGTGCAGCTGAAAATATGACAAGACTACTTTAAATATAACATGGTTTCATTGATCAACAAGTATGCAAGTAATTTAAAACCAAAATACATCTGAAGAATAATGGTGACAAGAGGATGACCTGAATAAGTGAGTATTGTGGCTGACCTTTGCTCTGTCTTGCAGCTTAAACTCAAGCCACTTATTTGGATTGAGGGCTGGGGAAAAGAAAAAAAAAATCATCAATTCAGCTTAGAAGAAAAAAAAAAAAAAAAAGATGAGTATTTGTGGCATTTGTGTAACAATTCAAATTTTTAATTATTCTGTAAAATTTATACTAATATTATTTAATCATAGTTAGGAAAATATACAATTGATTTTGTATTATTATATGTAATTTTGTAAAATAATATAATTAGTAAAAAATTTTGGGGTCAAAGTATAAATAAATAAATAATAATAATATAATAATAATAATAATAATAATAATGGATGTGGTAGTAAAATAAATAATTAATTTTCTGTTGGTATACGATAAAGTGTAATTTAATTAGGGATTAATTTGTTTATATAGTTATATTAAAAATTGGATCAAAGTGTAATTATCTTAAATATTTATTAAAGATAAGTATAAATCTATGAATTTATTATCAAATCTGTGGGATGATATGGGCCTGGCCACGTGTTGGCCAGAGAATGGTTTTACCTCCCTATTTATAGGAAGGAAGTGATTCAGCTGGAAAGAAAGAAGAAAGAAAGGAAAGGAAAGGAAAGGAAAAAAAATAATGGAAGCTGAGAGGGTCTTTGATAGTGGAAAGAAAGAATGAGGTATTAAAGTTAAGGTGAGTTATATTATCCTTGAGTTACCATAATATATTTTACGTATGTTTTGACTTACCATATTTATTTTATACAAGTTATGTTTTATAAATTATTATTAATTATATTAATATTTCGGTTACGTGGGTTATTTTCTAAACTCTATTTGCTAAAATGAAACCCATAGATATGTTTGTTTATATTTTAAAGAATATTTGACTATAACTTTATAAACAATTATGTTTTGTAAGTACCACCACGGGAGTCACACCCCTTGGGGGACTTAAATAACCATTGGCTTCTGTTTGACCACTTTGTGGCCCTCTGTTGTCATGAATCCATTGACCCTCTGATTTCTGGTGTGGAGCAAAGTGTTGTACGGAGCTAAATGCTACACTATTGTGGGAGCCACCTCTAGAGTTCGTACGAACTACCTCTTGAATCCGTATCTCTGTTCTGACTATCACTCCTGTGACCTCTGTTTTGTTCTGCTCGGTACCGTGGTTATGGTTATTTATTTACATAATCTCAATTTTGCTACTTAAAAGATTATTTGTTCAAACTAAATTATCTTAAATATTTTAGTTACATAACTATCCATGATGATTTTGTGTCTTTTATACGCTTGGTATAATATTTCTCACTCTGCCATGTGCTTATAGCTGTTTACCAATTTTCAGGAAACAATGCAATTCAGAAATAGCTTTTGAAAAGTTGGGTTGCGGAATAGACACACACAGCACTTTTATGATATTTTTATATGTAAATATCGGTCTTTTTGGTCAATACATTTTGTAATAAAAATAGAAACTCCAATGTTAATTTTGATACCCTCACTTGAATATTACTTCCGCTCGCGTTTATTAATTTGTTTAAGAATTGGCAATCACAATACTTAACCCTTGGGTACGGGGAGCGGGTCATGACAATTTGGCTATACTATATGTTTAACTGTTACCACAAACCCACAGGAAACACGATATTAAACTCATAAAAAACACCATTGCAACATTCCAAACCCATAACCAAAAGACCATGGGCAAACCAACATCAACATCTCTACCTGTAGGTTCAACATCACTACCCCCTTCTAATTAAAACCAAAATTAACATTATTATCACTAAATTCCACCAATGGATCTTTTGCACACCCATTAACAAGGTCTCAATTATTTATTAATGCATCAATATATGCATGTATATGTATTGTGTATTTGTACGCATATCAAGAGGTTTCGCAAATCACCAACGAGCACTCTCTCTCTCTCTCTCAATTATTTATTAACCCCTGATCTCAACATTCAAGCACGAATCTCTTGAGCACTTCAGCGGCGGATAGCAGCATGGGCAAAGCACTCTGCTGCGGCAAGCGGCCGGTTCTTATTGCATTTCTAGAAAGAAGGCCTTTCTCGCCCATCCCCCTAATGGACTCCACTTCTTCACCTTAACCTTATCTTGAAAAAACAAACTCATTCAACAATATCTTAAGAAATAGTAAGTTTGAGGTAGCTGAGAGAGGATCAAAAAATCTCGCCCCCATACAATGGAGTACAATCTCTCTCTCTCCCCCTTAGCTTTGAATAAAAAGGGATATGCCAACCACCCCCCCCCCCCCCCCCCCAACACGGAAGTGTTCTACTTGGAAAGCTTCCACTCTACCGAGCAGAGCTTTACAAAATCCAACCGAAGCCTGATCGAGCGCTAGTGGGTTGATGTTAATGCACTGCTGCCACTTCCTTTGCTACCAGCTTCTTTCAGTTCGAAAGTGTAAATCAAGAGGCTAAACTCAATCTATCTTTCCGGCTTAGCCGAACTCCTTAACTCTTTAACCTTTTTCTTTATATAATCAAACTGCTGATTCAACTATGGAGTTGGACCAGTGGACATGGCCTGATGGTACAGGTCGTGTGGCTGAGTTTGATCCCCAACGTCCTCTCCCTTTCCCTCAAGGCTAGGCCAGAGTAAGAAATTCCAGTGTAAAAAATAATAATAATAGATCTGAACTCAACTTTCTAGTGTGATCTATTTGCTTGGAATTTTTGTGAGAAAAAAATTTGAACTTACATCTCTTTCTTTCTGCTTTAATCCCAGCCCTTAAGGAGACTAGCTTCTAAAATTAAACCATTTAGATAAATAAGATGGAAATTAAATCATTACATTTTATATGGTAGAATTTCTATCTGGTATATACTGTTAAGTAATCCAAATTGGAAAAAAATATTGGCGGACTAAAATAGACTATGATCACATCCAAATTCGGTCTTACCAGTTAAATGTACTCGTATTGGTCCCACAGTCAATGTCTAACAGATTGCTAATCAAAGACGAGCAATATCAATGTCATGTTTTAAATTTTAATGCATTGAGAGAGAGAGACTCTTACCAACTTTTGGACCCATTTCTTCATTGATTTGATCTAAATGAACCTGTAAATTAGAAAACCAGATTACGTTGAGGTTTTCATTATGAAATTAGAATGAAATAGCTTATCATTAAAAGTAGTTTAATACCAGTGTTCCCAAATTTCTGAAATTCATATGTTAAATGGGTACAGGAAAGAACAGCTTTGATAGCTGGATACTAGATGAGATAAGAGAACTGCTGCTTCCATTCCGTAAATTAAGAAAACCAAGTTAACCAATGAATCCCAAGCTTCGATCAAGACGAAATCTACATTATAGAGTCTTGATCACTACTGAAACTGGATACATGATTTTGGCGTGATCGTATGGTTTTCCCTCTTGTGGAGATGGTCAATGTTCAACTTCTTAGGGTAATTACTGGAGCATTATTGAATATCCCAAAGTCCAATTTCGAAATGCAATTACACTCACTGATGATATGCTTGTGCACATCTAAAAATGCCAACACAATCACATTCCCAACTACTTCAAACTGCCCAACTATTGATGATGAATATTTTCAATATTAACAACACTACCAACGAAACCCAAAGTCCACAATCATCAAGAGATTTCAATCCACAACATGTTGAACAAACCCATTATTCCAAGCATTCAAAGCCCTTAATACAAACATCTAATTGAGATTAGAAATTACCAAATTCCTAATGTCAATTTCCATAATAACTATAGCATTATTCAGAATTCCTAATGTCAATTTCCATAATAACTATAGCATTATTCAGAATATTCAAAAGTCCAATTTCCAAATGCAATTACACTCAAATTCCATATTGCCATAAGCCTTTAACTGATGATTATACACATGTTCACATCCAAATGTACCAACATAATTCAAACTACGCACTTCAATCAGGTAAATTCGAACACTTTTAATACCCCTAATACATAATTCTTAAATTCTATATACATACTCAGGTTTGATGACTTATGATGAATATTTTTTCAATATTAACACTACCAAAAAACCCAAGTCCACAATCATCAACATATTTCAATCCACATACTTTGAGCAAAACCCAACATTCAAAGCCCTCAATACAAACATCTAATTGCAAAGAATTCATTTTCAGAAAACGGCACACTTCATTTCCATAAAGTTAAAATCAAACCCAAATGAAATTGAGATTAGAAATTACCAAATTCGGTGAAGAAAAGTAGTAGTAATACGAGATTCCACCAGAAATCGCAGTAATTGCTCCGAAGGGAACTCGAAAACTGGGGAAACTCGATTTGGGTTGGTCACGAAATGCGTGACTGAATGCGATCGGTGCAGCTTTGGCCAGTCTTTTGAAGAACATCGCCATTTTCACCGGAGAGAGAGAGAGAGAGCAGTGAAATGATGGTTTTGAGAGAGAGAACCTGCACTTCCAGCCTCCAAGGCAGAGTGATCCAGTGGTTTCGCATTTCATGGAAGAGTCGAAGAAGGAATCTGACGAGATCGAGACCACCGTAAGGTGCGTGATTCACCAATCAATTAATGCCATGTGGCCAAATTCATCTTAGGCTTTTAGGCTTCTTTTGAAAAAATATATATATATATTTTTTTTTTTTGTCAAATTTTTTTTATACGTTTTTTCCATAATAAATCAATAAATAAATAAAAACACTTCTCAAAATAGACCTTAATCACCTCAAAGGTGATCATATGTATTTGACGCATCAACATTCAGTGTGTTTGGTTTTAGTTTTTTGAATTTATTTTTTTGGAAATTAAGTTTTTTTATTTTTTTATTTTTTTTGTTTTAGTGAATAATTTTAAAATTTTAAGCAAATTTTTTACCTTTTAAGATTCATCTTACTTAGATATATCTAAATAGATAAAATATTCGTGAAAAAATATATTAAAAAATTAATAAATACACAAAATTATTTTTAAAAAATACTGATTTTTTTTTTTATATTTAGTGAATTTCTTTTAAAAAAATATCACAAATATTATACTTTTTTAGTGTATTTATATTAGGTGGGTCTAAAAATTAAAAAAATTGCTTAAAATATTAAAAAAACATTAAAAACACAAAAATACAAAAAATAAAGAGAAAATTATTGATAAATCTCATTTAGAAGTGTTTTAACCCAAGAAGTCCATGAAGGAATTTTTTAACCCATTTAGTCTCATGTATGTATAGTTTTATTCCATAAAATCTTTTTTCTTGATTTATACTATTTTCTTGGACACTTATGCCCTTATATTTAATTTTGATACCCTTATAAATATATTTTGAACGTTTAGCAATTTTATGATGTGAACATTCATATTTTAAAATTCACATTGGTAGGAATGTAAAATTGACCCGTGGGCGGCCCGAAACCCGCCCACGAGCCGAGGCGGGCCCGGCCCGTTGATAATGTGAATATTCACAATGACATGTTAACATTCACATTAATAAGAGTGTAATATTGGCCCGCGCCCCGTGGCGGCGCGAAACCCGCCCGCGGCCCATGGGCGGAACGGAGCGGGCCCGATCCGGCCCGTTGACAATGTGAATATTCACATTGACATGTTAACATTCACATTGATAAGAGTATAAAATTGACCCGCGGCCCATGGGCGGCCAAAAGCCCGTCCGCGGCCCGAGGCAGGCCCGGCCTGGCCCGTTAACAATGTGAATATTCACATTGACATGTTAACATTCACATTGATAGGAGTGTAAAATTAGCCCGCGCCCCGTGGCTGCCCGAAACCTAGCCACGGCCCGGGGCGGGGCCGGCCCGGCCTGTTAACAATGTGAATATTCACATTGACTTGTTAACATTCACATTGATAGGAGTGTAAAATTAGCCCACGCCTCATGGCTGTCCGAAACCCGCCCACGGCCCGTAGGCGGCCCGGCCTGTTGACAATGTGAATATTCACATTGACATGTTAACATTCACATTGATAAGAGTATAAAATTGGCCCGTGGCCCATGGGCGGCCAAAAGCCCGCCCGCGACCCGGGGCAGACCCGGCTCGTTGACAATGTGAATATCACATTGACATGTTAATATTCACATTGATAGGAGTGTAAAATTAGCCCGCGCTCCGTGGCTGCCCGAAACCCGCCCACGGCCCGTGAGCGGCCCAGGGCCGGGCCGGCCTGGCCTGTTAACAATGTGAATATTTACATTGACATGTTAACATTTACATTGATAGGAATGAAAAATTAGCCCGTGCATCGTGGTTGCCCGAAACCCGCCCACGGCTCGTGGGCGGGGCCGACCCGGCCTGTTGACAATGTGAATATTCACATTGACATGTTAACATTCACATTGATAAGAGTATAAAATTGGCCAGCGGCTCAAGGCGGGCCCAACCCAGGCTATTGACAATGTGAATATTCACATTGACATGTTAACATTCACATTGATAAGAGTGTAAAATTAGCCCACAACCCGTGGGCGGCCCGAAACCCGACCGCAGCCCGAAGCGGGCTTGGCCCGACCCGTGACAATGTGAATATTCACATTGACATGTTAACAATAACATTGATAGAAGTGTAAAATTTGCCCGCTGCTTGAAGCTTGCCCCGTGGCCCAGGGTAGGCCCGGCCCGGCCCGTTGACAATGTGAATATTCACATTGACATGTTAAAATGCACATTGATAGGAATGTAGAATTGGCCCGCGGCCCGTGGGCTTCCCGAAGCCTGCCTACGGCCCAGGACAGGCTCGTTTGAGTCCGGGCCCGAGCATGTCCGAGACCCTAGGTTAGGGCCTAGGTCATCACTTTGAAGCCTGGCTCTGCCCATTGACCCGCTTAAAGACCCATTCAAGGCTCGATCCGAGGCCCAGCTCGCGCCGAGGCGCAATGTATTTTTTTGTGAAAAATAATAAAATTTTGGTAGAAAAAATTAAAAAGAATTAAAAAAAAATGGCTAAGCTCGCCCAAGCCCGACCTAAGCTCGAGGCTAGGCCCAGGCCCACCGCGCCCGACCCGAGGCTCGACCCATCGACCCATCCAAAGCCCGAATACCCTTGTGCTAGGGCTAGGGCCTGGGCCTAATTTTTTGGCTCGTGGGTCGGCCCGGTCCGACCCGGCCCGAGAAAGGCTCATTTGGACCCAGGCTCGAGCCTAGTCCGAGACCCTAGGCTAGGGCCTGGGCTATCACTTTGAAGCCCGGCCCGGCCCATCGGCCCCGTTAAGGCCCATTCAAGGCTCGGTTCGAGGCCCGGCCCGCGCCGAGGCCTAGTGTCTTTTTTTGTGGAAAATAATAAAAGTTTGGTAGAAAAAATTAAAAAGAATTAAAAAAAAATGGCCAAGCTCGCCCCGGGCCACCCACGGGCCGTGGGCGGGTTTCGGGCAGCCACGAGGCACGAGCTAATTTTACACTCCTATCAATGTGAGTGTTAACATGTCAATGTGAATATTCACATTGTCAACGGGCTAGGCCGGCCTTGGGCCGCTGGCCAATTTTATACTCTTATCAATGTGAATGTTAACATGTCAATGTGAATATTTACATTGTCAACAGGGCGGGCCGGGCCCGCCCCTTGCCGCCCACAAGCCGTGGGCGGGTTTCGGGCAGCCACTAGGCGCGGGCTAATTTTACACTCCTATCAATGTGAATGTTAACATGTCAATGTAAATATTCACATTGTCAACGGGTCGGGCCGGGCCCACCCCAGGCCGCGGGTCAATTTTATACTCTTATCAATGTGAATGTTAACATGTCAATGTGAATATTCACATTGTCAACGGGCCGGACCGGGCCCGCGCCCGGGCCGCCCATGGGCTGCGGGCGGGTTTCGCGCCGCTACGGTACGCGAGCCAATTTTACACTCCTATTAATGTGAATGTTAACATGTCAATGTGAATATTCACATTGTCAATGGCCCCGGCCCGACTCGAATTTTTCCGGGCACCCATGAGGATCGACATGGGCCGGGCCCCTACACATTGACGATATGAACATTAACATTGATGGTGTGAACATTCACATTAGGGGTATTTTGGTAATTATGTCACCCATAAGACTTATTGAAACATAAAAAATAATGTGAACTAAATGGAACATAAGTAGATGAAAATGGTATTTTAGTCTTCTTATCTCAAATAGGACTTAATGGAATAGTTAAAAAAGAATATGAGTATGATGGAATAAAACTCTTAGAAAGTGGATTTATCAAAAAAGTTCTCAAAAATAAATGAGTAGGATTTTCTAAAAACCAAAACCAAACAAACTGGTTATTGTCAATCATGAATCATATTCCACCATGTGGCAAAAAATATTCTGATTAGAGAAAAAAAATGTCTCAAGAATTTAAAATTTTCTCACAATTCAATCCATAACTTTGTGATTTAATAAATATCATTTTTTTATTTGATTATTCACTTAATAATATAAGACTTACGACCCTTACCACATATATATATTTATAAATGTAAAATATGAGTCTTTAACATTGTTGGACATTAGAGTGAGAGATTATCTGCAATATTATCTTTCAAATTAGTTAAATATTAATTTAAAAAGTCAAAAAAATATTATAAGAAGTCAAAAAAAAAAATTAAAAGTCAATTTTCAAACCAATCTAAAGCTAAAATTAATAACGATAACTTCTTAAAGTTTGGAAAAATTAAATTTTTAACAAAATTAAAACGACCTTCTTTAAAATTGTAATTCTTAATAATTTGTTAATTATATAAATACAAAAATATGTTATTATTTGTTTATTTCTATATCTACACAATTTCTACTTGGTCCTTGTTCTTTCAGATACAAATTTTATCCTTGAAAAATTCAATGTTTTCTTGTGGTAAATATCTCATATATGGGTATTCCTTGAATGCAAGTATTTCAAAACAATTTTCTCATTTTTCTTCTTCTTTAAACTAGTTTGAAAATATTTCATGGCTTCCTCTACTAATATACTTTAGAAAGTCCCTTTCGTACCATCATAAACAAACTCTACTTTGTTAGTAAATGTTGTACTCAGTGCACAAATCCGGCTTATAATAGGATGAGCATATTTTTCTATTGGCTGATTGTAAGGTTTGACACAAAAATTATTCAATGATAACTCAGTTAATCGTAGCCTTACAGTTATAACAAATGGACTGAAATTTAACTTATCACGTGATTATGTCTCTATCTAATAATATGGATTATACATAATATAAAAATAAGAACAACAAATGATGTGTCCTCTAAACTAAACCTATGATTAGGTTATAAAACATGATTTGTCAACCAACCCATGGGCAACCACATTTCACAAAACCAAGGTCTCAAGTCCCCACAGTCAAGGCGCAAGCGTAAAATGACCTGAACACTTGGTTATCAAAATAAAATAAAAAAATAAAAAAAATCCCCCATAGTTCAACCCAATACTAGTCTCCAAACTGTTCTATCAATTAATTGTCTGCTAGGCTCTGGATTGGGAAGAACTAAATAAGTTTTTTTTTTTTTTTTTTTTTTCTGGTAAAAAACCTTAAAACAAATTGTTTGGATAACTTCTCCAGAAAAAAAAACAGCAATTTTAGCAAATTTTAAAAGATAATTTTACCCTCTATCATTAGCTTTTTTTAATTCTAAAATAAAAAAATAAAAAAAAACACTAAAAAAGCATTTGTCAAATTCCAACTAAAAGAATTGGAAAAACTCACTACCAGTTATTCCAGAGATTCAAAGCAGAAATATTTAAGGGTAAGTACTAGGACTAGCACCACAAAACACAAACTCCACAGTTAAAGTCAAGAATTTTGGATTAAAAATTATTTTATAAAATATAACAAACATGAATGAAACAAGCTGTTGAACATCCTCACAAAATTCCAAACCTTCAAGGATATATTTGCACGTTCATTCGAAACGAGCACACTTCTTATTGAAAACCAAAACATTTCCTTATTAAAATTCTTGTCTACAAACAATTCCAAATCTCAAAACTGAATATGATAAATGAATAGAGGACAATAAAAAGAAAAGAAAAGAACAAAAACCATGCATTCCATCATGTTTTCATCCCTTTGAGATAAATCAAAATGAACTTGCAGGGTACCTTTCAAAATTGACAGCAGGATTGCAGAACCCATTGAACATTTCTTAATCTTGTTGGATAAAACGCAAAAGAAACGCCATACACAAAAGAACTTGAAGTGAAACATAGACTTCTCAGCTCTGTACTTTGTTTGGCAAGCTCAGAGGAGGTGTCAGATCATCGATCCAATCAGCATAAATACGATCGATCTTCTTGGCTCCTTTCCACTTTGGAAAGCATTTCTTACCCTTAACATCTTCCTTTGCAGGAGCACAGACTACTGTCCTGCTAGGAGGTACAACATCATTTGCAGGAACCGAAACAGGTTTTGTTGGAATAGACAATGTATTCACTGATTCGGCTTCAATGTGGCCACCGGGTGCCTGTAACTCTGTTGGAGGACACAAAAAAAGAAAAAGAAAAAAAAGAAGCAAAAATCAGAAATCACCTTTGGGAAGTATTTTAAATTCTCAATGAAGAAGACTTTTTCACCTTTCATTTGTTTTTTCTCATTCGTTACAAAAAGAAACTTTACATAAAGTGGCAGTTTCAATTTAATACATTAATTTTGGAGGTAAAATGGAATCAGAATATAAAAAATAAGTCAAAAGGTCAAAAAACCACTATATCGGCATAAAACAATAAATTTCTATTTTCAAAAACAACTTCTTGCTTTGACAACAAAGCAAATTTCTTCTTTGATTCCTGAAAAGTAAGTAGTAAATTCCAAAAACAGGTGCTTTTGAAGTATCAATTTAACAATACCTTAAATAGCTAGTAGGAGGTACATCAAATTAAATTGGATAAATTATCCAAATATACACAATAATAACAAAGATGTATTTTCAAGATATTACGAGGTATATTCCAAGCAAGGCTCTGAAAAAATGGATCACCCTTATTCCATATTTGAACAACAAATCAATTTCACAAGGGAACAACAATGCAACTAATAATGAATCAAGCTATGCATTAGTGATAATATATACCTGACAGCCCATGAGCAAAATGGCATCTCTCACCGAAAGGACACTGTCCTGTGGTCTCCCACTTGATACAGAGCTTTGTCTTCCAATAAGTAGGTTTCATATAATCTCGAAAATCATCAGAGCTAGCATTAACATGCTTATTAGTATTCACTTCGAATTGATCAGAAACACTCCTATTCCCCACCATAGACCCTGTAGTTCCAATGCTTATTGCAGAACTCTCTCTCGGGCTCCCCATCTCAGTCTTGAACTTCTGCTCATGAAGAAAATTGCATTTGTCCCCATAAGGACACTCTTCTCCATTATAAAACCTCTTGCAAATTTTCATCTTATGCACCATTCTCTGATCATCGTTCCAATTTCCCAGCCCTTTGTCCTTGTCACGCGCACCAACAATTTCTTGCCAATTGGGTGGGGGTTCTCGCAAGTCTTCAGGCCCATGTGCAAAGGTACAATGCTCTCCATTCCGACAATTACCCTCCAAAAATTTCAAGCACATACGCGTCTTATAAAAGATATGGCCAGTTCCTCTATTGATTGGAGGGTTTGTCAGATTCATAATCCTCGGATTCATTGGTGGAAAAGGCGTGGAATTTGCTGGGTTGTTTCCAAAATTTCTTGGCTTCTTAAAGAGGGGTCCATGATCAAATTGTGAATGTGAGTCCATGTCTTCATCGTTTAATGGAATTTGAGGCCAAAAGCCAACAATATCACCTTGCGGAAAAGGCGGCATAAAGGGAGGCTGTGGTTGAGGATCAGGAAAACTCATGATTTTGGCTGAAAAGTTGATCAAGATTAAATTTTGGGCAGATAACAATTGTATCAATTGAATACAATACAACCCAATTCACTAATAAGATATAAACTGAAATGGCAATAAAGAATCAACAAACATGAATGCACAATTGATTAAAACCCGAATGACAGTATGATCAAGATTACCCAGAAAGTATTTGAACTAAAGTTAATTTAAACATGCGAGAATGAGCGGAGATAAAGATTGAAAAATCAGCAAACCTGAATATATCTGATTGATCAAGAACACCCAGATGGAATTTAAGTTCAAATCTGAAAATGATGTTGATTACAGGACTTCCAGAGAACAATCAAGAACACCCAGATTGTAACTTGGGCTAAAACAAAATCTCATCAAAGAAGATCAAAAACCAAAATTGAATTTGTATGTGAATTTGAAAAAAATGATCGAAGTTCAGAACTTTTTATGCAAAACCCTAACAAAAGTTGAATGAAAAAAATGTATATATGTGGGTTAGGAGAAACAGAAAGGGAATAGAAACCCTAGCCGCCTTACACAAAGCCCTAGTTGAACAAGGATCAGTAACTTCAAGACCAAAGTGAAGTTACAAAACTCATGAAAACGGCTAAAACCCTAATATATGTAGTGTTTAAGATATTATTACGGCAGAATATAGGGATCAACGCCTCGTTTGGGGAACGTTAAGAAGTTGAAAAATTATTAAAAAAATTAAAAATTAATAATTTATATTAAAAAGTTAAATTTTTTTTTTTTTTACCTTTGTATATGTTCTCGTAAAAAATTAAAAAGTCATTTTAAATATACAAATTTTTTTTACTCATATTTTAATTAAATAACTAAAAAATTACCAAATTAGCATGTTTTTAAACGAAACCTAAGTTTTCAAATTAAGAAAATTGAGTAAATTACATAATTTGACTTGGAAGTTTGGATTTGGAACATCTAAGCAATATCAACAACTTTTTTTAAAAGTAAATTAGACTTACTTCCTTTTTTTCTTCTTCTTTTTCTTTTTTTTATTTTTTTGTGACAATTAGACTTACTTCTCTTGAAGTTTTTTTTTAAAAATACAATAAAAATTTTAACATAATTATATTAGATTTCCTTAAAATTTTAATTAAGATAACTATTAATCTCTTTTTACATCTGTAGTTTGTTAGTCATATAAATAAAAATAATAATATTTTTATATCTTTTATACTAATATATATATATCATTTATATTAATTTTGATTTACTTTCAATCTATTCACTGCTATTTATCTTTGTGTATTCCCAAGTAAGATAAGATCAAATATTTATTTGATATACATTAGATAGAGATTTACATATTGTTTTTGATTTGTTATAAATATATGTTTTGCAGTACTCGAGGATTAGTCGGAGCGAAGTTGCAAATACTTTGAGTAAGAATTCTTTGTCCTCAAATAATTCTTTCTTCCTGTCCCAATTCATTCGCTGTCATTAGATCATATGAGAATTTCAAGATGTGAAAATCTCAAGATATATCTAATGATTGTGAGCAGAGGGACAGGATTACGTGAGCCTAAAAATAAATTATGTAAAAAAATAACACACGAGTTTACAAGCATAGCCTTTGGTACAAGTTCTTTTTTATCTAATATTTTTTTATTAGTATTTATAATATCATGAAGTTGGAAAAAAACATGTATGGTAATGAGGTTATGGCCCAAAATTTTTTGCCTCATAAACCTTAAGCTTCATATGGGCCATCTTTATGCATGTTTTTAAATCAAGGAGGAATTACATGTAGGTAGGAGAAGAAAAAAAATTATGAACAGATAAGGGTATAAGTATATCTATGGTGGAGTGCAAATAAAGGACTGTGGGGTGCAAGTGTCACTTGCACCTCTTCATATGTTAGGAGTTTTTTTTTCTCCTTCGAGTTCTTGACTTTTTAAAAACAAATGAAAATAAATTTAAAGGTTGGATTCGCTTTGAGGTATGAAGTTCATTGCATCAATCCTGATTAGAAATCGAAAATTAATTAAAATTGATGAATGTGTTTGATTTGAATTTAGTAGGTAAGAATACATTTTTCAAGACAGTTGATTTCGAGTATGGTTAGAGGGTATAACTGTAATTTTGATACCCTTTTTCTTCAATTTAAAATTTCCAAAGGATAAATCACATTTGTTTAACTTTGGTAATTGAATAATTCGGTTTATCTATTTAAGTTTAATTTTAATTTAGATTTTCTATTCAATTTGGAGATTAAAATTAATACTTTTGGATCAATCTCCTAAGATGTATACATAGAAAAAATTAACAAAAATTTATACGTAAGAATCAAACTGAAAATAGATATAAAATGTAAAAATTAAAATCTTTAGATTAAAGCAATAAAGATCAACGTGAAATATGGATCAAAAGAATAAAAAGTGCAATTTACCCATTTTCAAATCATAAAGTGTTGACAGTCCTGAACTTGTACTAATATATTTTCAAATAACAAAACAAATTCTTTCATTTTTCATTGCCGGCTCTTAATTACATCAATAAAACCATCTATAAATGTTATGTTACGTATAAAGAAATCTCAAGTTTTGTATTATGAAAATGACACCAAATGATTGAAAGCCAAGGTTTTCAAGAAAAGAAAAACATATAAATCATATATTTTTTTCTTTAATTGGCAAAAAAAAATTTATTGATCAAAACAAGTAAACAAAATACATGTATTACATCAATGAAGGGGAGGAGAGTGCAAAACCCATCATAATATAATCTCAAGATTCCAACTACATCGACATAAAAAAAAACATATGCAATTATTTGCTAACACAAATCTCAAAGTTGGTGAGTAACCGACAAGAGAATAAAGCAAACACCTAAAACAATACACAAATGGAAAATGTTTGAAAGTTCTAGAGGAAGAGCTCTAGAGAGAGCTCTAATAGTGGGTCTCACAATGTGATGTGATGTTTTGACTTGTATTTTTGCTATATATATATATATATATTACATCACTAGAGCTCATATACTTTACTTTTATAACTTTGTATCATTGTTCTACACAAATCAAAGGCAGCAGCCCAACATCATCAGAACTAACAAACCACCATACCAATCATATATTTTGCAGCATATATTTTTCTTCAACATAGATGAAATGTAAAGACAGTGACATTCACCTGAAAGGTTCAACCCTAATTTCCGAATGAAAGATCAGCTCAATTATTTGTTTCGTTCAGTTTACAGATTGGATCTTACGCCAGACGTGGACCGGCCCGCATAGGGCACTTTTGGGCCACTGGCTTTGGACTTTAAATTCCACAATTGGATGGATTCTAGAAACTCTCATCAAGCCAAAAACTGGCTTTGAAGATTGCTTTCATAAAGGGTTATGTTAATGCAGTAGCAAAGACTGCCTTATCCCAGGGCCTTGGCTGCTCAAATCTAAAACTTCAACAAACATAATGTCCTCTCTAATTTATTGTTTTGCTTGATTATGACACCAAAAAAGGGCAATTCCGTCATTAATTAGAACTCTTCACATCAAAAACGCATATGAAGTAATATAGGGGGCAACAAGAATCTATCAAAGTCGAGCAATGGAGTATAGGGGCCAACAAACTAATGCCTTTATGGAAGCCACCTTTTTAACTAATAGTAAGCATATATTCAACATGCACATCAAGCCAATGGCCTTGCTAATTTGTGTCATGACGTATGTTACAACTTTACTTATAATTTATGAGGTAAAAATAATTTAAATAAATTGAAAATAACTTAATAATATAGAAAATAGATACTTTTTACTTTTGCACATTTAAGTTATCAACATTTAACTTGCCAATATCAAATGGAGCCCATGTAGCAAAACCTAAAAATGGCTTAGGCAGTTGATCCTAAGAACCACATTTCTAGCCACTAACGAGCACACATTCAATATGCACATCAAGTTAATGACCCTGCTTTGAACAATTAGTTTGTGCCAAAGTATTTGCTGCAACTCCTATTTATAAAATTATGAGATGAAAATAACTTGGGAAGTTGGGAGAGGAACGAATACCTTAAGGTTTTGCATGTAGATTATCTTAGGTTGCCAGAAACGACATCAAACAAGACCAATATAGCAAACCTAAAAAGGGTTAGGAAGTCGACCCTAAGCTAACTTGGAGTTCTTTTTTTCCCAATTTGGAAAGGGACTTTAACGGTAATGTAACAACTGATACTGTGAGCAAAAAACCTTATGGATTGTGAATTGCAGAGCAATGAGCAATGAGTGAGTGAATCAATCAAGAGGTTCTAAAGAGAAAGTTGGATTTTGACTTCACTTTGAACTTGACGTTGCATATGAGCTCATAAAGCAGAGCATCTGCTTCTTATCTACATAAATTATTAATGATTTTTTATGCTTAAAGGATTCAATTTTTATCGCTCCAAAACGAGGCTGTCTTTTGAAGGGAACTACTTAAAAAGAAGGAAAAAAAATATAGAATCTTTGAATCTCATAGCCAATTCCTCCATATTCTATCATTGTTTAATTGGATGAGAAGCAATGCATATTGCCATTTTATGTGAATGCATACATGGCAAGATATGACTCTTCTTGATTTTTTTGTTTTTTCTGATTTTTTTTTTCAAACACGGAACCAATCACAAGCATCCACCTAGGCGGTGATGAAATAGATATAGCTTTTTGTTATTGCATTGGTTGAATACATTGTTTTGGTGGTCCTAATTGGTCATGATGTGTATTTGAATTGCTTTGTAGACTTAAGCAGCTTTGGTTGACAGTTTTGATTCCAGAAACCACTACATTATACATTCCATGGACCACCCCCAAAAGAAATATTGAGAGAGAGAGAAAGATTTATATTGAAGAAGTGAAGAGTTTTCATTTGCTTCATAAAATAAATGTTTGAAACCCTGTTGGGGCAAATACATGGCTATGCTTGTGAAAATGGGTTATCAAACATAAATGTAAAGCTTATTAAACACAACCAGGAAATGAGGAGAAAGTAGGCAAGAAAAAAAAGGGAAAAAAAGAAGAGGTGTTAATTCGCTTTCCTTAAACCGCACCACCTGAAAAAACAAAAAAATATATATATGAATCTTAGAAAGATGAACATTTAGTGTTTGGAAACAATTAAAAAAAAAAAATTATGCAATAAAGGCAATGAAGATAGCTTACCCTAATCCCGCGGTGTTCTGCATTTGAAGCATTCCATCCTGCTAGCATAGTTATGCCAACCACATATAGGACTGACCATATCAAAATCGCAAACTCATCTTAGATGAGAAACCAAAATAGAAATGGTACATTGATACAAATACATGAGGATTAATATTTATTGATTTTTATTTTTAAGAACATTGTGATTATTCAACATTTGATTACACTGTGTAGTAGTAGTGTTCTATATTAGTTTTATTTTCATGAGGTTCTGTTTTGAATATTAATTAGCTAGGCCCCTTTTGGGGAGTGGGTTATAATCCACTTCCCAGATTATAACCCACTTACTCTCTTACAAAAAAACTGCTTATAAGCAACTGTTAACCAAAAAGCTGATTATAACCATCTTTCCAAAATAGCCCTTAGCATGTTTGGTTGTGGTCTTTATTTTTTTGTTTTTCATGTTTTCAAATAAAAACAGAGAACGAAAATACACCCAAAGAGATCCAGGTGTTTTTTTATTTTATTTTATTGTTATGATGGTTGTTACTATTCATGAGGGTATGTTTTGAATAGTATGTTTGTAATTTTATTGTTTTGATTAGTATTAGTAGTGCTGTGTTAGAAACAAAATATTTTCTATTTTCATGATCTTATGTTTTAAATTATCCGGTAAATGTGAACCAAACTAACTAACCTAGTGCAAATCCAGTCGCCAGATTTCCATCCCGGGAGGCCACTTCCATCGTATAAATAACCAGCAGCAGCCGCCATCGTGCCACCGCCATATCCACAATAATCTTGTTTAGTAGTGCCACACCTATAGCAACTTGTCCGGCTGGCGTAGTTGTGGGCCCCACAGTTCATAGCATTGCAGTACCAGTCCCCTGCCAAGACTTCTGTCCTGTTTATTCCATACGATGACATGTCAGCCCCGCCTCCAAACTTGGGAGTTGAGCATCGTTGGCACGAGTCCCGCTTCTTGAAGTTCATGTGTTGGCATGAACCACACATCCAGTCTCCGTCCGATCTGCTCATTTTGTTTTTATCTACAAAAAAAAAATAAAAAAAAATGTAAGACAGAGCTATCAAATTTGATCTTTGAAGCTATAAGTATAATCTTACACCGGGAACAAATGTTTTACTAACATTTATGCAGAAGTAAAATTAGAAGCCTATTCTAAACAAGTTAATTAGTAAATGCACGTGAAGATAAAAGCAATATGTTAAAAATTGCACAGTTTTGCCTCGACGAAGTCCATAGGAAGCTGCATTTATACACAAACAAGGACGGACTCCAGATTCTAACACACTAAGGTATGTTTGTTTGGGTGGACATGAGCTTGGGATTGGACTAATAGTCCAATAAAATTATTAATCCGATGTTTGGTTAAACAATTGAAGTACGGACTAATTATTTTAAACTTGACTATTAGTTAAGATAGGATACATAATCCAATGGATTCGTAGTCATAGGACTATTAGTCATGGGAATGCTAATCCAGTCCGCCCAAACAAACATGGCCTAAGGCCTAATAACCCACTAGTATTTTTCAACAACAAAAGCAAAATCATAGGGATGTGAGTATTAACTCAAAAAAAAAAAAAAACCTTTGGAAATGATCTGAAATGAAAAAACAATTAGGAAGGCTCACCTCAAGAAGATGAAGAAAATGAAATAAGAAATAGTAGCACAGCAAATTTATCAGTAGCAAAGAGGAAAATAGGTGAAGGAATTGGTGATGTTTGGTGGATGGGTTTGGGGTGGTTTATATATATATTTGTTTTAAGGCCTAAAGATGCAGTGGGGCCCTTGGATGTCCCTTTTTCATGTTTTATGAGTAATTCAGATTTTTTATTTTTTATTTATTTATTTTTACATGGGATTCCAAAAGTGAATTTTTTTTTTTGGAAAGATTTAGAGAGTTCTGACTTCTTTTTTTTTTCCTTCTTAATTCTGACTTATAATTTTTTTTTTTTTTTTTTTTTTTTTTGGAGGGTCGTATGTGTGGGGGAGGGCTTTTGAAGTAACGAATTGTTAAGTGGATGCATAGAGCACATATGGGAGGGCGGGTCTTGACACAATAATAAAGATTGCTCTATTGTAAAAGGTTGAGAGTTTTTTTGCACGTGGGATAAGATTGAGCAAATTACCATTCTCTTAATTCACACAATTTCTCTTTTTCATATCCCTAAAGCAAATCATATATTATTAAAAGTAATTTTTTTTCTTACTTGGCAAAATCTAAAGACTTTTTCAAAAAATATGCATTTTCTATTTACATATAAAGTTCTACCTAAACTCAATTTCAATTATAATAACCAATTTTGTATGAATTCTATTTGAGAAACACTTATTTTTCATATATATAATTATAATTTAATTATTATGATATTTGAAAAAAATTATCTCGAAATTTCACATCGGGAAAAGAAGAAAAAAGTGAGTTACTTCACTTATATAAAATGAACCTTATACTCCTATTTAATATTTTGTTGTTATGCATGTTTTAATTCAAGATAGTTTAAATTTTAAAATTAAAATAATATTTAAAATTTTTAATTAATTAATTTTTGTATAAGTTGATTAGTCTTTTAACTTAGCCGATTAGGCTGAATCGTTGTTGGTTTAATTGATTCGCTAGTTTAATTGCAATCTTAGCAATTTTATCAAAATACATTGGTTAGATTTATTTGATTCAAAATAAACTTTCTGCCCGAACAATTATTAGTTTTTATTTTATACAATCCCACATCAGAAATAGAAGAAAAAAGCGAATTGTTTCACTTATATAAAGTAAACTTGTGCTCTCATTTAATATTGTAATATTATTCATGTTTTAGTTGAAAACAGTTTAAATTTTAAAATAAAATAAAATTTAAAAATTTTAATTAATTAATTTTTGTGTAAGTTGATTACTCTTTTGACTGATTTTAACGATTTTATCAAAAATATATATATATATATATATATTGTTTTATTTCTAAAAAGTATGTTTAAGTTTCATGACAAACTTTAACATAGAAAAAACTAAAACTAAAAAAATTATAAAACAAAAATTATTTTTATTTTATCATATATATTTAATTTATTTTGTTTTTTTCATCTTTACCAATTAAATTATGACATCTATTTCTTATTGTGAACTTAGAATATACAGTTAATGACATAACAACTGCAATATATATTATAATAAAATGGTTAAATTTAATTCATTCTAACTTATTTTTATATACATTTTAAATAAATTTTATGTTATTATTTAATTTTAAAATTATTTTTAATTATTTATTTAGCCGGTGCATCGCACGAGTTTATATGCTAATTACCTTAAAGATAAATAACACACCTCTCCAAACCTCACCACCACTGGCTGCCACAACTTGTTGCTACAAAACCCTAGCCAATGTGATCCCCTTTCCTTAGCTCCCTACCACTATGACCCAACCTCTTGCTTCATCTTCACGGCAACCCCACCATTGCAGCACCCTCTCCCACCCCCTATGCTAGTGCCACCCTCCACCCCTTCCTAAGCACCTTCAAATCCTAGATCTAGAAGGAGGTGTGAGAGGTGGAGGGCTAGAGGAGGGGCAGCGGAAGGCTAGGCAAGGGGTGGTGATCAAATCCTAGATCTAGGAGGAGGTGTGGGAGGTGGAGGCTAGAGGAGAGGTAGGGGAGGGCTAGGAAAGGGGTGGCGATATTCTACGGAGAGCAACAGTGGTGACTAATGGGATGGGGTTAAGGTTTAGGCTCGGAGTTGAGGATTAGATGAAATGAACAGAGTAAAAAAAATTAAAATTATGTATTTGAACTAAGTAATGGTATGAACTAAAAGAATTTAGGGGGGTGCAAAGAGAAGTTCCATAGGACTACCATTTTTTTTCCATACAAAATTCCAATAACACCCCTCTTTATATGATTCCCCATGCATTATTTGAAAGAAAAGGCTTTCAAATTCTCTTTCCTCTATCCATTTCTAGCAAGGTGTTATGAGGGGAAGTTGTTATTTGAAAGCTGGTTGCAAGGATTTTTTTTTCTCATCTCCCCCATCTCCACCTCACATGATGGCCCCTCCATCTGCAAAGATGACATGGACACAAAAACACGCAATGTTCAGAATGCAAAATTGTGGATTCCATGTCGACAACTTGCACATAACACCTTCCCTCCTAAGCAGGCCTCATGTAGTTCCGGTGCGCATGGTTCAGGTTTTAAAGCTAGAGATCAAAACAAGTGAAGTTCTCCATACTGGAATCGATTCCTCTTCTTAATGCACATCCATTGTCAAATTCTATTCTTCTTCCTCTTTTCTTTTCAGTTCCTTTTTTGCAATAATTCAAAGGCCCCACTTGAAGAATATTCATGTCCATTGGCATTCTTTTTTGTCTCCTCAACTCGTGTATATGAATGTTTTATTTTGACAAGACTATTTTTTTTTCCTTCTTAATTTCATGTATAGAAACAACCGACGTATAATATAGCATGCTACATAAGAGGGCATCTTTTGACTCGATGCCATGCAACGTATTAGACCTTCATGTCCCCTTGGAAATCTGACAGGTTTAGCTACCAAAGCATTTTATTTTATACGAGTATTTCATTTTTTTTTATAGACAAAGCATTTTATTTTCATTCAAAGAATGTTCCCAGAATTATATTTTTTCCACAACAGAGTTTGCGGCGCTATGAAAATGGGAAGGATAACGTGGTAGGTATCTTATTCTTGGGGTTGGAAAATTGGTATAAGGCTACTTTTGATTATTTATTGATAATTAGGCTACTTTTGATTAATTATTGATTTATTACCCTTTTTGATTAATTATTTAGTTTTTTATTTTATTTATAAACACTAGCTGTGTAGCGTTATAGCACGTGGCATTTTACTGTTTTCAAATGAGAATTTTTTTGATCCGTGGCTGTCAAAGATTCTCAATTGTATTTAATTCTGCTATTTTATAGTTCAATTATTTTGAAACCAAGCAACAAAATTATGGTAAGAAGAAACGAAGGAATTTAAATTGAAATTTTTTGAACTGTGTATGAAAATCTAATTAGACAGAGTTTATGTTGAATCCAAGTTCTTTCTATTCACTCCTCTTTAAAAAAAATATATATATATATATATTTTGATAGTTCATAACATTCAATCAGATTTCTAAGAATATGTATGCAGTGTTTTACAGAGCAGTATACATAACAAAAGCATAATAGTGTCCTTTTTTTTTTGATCAGTAAAAATATGAAATCTTTATTGATATAAACCAACAAACAAGGAAGAAATACATCAAAAAAAGATAAGGGGAGGTGAGTGCAAAGAGCACCATAGCTGCACAAGACAATCTCAACTAGGTTGGCACCGTCAAGCAAGCACAATCATATGTTAGCACATTACCAAGTTGGAGAGGATCCAACCGAAACAAGAAAATAGAAAAGAAACCCAAAGAAGGGCAACCCAGCTGAAAAGGCACAGAAAACATCTTCTTTTATTTTTTATATTGAAAACAGTGGATCAACCATGCAGTAATGCTAGTGAACTTTAATTACTGATATAAGATGGTGATTTTATTTGGAAAAATAATTTGTAAGCTGGAAGATGAAACTGTTCATTGAACAATGATATTACATCACTAAATTCAAGCCAAATACGTCAGTCAATCAATTCCAAGTGATTTGTATATTTCATATTTTTGTACCGTATTACAATTGTTCACTTGCAGAATTGTAATGTCAATGAACCTAATACCCGAACATAAAATCATGCCAAAGTTTTACCTTTTTTATTTTTTTTATTTTTAAAATCGATATATATAGAACAGAAAAACAATAGGATTTTAATCAACAATATGTAAAAAATGATTAAATTTAACTTTTAAATTGCCACAAATTGAGTAATTGACTGTTAATTTTTGTTTCACAGCAAATTCTTTGTCGGAACAGGATAGGATAGCAAAAAGGCAGATGAGCACATATGTAGTAAAAAGTCCCTTTTGACCCTAGTATGTTTTTGGGCCCACATTTGCTGACATGGCAAGTATAGTCAATATCCACGAAAGCATAGATGCTCAGTGTTGACCTCGGATTTGATAAGGAGGAATCCTAATCATCAAATTTATTCTTTTATTTATTGACAATATAAATATTTCACGTTAAAAACATCAAACAAAGCCCCTTCCCCCCTCAACTCTTTATTCTATATGTGTGATTGATCTCAAAAGGGGGCCAATTCTCCTCAATAATACTTCTAGAATCCACATCCTAACTGTGATGTAAAAAATAGCCGTTACTTTTTGAATTTTTGAATATGCCTTTTATACTATTCGAATAAGTATTCTAACTCAGAACTCTGAATTTTAATCATGGTTGATTTTTAACAATGGTTTGTTGATTTATTTCCCATTCTTAGTGCCCTTTACAGAAAAGGTGCCTTTTACAACATTTTCTTTAGGCTAAACAGATGATAGAAAATGGAAATTGTAAAATGTAGAGTGAAAGAAAAGAAAAATAAATGAAAATTTATTTCCTTGCATGCATTTGAATAGGTTAAAAAATTTGTAAGAAAATAATCAGGAAAAAATATAATCACTATATAACAGGGAGTTGTGGAGAAAAATATAGATAAAAAATAAATAAATAAACCTTGTCAAGATTTATGGGAAAAAATAATTTTTTCTATATGTTTTGAAACAAATTGTTAGCCTAGCTAACAAGCTAATTTAAATTATATTAGTTTCCATTACTTTCTAAGACTCTCTATCTAAAAAAAAAAAATTTGTTTCACTTTCATGTATTATCTATCTAACCAAATTGTGGTGTTTTGGGAAGTTAGCAAAAAGTTAGTTTTTGTTGGCTTTTTTGGCTTTTTGTTGGTTTTTTTGGCTAAAAAAGCTGGACTTTTTTTTATGTAAAAGAGTTAAAAAGCCAAAAAAATTAACTTTTTACTAAGTTTCCAAATTGCCCCTGAGCCTTAGGTAATCATCGTTCTTGTAGAAAAAAATTTCACCCTTATCCAAACATTAAAATGAACTACAGAAATTTCTATGATTGTAAATCTTAGACTCCGTTTGGTTTACTTTTAGAATCATGATTCCAAAGGCAAACTTTTCAAATCACTTTTCAAAATTTATAACCAAATATACAACTCAAAATTACTCAAAATTCAATTCAAAAATTAATTCAAAACTATAACCAAACACACAACTTAAAATTTAAACTCAAAACTCTTTTGATGATATAGTGTTAAAGATAGTTAGGTGCCGTTTGGTAACACTTACGTTTTCAGTTTTCTGTTTATAGTTACAAAAATTTAAAAAACTGAAATAAAAACTTGTTTAGTAAAATTTTTGATTTATAAATCAGTGATTTCAGTTTATAAATTTGGCCAAAAAATAAAAACACAAAAAATGTGTTTCCGTTTTGAGTTTTGAGTTTTTTTTTTTTACCACCCAACACTACCCACCACCCGCCACCATTTTTCACCACCGTCTTCCACCACCACCCCCACCACCACTCACCACCCACCTGCTACCACCACCCACCACTCGCCACCACCACCCACCCCTCGTAGCCACCGCCACCGCCACCACCACCACCACCCCCCACCTGCCATCCACCCGCCACCACCCACCACCCGCCACTACCATCCACCGCCCACCACCACCACCCGCCACCTACTTGCCACCACCACTCACCAGCCACCTGCCACCACCAGCCATCTACCACCACCAACCACCTGCTACCCACCCGCCACACCACCACCACCACTACCACCACCACCACCACCACCCGCTACCACCTACCACTAGCCACTATCACCCACCCACCCACTCACCACCACCGCCACCAACCGCCACCTACCCGCCACTACCACCACCACCGCCATCCGCCACCCACTTGCCACCACCACCCACCACGCGCCACCACCACCACCCACTCGCTTCCACCCACCACCCGCCACCATCACCCACCCATCCACCATCACCACCCACCACCCATCCGCCACCACCAACCACCACCCGCCACCCGCCACCACTCACTCGCTACCACCCACCACCCGCCATCGTCACCCACCCACCACCACCACCACCACCCGCCACCTACCCGCTACCACCACCCGCCACCTGCCACCACCACCTGCCACTACCACCACCACCACCCACTCGCTACCACCCACCACCCGCCACCGTCACCCACCCACCCACCCCCACCACCACCACCACCAGCTACCACCACCTACCGTCATCACTTTCCACCACCGTCTTCCGCCACCACTTACCACCACTTGTCATTTCTCACTCTTTTTTATATTTTAAATTTTTTTTAAACATTTTGTCAATTACCAAACGCGTTTGTAGTTTATGTTTTTCTAAAAATAAACAAAAAATAAACAAAAACCAATTTATAAATTTTTGTAAATATAAACTGAAAACGTAAACATTACCAAACACACCCTTAGTAATTAAATTCTTGTTATTAAAAATCTAAAAAAATTAATTTCTATATTTAAAAAATATCTAAAACTAATATAATTTTTTTTTTTTTCAAATAACAGATTGCAATCGCAAAAAAAAAAAAAAATTGCATTGTTCCGGTTAACTGGCCAGACTACCGGCTAGATGTCCAAGAGGATGTTCAGGCGGACGACCAAGTAAACTCAATCCGCTCTTTTCAAAATTTAAAATTCAAAAATTCATTTCAAAACACTTTTTAAAACTCTTTTCAACACTCATAATCAAACAAATTTTCAATTATTCAAAACTCAACTTATAATTTCACACTCAAATCACAACTCCAAAAATAGAATTACAATTTCAAAACTAAACCAAACGCATGTTTATGTCCCCATGAGTTGAGGAAGCAAGAACCTCAAACCAAGCCTTGCAGGATTATTCAACTTTTTTTTTTTTTTTTTGCATCACAAGTACGTTGAAACATGTGAAGAGAAAAATGTAGTGTATAAGAATTTTCAAATGTAGTGTATAAGAATTTTCAACGTACTTGTGATGAAAAAAAAAAAAAAAAAGAGTCTGCTTGTTAAGAAGTCTGCAACCTATGTGCTGATGCTCTTGCCAAGTTTGGAGCTGAACAATCTGAGGACATCCTGGTGAATGAGCCACCAGCTGAGTTAAGAAGTCTGCTTGTTGCAGACATGGTTAGAACTCCTAGGGAAAGGGCTTAGGCCTTGTTTGCTTTGTTTTTGTTTCCGATGTACCGAAAAAAAAAAAAAAAAAAGAAATGTGTTCACTTTTTTGGTATTATTTGATCCTTAATGAATGCTTAATAGTCCTAAAGCACCATGTGATATTATATATGTGGTGCTCCTAATTAATTATGTAAAGAAATTTTTTTACAAATAAGACATGGTGACTCACTTTCGTTAAATAGTTAGAAGGCAAATGATAACTTACTTAGTATGAATTGCGATTTCTCAATAGTTAGAAGTATCACATAGTCAATAAATTACATGATACTTTAAAATATTTAATATATATATATATATATTTAATGTTTTTGATATGTTAGAGGTCATAGACTAGAAGAAGAGAAAGTCTTACATGACTAGAATTCTTTTACCTCCTTATGAAATTTAGAAATTCGGACCAATTGAATTATTTCTATTTAATATTCCATCTATAATGTAATTATTTTAGAGTGAAATTCTAATAATTAGACTTAATTCTCATTAAGTCTTATTAAAAAAAGTTTTAATAAAATCGTCACTAAAAATAATTTTTTGTTGCATGTGTCGCTAAAAATTGACTATTAGTGACTTTTTTTGTCACAATTTTTTATAAATTATCTCTAAAACTTACAATTAATGATTTTTATTTTTTTTTTTTGTAATGAATTTTTCAAATTATCGTTCAAAGTTAAAAATTAGTGACTTTTTTTGGGACGATTTTTTTAAACTGTCACTAAAACTTATACTTAGTACATTTTTTGTGACAGAATTTTCAAATTGTTGCTGAAAATTAACAATTTGTGACCTTTTTTTAATAGTGTTTGACGAAAAATGTCATTAATTATCATAGCATTTATTGGATAATAAGTCCACCTATTAAGACTTATTAGTAAATCTCCCATTATTTTAAGATAATCTCACTTATATGTAAATTTTCTAATTAAAACATTATAGTCAGCGTTATATATAGTTCTTCAGACATTATAACATATAAAAGTTTTAAGGATCAAACTTCTTTGCTCTTAAAAGTGAAAATTTTGTTGTAAAAAATATTTGTAAACTAATTCCTAATGTCACAAGGACAGTCGTTGAAAGGTCGACTCAAAAAGTAAAAAAAAAAAATATATATATATATATTTTAGCGACTAAAATTTTGAAACTGTCGCTAATAAATGCATTTTTAAGGATAAAATAATTTGATCCATAAAAAATTTATTTTTTGACACAAAAACTTTGGTGTCTAATTTTATCACTGAAAATATAATAATACTATTTCTTATAATAGAAATATTTTATCTCTAAAAAGTGATTTTATTTTTAAATTTTTATCACTAAAATTTTAATTTATTATAGTGAGATTTTTTTACAACCTTATCTCTCTATTTGAGGGAAAAAAATAAAAATTATTCAAAGCCAAAAAGGAAGAGAAAACAATTGCAACATTAATAATGCCCACAAGTGATTGGCAGGAATGCAGCATCCAGTAAAGGCAAATATTTCCACAGGCCCATTTTGTGCCCACAAAATCAGCTACTTTTTACCTTCAAAGTCCAATTCAAGTTCCATTGTGATATTTTTTGTTTCTTTAATAAAATCTATAGATATATATATATATATATAGATAAAGAAGTGTGATCTGTGTAATACACGTACTATTTTTTTTTCAAAAAATATTTGATGGTATAATGTGTGTTATAAAAGAATAATTTCAATTTTAATTTACAATAAAAATAAAAATAAAAATAAAAATATGATTTTAATTATTTATTTTGATAATATTGACGCTGTCGTTCTATAAATTATTATTTGAATACTTATATATCTTAATTTTAGTTAAAATATTTATATATTTTGATAGTTTTAGTTTTATCGTATTATAAAAGTGTAATTATTACATAATAATTTTGTATGATATATATTAAATTATAAAATAGTAAAATAAATACTCATTTTGATATTAAAAATAATAGTTAAATTAGAAGAAAAATTAATAACATAAAATTAAAAGTAATTCTAAACTATTTAATTTTCTTTTATATTCATTTGAAAATAAAAATATGTAGAAATAGAAATTATATAAAATTTATTAAAAAAATTAAATATAAATATGTTGTAGTTGGATTATCATATATTGAATATAAGAAGAAAAACGTGAAACGCAAAATTAGTATTGAGTTTGTTGATTATCTCAATTTTCGATGAAAAATATATGGAAAAAAAATATTTGTCAAATAGAGTCCTTAAAAAATAAGTAAAGTTAGTATAATTTAATTAGGTTTAGATTTGTGTGGAACTCTATATATAATTAAGAAAGTACACGCTGACTTGGCTTTTTTAAAAAAAAATAAACCCTTATAATGGGTCACCTAAGTATGAAAAAAAATATTACTTTTAATAATATATATATATATATATATATGATATTAGGAGGGGAAAGTCTTCAACTAACACGAAATTAAAAAAAAAAAAAAGTTTCTTTAATTTGATTGAGTATATTTTGTTATTTATTATTATTATTATTATTTTGATTGTTGTTGTTGTTATTTTGTAGTTTTATACTTAATAGAAGTTTGGGAAAATTACAAAAAAAAAAAAAAAAAAAAACTTTTAGAATTTGCCTTGACAACAAAATAAACTGACTTTTTAATTTTATCAATTTAAACCTTAATTTTTTGATTTGTTCTTATTAAGATAATTGTATAAAGAGAGAGAAAATAGAATATCTGTATATTGAACAATGTTGAATAATATTGTATGTAATTATTATAAGGGGTGGCCTATATATAGGACTTATATGGAGTGTTTAAGAAACCATAAGAATAAGAAAACCTATGGAAATATGAAAACTTAACAAATATGGAAAGTATAATATATTTTAGATATGCTTTTATAGTCTCCTTCAAACTCAAGAAAGTAAACTAACTTGAGTTACTTGAGTTTGGAAGAACAAAACAAAAATGGATGAGAGTTTGTTATTTTCGGCAAACGAAAGAGCCTGCTAAAGGTGATTGAGTAGAGTTTGTTGTTAGGGCAAACTATAAGGACCTGCTAAGGGCGATTGAGAAGAGTCTACTGCAAGAGCAAACGACAATGGCCTGCTAGAGGCGATTGAGCAGTGTGTTCACTGTGAGAGGAACCTTAGGAGGCGATGTTGAAGTGATGGGCCTTGGGAGGCGCTTGAATAGGAACAGATATTGCACCAGTAGATTTGGCACATATGTAACTTATGACATGGTGCTGAATTGCGCCAAAGGGCGGCTTATGACAAGGTGCGCTAGGAGGCGACTTAGATGGTTCACATGATGTATCACCATGCTCACCGTGATATAGTTATATTACCTACCTCCCTCCCAAAACTCAAATATGTTTTAAGATAGAAATCTATTTGAGTTTGAAAGGAACATAATTGAGAGAGAGAGCAGAAGCACCAAAAAAATATAAATAAATGGATTTTGATCCTGATTTAGATCTAGATTGAAGGAGAGGAAGATTGAGATTTGACGCCTACGGTATGGAAGTGGTGGTTAATTGGTTGCTGGAGATTGGGATTAATACAGGTATGTGTTGAAACTCTGGTGGACAGCGAAGGTAAGGTTGTTAATCGGCCGCTCACCGATGAACCAGAAAGATAGGTCCGATCTTATAACTTTGATACTATGTTAAGATAATTGTATAAAGAGAGAAAAAAAGAGAATATCTATATATTGAATAATGTTGAATCGTATTGTATGTAACTATTACATGAAGTGGCCTGTATACAGGACTTATGGAATCGGGGTAGGTGTTGTAGTAGCACTGTGTTGTCACAGCAAATAGTGTCATTTGATTTATTTTTTTTTATCAGTTTGTGCAATTTGTTTTCCTTTTTTTTTTTGTTTTTTTGACCATTTGTTTTATTATCAGTTTCTTTTGGGTAAATTACAAATACATCTCATGTGGTTTTCTTAAAACAAGTATTAACCTCGTTAGTTTTGAAAATCACAAATACTCTATTATCAAAAAATTTTATTTAACATAATTAATAGAAAAAAAAAAAATTCATAACTACTATACAATAATAAAATTATCATAATCATTAATTGAAATATATTTCTGGCATTATTAAAAAATATTAATTGATTTAATGATTTATTAATAAAAATGATGATTTGTTATGCGATTAGAAATTTGAAAGGGTATAATGTAATTTTTAGAACACAAGAGATAATTTGTATTTTAAGCAAACCTTAGAAGATGTATTTATAATTTACACATTTCTTTTTCCCTTTCTTTTTTTCACTTAGTCTTCAATAATTCTATGAAATAGTACTTGTTACTAAATGTCTATATATAGATATGTAAATCAAATTATAACCCCCCCCCCCACTTCCCAAAAATAAAATAAAATAAAATAAAAAATTGAAGCTAAATTGTGAATCAACCAAATTATACAATTTAATGGTCCATATCATTCTAAATCCTATTCCTTTACATACCAAATCATCCAAAATTCAAATTTCAAGACTATTAAAATAAGTGTTTAATAATATGGTCTAGCCCCAATATTTATGAAAAGTTAAAAATTACACTAATAAGAAGATAATTATTTGATGTTAATCAAATGTAAACCCTTTCAATTTTATGGGGGTGAGTGTGAATTACTAAAAAAATATTAAAAATTACCATTGTCCAAACATGACAAAGCCTACATGGGATTATGGCAAGGACTATTGGATCAACTCAAATTTTCTAAAAAAATATATATAGGAAAAGACATTAGAAAATTTATTGGCCGTTTTTCTTTTCAAATTCAAGTATATTAAACAGTTGTGAAATTAGTGTATTGTATGATGTTTGGAAAGACAAAAAAGCGTTGATTGTGGTTGTGATGGTGAATAATTAATGTTATGCACAAAAAGATTATAAAAAATGCTTGGGACTCCTTTTTTTGGGGACTCCCACAAGCCCTTTGGATTTGATGTATGCGTGAGACCCACTCATGTATGTGTGGGGCCTACACCATCCATGGTTGAGATCCAAAAGGGGTTGTGGAGATCCCAAAAAAAAGGGATCTCAATCATTGTTGAAAGATTATACCCGTAATTAATTACTTATGGCCAATAAAATGTCTGAACATCTTAAATAATTATAAATAAATACAATGTGTAATTATCATTACGTTTGCACTATATATTGTAAACAAAAATAATAATTAAAAAAAGTCACATATGTATAAAGTAATAGGAGAATAGTTATGAATTTATTTTTTCTGTTAATTATGTTAAATAAAAAATTATACCAATGGATTATTTATAGTTTTCAAAATTTTGACGTTTCAATTATATATTATGTGGGAGGCAGAAAACGAATCAACATAGGGCAGGACTAAAATTCCTGAGTTGGCAGCAGGAAGACAACATCATCAGCAAAATAGAAGGTCAGCTCAGGATAGTTTGAATCTAGCCTAACAACCCAAGACCAGACTAGGCCAAAGGAGTTTTAGGACAGGAGAAAGGTGGTAGAAAGCAAGTCCAAGAAGGGCGCAAATCCAGTCAACTCACATCCTTTTATTTTAGGCTTAACTAACTCCTAGAAATCCGCACTTTGTGGAACACAATTCCAAAGGAAAGGGGATTGATGTGAGGAGTGGGGGGAAGCCTAACAACCCACAATGGCTAGTAGAAGCAAGCTATAAAAGGGAAAGCAATCAACATAATGGAGGTATGAAAACACTTATACTTGAACCCTACTAAGATAATCCTGCACCTTTATCTACCTCTATCATTGACTTAGGCATCAGAGGGTCTTCAGACTGCTTCAACCACCCCCTTTTACCTTTATCTAAGTGTTTTTCAGGCCAAAAATCAAGCTATCTCCGTTGTAGCCTAAGTGGTTCGATTTTTACCCACCACATATTATATAAAAAAAATACTCACATATGAATAAACAATTAATGATTATGATAATTTTATTATTTTATAGTAGTTATGAATTTCATTTTTTCTATTAATTATGTTAAATAAAAAATTATGCCAAGAGAATATTTATAATTTTTAAAATTACCGAGAGTAATACATGTTTTAAGCAAACCATATGAGGTGTATTTATAATTTACCTAAAAAAAATTGATAATAAAATAAATGGTCAAAAAAAAAAAAAATTTTGCACAAACTTTTTTTTAAAAAAAGAAAAGCTTGTAAACGCCACCGTTTTGCTGTGACAGCATGGTGCTGTCACAACACCTGCTTCGAACCAAGGACTTTTATATAGACTGTTAATAAAAAAAATCATGAAAATAAGGAAACTTATAGAAATATTAAAACTTAACAAATATGGAATGTAATATATTTTAGATATGCTTTAACAGTTCTCAATCTAAATCATCAACTTATTTTTGTTAAGTAAAATTGATAGAAAAAAATATAGTCATTAAACTTATTGTAAATGTACATAAAATGTCTAAAATACAATTTTTTATTGAGTTTAATAACTAAAATACTAATTTTTTCGTTGGTTTTACTTAATGGAAATAGACAGTTGATTTAAATTGAGAACAAATCAAAAATTTAAGATTTAAATTAATAAAATTAAAAATTAAAAATTTATTTTGTTATACAATTTTGTTACAAGGGTTGAGAGTTTTTTTTTTCCCCATCATATAAGGGTTGTTATAATAAAGGTTGAAACTTTCCAGTCATACATCAGATATTAAACATTTCTTATCATTTAGGGGCCATTACCAACGCCGTTACGTAGCTGTTGTGGTGGTTATCGCCATCCGTTACGGTCGTTTTAGTAGTGTGATAGAAATTCACATGTGTAACGGCCGTTTCGATATTACGTAACAGCTGTAGTAGTACCGTAACGGCCGTAACAGTCTGTTAGATACCGTTACACCTTTTTACAATATTCTGATAGCTTGATTTTCTTTATAAAAAAAAAAAAACAAAAGCTTACAAAGAAAGAACAAATGCTCAAGTAATCCAAACACAAAGAAAAAATCTTATATGAATTTTTTTCTTTATAATTTTTTTAATTTATGGCACAATTCTTATTTTATAATCATTTCATTTAATAATTTTAAATATTTTTTATTCAGCTAGTTTATATATTAGTAGAAAATAATTTGTAAACATTTAAAATCAATTATTCTTGAAATTATTAACTATTGAAATAAAATGTAAAAAGCTCATTTTATAGTGATTTGAAAATATGAAATATATTGTGTCATACTTAAAAATTTACAACAATTGATTAAAATTTATTTTAAACCCCAATAAATGTGATTTTGAAAAGAAAAAAAAAATTATGCTTGGTAAATTTTCTTCAAATTGTGTGAAAAAAAAAAAAAATCACGGTTCCGGTTACCGTAACCGTTACGCTATGGCCTTTACACCCCGCTACCGCGTCCGCATCACCACAATCGTTACGGCGACCGCAACCGCTTTTCAAAACCTTGGTTACAACAATATGACAATGATTGTTGAAATAAATAAATAAATGCCTTTTGATAAACAAATAAAGAGTCAAATTACATGCTAATGAATCCAAACTTCTTGTGAATATACACTACTACCATAATATCAAATAATATCAGCAAACACAATGATCTTCAACATCAATTACAGACAATTCATAACATAATGAGAGGATGATATGATGATTATTACAATATTTGTTGTATAAGCTTAATTTTCATCAAACCTCAACTTCTGAATATGTGATGTCATTTTTTGGATTTTCGAGTGTATTTGCATCACTGACGCACACAATTTTAAAGAGAGCTGGTTGGTTAGGAGCAGGTAAAACCAGCTGCACTTTCTCGAGCACATAAGAGACCGACTTGAATGTATCGCATAGCCTCACATGTGGAACATATTTCAACTAATGCTTGATCCACTATCTTCAAACCTTTTTCTTCTTTCCATAGGTACCATGCCTAAAAATGTTCGTAAAAATCTCATACAACATCAATTCACTGAAACAAACAGTGAAAATGTAAAAAAAAAAAAAAAAAGAGGTCCTCATTACAATTACTTACATATCCTAGCAAGTTCAAAGCACCATCTTAGAAACCTGTTCCCACTCATGATCTCTAGCATCATGACTCTGAAACTGAAAACATCAAGACTTTATAGAAAAGAAAACACCTATAGCTTTACTTGGGAGACATGTAACAAGTGTTTCCAACATTCACTAGATTATAAAAATCTTGAAATCTAATGTGTTTGATATGTATATAAAGAGATTTTTTATGTGTATATTTGAAAGAGTTTTATCACTTACTGTGTTCCAACAATTCTGTTTGTATTTGCTCGATATTCATTGTCGCTAAAAATTCTAACAGTGCCAAAGTCAGATATTTTTGGGTTTATGTTATTATCCAATAAAATGTTACTAGTTTTCAAATCTCTATGGATGATTTTTAGGTTTCGTTTGACGTGCAACACTTTAAATCTAAAACAAAAAAATTATTAAAAAAATCAAAAAGCCTATCTTATACAAAAAAGTCAAAAATTTCATTTTCTCTTTAATTTTTGTATATCTTTTCGTAAAAAATCAAAAATTCATTCCAAACATATTAATTTTTTATTATTTATTTATTTTTATTTTTTTTTACTTTTAGTCAAAAAATTAAAAAATTACTAAAATAGTATGTTCTCAAACAATACCTTAATCTAAAGTACTTGTGGAGATAGAACAGCCCCTGAATTCGCCCAATAATGCATACACGCATTTTCCTATCAAGTAAATTTTGTTTTGTTACATTTGCCATAAATTTTGCATTGATTAAATAAATTAGACATGGTAATCAAGGGCGGAGGGAGGGGGGGTCAGGGGTCCTGGTCCCTGCAAACTTGTGAGGATACACCGTATATATTAGATATTTTTTATATATTTTCATGGCACTGTAGTAAATGGCCCCTCCAAATTTATTTTGGCCATTCATTCCTTGTCTCTAAGTGAAGCCCAAAAGATCTCAACCTTTCATTTTGTCTTATTTTTTTGTTTTGTATTTCATAGATACTGAGAGGGTAATTTATATTTAAATTAGGCCGAGCTGAATGAAATGGGCCGAGCTGGGCCAAGCTAAGAGGTGGGACGTTTTGGGCCGCATTACGGAGGAGGGTCGTATAAAGTTTACTTCGGCCGAGATAGCCTCCGAATTAGACCGGTCTCAACCTCGGTAGTTATTTTGGTCGCGTAGGCCTTGTTTTTCTATTTCGGCTGGGAGATGTGTTGAGAAGAGTTCGGTCTTCATTGGATAGTTCGGTCGTAGTACATGGAGACCGAGGTGTGCTGAGTCCTTAAGAGGCCTTAGTTTGGCAGATAGTTCGGTTCATCTCTCTTATGGTTAGCTCGGTCTTAGTATGGAAAAGCCGAGGTAAGGGAAAGGAAAGTTAGGGCCGGACTAGTGGTTACTTCGGTCATAAGGTAGTTTGGCTGTGGTAAAACCATCTCACTTGGTTTAAGCAGTGAGGGGGGTGTTGGAGGATAAGCATTATCTTCCAAGAGTATGAATCCTAGGAGGACTCTACATGGAGGAGTAAGAGTCCTACCAAGATTGTGCTACGCGAAACCTATAAAAGCTCACAAATATCACCTATGGAGAGGTAACACAATTTTGCTTTCTGAATACACAGAGCTTTTGCCTATTTGTCTTGCTTACTGACTTAGGCATCGGAGAGGCTTCCGGCACACACCCGCCGGCCAGCTCACGTTTGTGTTTTCAGGTGACCAAGCGACGTCGTACGGAGGAACGCCAACTTGATCAACAGGATTATACGAGAAGGTATATTTCTTTCCCGTACAATTGGCGCCGTCTGTGGGAACTCAGACAAGAACAACCTCTTGATCAAGCTTTTTCTCCCAAAAATCAATGGCGAACAACGAAGAATTACCTCAGTCCGCCGTTGACGGACTAACTCCAGAAGGGGGTGCAAGGCGCGAAGGCCTACCCGTGGTCACTCCCATGGCGAACCTGGAACCACACAGACAAAACTCCAGGAGGGATGCAAGGGGACGAAGGCGGAATAACAGCCCTCATCCCTCTCGATCGCAAAGCCCAGAAAGACAAAGACGCAGAATTGATCCTCAAACTTTGGAAGATCGCGTCAGGGAACAAGACGAATTAATCCGTCGGATGGCAGCAGACATGGAATCTCTGAAACGTCAGGTGAAAGGAAAAGAAGTGGCGACAGGAGAGGGGCGCACAAACAAGACGCCCCCTCGCCACTCGGAAAGTCGTAGTAGGAATACTACGCCCTTTCAAGCAGAAAACAAGAGCCCCAGAACAGGCGATACGCAATCTAGATCCTCCAGAACTCATCGCACCAGGTCTGAGAGGACGAGATATGAGAGGTCGTACACCGAAGGAAGCACATATTGGCCCTCACATTCGCACCAGACAAGGTCAAGACAGACAGAGTTGCCCAGGTCATCCGATCTACGAACCGTGCTAGAAGAAAAGGCACGATGGAGGGAGGACGCCAGGGCGCGCGATCCACACAGAGTTTCTGCCTTACAGCGGTTGGCTCCTCGGACGCATGGAAGCGTCGAGGTTGGAATGCCAATACCGCGCCCGCTTACGAACCAACGGACAAGGCATTGGTGAGGCTGCAGACCTCACCATTCGTCCCAGCAATAGAGAACGCGCCCCTACCGTCAGGCTTCCTCCAGCCCAAATTCACAACATATGAGGGTAAGACGGACCCCTACTCATACTTAAGCCACTTTCGCCAGGTCATGGCTGTATACCGGCGGAATGAGGCCTTGATGTGCATCCTATTCCCTTCAAGCTTTGGTGACCTAGGCTTGACTTGGTTTGAGAAGCTTCCAGAGGGCAACATAGCCTCCTAGGCGCAACTGGCGGAGGCGTTTGTAACGCGATTCAGAACAAACACGAAAACCCCAGTGGAGATCGACCAGTTACTCTCCATCGACATGGGTGATAAGGAGACCCTGAGGTCATATAACAGTCGCTACTGGGAGACATTCAACCATATTGGGGACTGCCCAACCAATCTTGCCATTGCGCAATACAAAAGAGGCCTTCTAGTCGGGAACAGACTGAGGGACTCTATCACCATGACGCCGCCCCTCACCATGGAAGCCCTGATGGAGAGAGTGCATCAGCACATCAGGGTAGAAGAGGATGGCGCACGTGCCAAAGCAAAGTCTGGCGCGACTGCAGTACCAGAAAAGAAGTCCTCAGCCAAGGTCAACGCAGTAGACCGTCCGAACAGAAACAGACGTGGCAAAAGAGACAACGGAGAAGACCAAGACAAAAGATGGTTGAGAGTCCGCACTGCCATCACCACGGTCTTTAAGAAACCGATCTACCGTATACTTAGCGAAATTCGAGACGAGCCTTTCGTCAAGTGGCCAGCTAAGTTAGGCAAAGCTCAGAAGGACTACGATGACAGATCGAGGTGCACCTTCCACAAAGAAAAGGGGCACCGCACTGAGAATTGCACACCATTGAGGCAGCATCTGGAAGAGTTGGTGGCAGCGGGTCACCTGGACAAATACATAGAAGGAGGGGCACAGCCAGCCCCCCAAGACCAGAATATGCCCAATGGCATGCCGAACGACGCCCCACCTCAAGGCGTCATCAACGTAATACATGGAGTCTTTGAACCTGAGCGTGTATGCGAGCTCAGAGGTTCAATCAAAAAGGCTGAGCACTTCAGAGAGGTACTAAGTGTCCAACCAGTCATCAAAAAGGGGAAGATAGAGGCCACAAATGTCATGTCCTTTTCGGATAAAGACTTGGCAAGGATCTATTGCCCTCACAACGATGCCTTGGTCGTCACTCTTCGAGTCAAGGATTTTGACGTCAAGCGGATTTTGATTGACCAAGGTAGTTCGTGTGAAATCATGTATTATGAAACCTTCAAGCAACTAAAGTTGCAGGATAAAGACTTGGCGCCTGCCGTATCTCTCCTTATCGGATTCAACTCCATGCCAGAGTGGCCCGTCGGCAAAATTATGCTCCCAGTCAGAGCAGGAAGTGTGACGAAACAAGTGGAGTTTTGGGTAATAAAGGTCCCCTCCACCTACAACGTTATCTTGGGCAGGACATGGCTGCATGCCATGCGCTCGGTGGCATCCTCCTACCACCAAGTGATGCGATTTCCCAACGACACCGGAATAATTGAAGAAGTATATGGGGACCAGATTATGTCCAAACAATGCTTCGTCACAACGAATGGCAGTCGCGCTGCCAAAGGATATGTTCATTCGGTTGAAGAACCTGAGAGTAATGAACTGTTCGCAGAGGTTGGCAAAGCGGCTGATCAGAAAGCGGTGGAAGACTTGGTGGAGGTAAGAATCGACGAAAAGAACCCAGATAAGTTCTTCTTGCTTGGTTCGTCGTTATCCAGCGCTGAGAGGTTGGAGGTTGGAATCTTGGAGTGATGAATCGAACCATTGAAGTAGATTGTGTAGGACGCCTTACGACATGCCAGGCATTGATCCAAACCTCATCTGCCACCAACTCAATGTCCACCCATCTGCCAGACCGGTCATTCAACGCACACGCAGATCGGCACTCCACCACGCCGAGATAGTGGCAGAAGAAGTGGGTAACCTACTGGAGGCAGGAACAATCAGAGAGGTACATTACCCCAAGTGGATCTCCAACACAGTCGTGGTGCCAAAAAAGAATGGCAAGTGGCGCGTCTGCGTCGATTACAAGACGGTCAACAAAGCATGTCCGAAGGACAGTTTCCCCCTACCAAGGATAGATCAATTTGTGGACCTAACAGCTGGGCACAGCAGGCTTAGCTTCCTTGACGCATACAGAGGCTACCATCAGATAGCCATGCACGAACCTGATCAGGAAGTAACATCCTTCACCACTCCAAGAGGACTATACTGCTACAAGGTCATGCCCTTTGGCCTAAAGAACGCAGGGGCGACATTCCAGAGAATGGTCACAAAGATGTTCGAGCCATTGTTAGGCAGAACAATGGAGGCTTACATCGACGACATGGTGGTCAAAAGCAAGGATGCGGATGACCATCTAAAGGACCTAGATGAGATGTTCCAGATCCTGAAGAAACACAAGCTGCGCCTTAACGCTTCTAAGTGCGCATTCGGTGTAGGGTCTGGCAAGTTTCTGGGTTTCCTGGTGACCAACCGGGGTATTGAGGCAGACCCCTCCCAAATCAAAGCAATTCAGGAATTAGAGAGGCCTAACTCAGTGAAAGAAGTGCAGCATCTCACCGGCATGGCAGCAGCACTTAACCGATTCATCAGCCGATCTTCAGATAGATTGCGTCCATTCTTTCAGTCATTAAAAGCCAAGTTTGAGTGGGACGAAGAATGTGACCGAGCTCTGGAGAGTTTCAAGGAATACATGTCTTCTCCACCACTACTTGTCACCCCAATACCTGGAGAAGAACTCTTCCTCTACTTGGCAGTCTCTCAGCACGCGGTAAGTGCAGTATTGGTTCGAGCAGAAGGCATCCAGCATCTTCCAATCTTCTACGTCAGCAAGACATTGTTAGGCGCCGAAACGAGGTATTTGCCACTGGAGAAACTGGCCTTGGCCTTAATGATGGCCTCAAGGAAGTTGTCACGTTACTTTCACGCCCACACCATAGTTGTTCTCACAGCCTTCCCACTCAAGGCTTTATTTGAAAGTGCGAACTTTTCTGGGCGAATTCTGAAGTAGGCAGTGGAATTGAGACAATATGACATCAAGTTCCAACCCAGAACCGCAGTAAAGGCCCAATCTTTGGCAGACTTCGTCGCGGAGTTCACTCCTGGAAGCCACCAAGTCTGCCCAATCGACCTGACTGACACAACCGAACTAGGGATGGAGATTGACGCCGGAATAGCGCAACCCCTAGTGCAGGTAACTCAGCCAGAGCCCAAGGCAGACCAGAGTAGAGAAGGCAAGGAGGAAACAGACCTTGCTACACCAAGTCAAAACTCACCAACAACTAATGACTTGGTACCATCAGAAGACAAGGGGCAGACTGCAACTATGGATCATGAAGGAAACTCTAGCGACATTCCAGACCCCACAACATCATCCGATCCCTCCATATGCTGGAAGTTGTTTGTGGGGGAAATGTGGAAGCTCTTTGTGGATGGAGCATCCAACCGACATGGCGCAGGACTTGGCATAGTCCTCATCTCTCCAGATGGCCTAGTGGTGGAGCAGGCAATCAACCTTGGCTTCCCAGCGTCAAACAACGAAGCAAAGTATGAAGCACTTCTGGCAGGCCTCAAGTCAGCATACTACATGAAGGCCACCGAGCTAATGGTTTACAGCGACTCCCAGTTGGTGGTAAACCAAATATCTGGCGACTACGAGGCAAAGGATGATAGAATGGCCAAGTACCAAGAATTGGTCAGAACAGAGATAAAAAAGTTCGAAGTGGTGAGGATAGAACAGATCGGCAGAGAGGAAAACAGCAGAGCAGACGAACTAGCAGGGTCGCCTCAATGGCAGACACCTCCATTCCTCACCCACTGCTAATCGACTACCTGCCTAGACCAAGCATTGAAGACCCAGAGGCAGAAGAGGTATGCTGTGCAGAGTTAGGTCCTTCTTGGATGGATCCCATTATACTATTCCTAAAGGACGGCACCCTCCAGAAGAGAAGAAAGAAGCCAACAGAATAAGAGCAAAGTCGCAGCGATTTTGGCTCTCTCCATCCTTGGCATTATACAAGAAGTCGTTCACAGGACCTTACTTGAAGTGCGTTCACCCCAGCAAAGTGGAAGCGTTCCTGTTCGAAATACATGAGGGGGTATGTGGCAACCATCAAGGAGGAAGATCATTGGCATACCGAGCTATTTCACAAGGATACTGGTGGCCATACATGCAAGCAGATTCAGAGAAGTATGTCAAAAAATGCGAAAAATGTCAGAAGTTTGCGCACCAAATACACCAACCTGCCAGAGAACTACTACCTTTAACTAGCCCATGGCCTTTCGCAATGTGGGGCTTGGACATAGTAGGACCACTCCCAACAGCACCCGGCAACAGGAAGTTCTTCCTCGCAGCAACAGACTATTTCACAAAGTGGGTGGAAGCAGAAGCTTTGGCATCAATCAAGGAAAAAGATGTGAAGAAGTTTGTCTGGCAGAACATAATCACCCGGTTCGGCATACCAAAAGCACTAATTTCAGACAACGGCACTCAGTTTGACGGCCGGATTTTCAGAGGCTTTTGCGAAGAGTACAAGATAGAATTCTACAATTCTACACCGGCGTATCCCCAAGCAAACGGTCAGGCAGAGGCGTCAAACAAGGTAGTCTTGGACGGATTGAAGAAAAGGTTGGAGAAAGCCAAAGGCAAGTGGGCAGAAGAGCTCCCTCATGTTTTATGGGCTTACCGCACCACGCCTCGACGATCAACAGGAGAAACACCATTCTCCTTAGCTTATGGCATGGAAGCAGTCATCCCATTAGAAGTTGGCCTCCCCACCATTCGAAGCGAAAATTTTGACCCAGACTTAAATGGCGAAGCCATAGCATTGGAACTTGACCTTGCGGAAGAAAGACGAGACAGAGCATTAGTTCACATCGCCTCTTACCAACAAGAGTTGTCTAGAAAGTATAACAAAACAGTGTATCCAAGACAATTCAAGATTGGAGATTGGGTGCTGCGCAAAGTAATGGGAAATACCTTGGTTCCAGGAGATGGCAAGCTAGGACCTAACTGGGAAGGACCTTACAAAGTGGTCGGATTAGCAGGCAAAGGGGCATACCACTTGGAAGATGAGGACGGCAAAGCAATTCCCAGGCCATGGAACACAGCAAATCTCAAGTTGTTTTATTTTTAGCTTTTTTCCTTTTACGTATATGTAATTTTTTACTTTCTCAATAAAACAATTCGATTCTTTTTCAGTATATTTGTTTTCCGTAGAAAGTAGTCTTAGTAAGTTAGTAGTGTTGTAAGTATAGTTGGCCGGAATAACCAACTATGAACTCCTCCTAAGCCCAGGATCAGGATCCAGGCTGCAGGACGTTTGGTCGATATAACCAAACACTTTATTCTAAGTTGGCTGGAAAAACCAACTTAGAGGTTGGCTGGATTAAACCAACACTTTGTACTCTTCAGTCGAAGTAAGTGCATGGCTGAAGAGAGGTTGGCTGGATAAAACCAAACACTCTATTCTAAGTTGGCTGGAAAAACCAACTTAGAGGTTGGCTGGATTAAACCAACACCCCTCCTAAGCCCAGGATCAGGATCCAGGCTGCAGGACGTTTGGTCGATATAACCAAACACTTTATTCTAAGTTGGCTGGAAAAACCAACTTAGAGGTTGGCTGGATTAAACCAACACTTTGTTTCTCTTCAGCCGAAGTAAGTTATATCGGCTGAAGAGAGGTTGGCTGGATTAAACCAACACTCTGTTTCTCTTCAGCCGAAGTAAGTTTATGGCTGAAGAGAGGTTGGCTGGATTAAACCAACACTTTGTACTCTCCAGCCGAAGTAAGTTATATCGGCTGAAGAGTGGTTGGCTGGATTAAACCAACCTCTGTTTCTCTTCAGCCGAAGTAAGTGCCTGGCTGAAGAGGTTGGCTGGATTAAACCAACACTTTGTACTCTTCAGCCGAAGTAAGTTATATCGGCTAAAGAGTGGCTGGCTGGATTAAAACCAACTCTTTGTAATCTTCAGCCGAAGTGAGTTATATCGGCTGAAGAGTGGTTGGCCAGTAAGATAGATAGCTAAACCGAGATCATAGTTGTGCAAATAAGCTCATGGAAAAATTCATTACAAATGGAGGCATACATATACAAAACCAAAACAAGAGTTGAAGAAAGATTCTTTCATTAAAAGTAACAAACCGAGTACAATTAGGGGGCCGAAGCCCGGTTACAAAAAGTTCAAAAACAAAAGAAAGAAAGAGTCAGCGGAGAAGTGCATCTAGTTCGGCGTCGAAATCATCCTCAGCATTAGTTTGGAGACTGGTGTTTCCTGGCAGTTCGGTTTGGGGAGGGAGCTCAGTTTGGACCACGGTATCAACCGGCAGCTCGGTATTAGCAGGTAGCTCACTAGTCAAGTCTTCAACAACTGGCTCCAACCGAGCTGCCTGATTGTTGGGTTGTTCGTTGATGGCCGGAGTAAGAGTTGGTTCATCTTCTTCAGTATCATCATCTTCTCTTCTTCGTCACCGGACCCCTCAACTGCCTTTGGAGATCGGCAGCATACTGTGAAAGTGAAGTTGGAATGGAGTACGGTGGAGCGTCGTAGACCTCGGTGTCAGGCGTACAACCGAACTTCTCCACCGCAGCCCTCCAGCCACATTTGAAAAAGAGGTCTTTTGCTGCGTCGCATTGCTGGGTATAGGCTACTTCGGCCTCATTGAAGCCCCGCTTCTCGGCCTCCTTCACCTCCCCCTTCAAATGCTTTATTTCGGCGTCCTTTTTCTTTTCAATTGCGGCCAAGATACGTAGGTATCTATCTTTTGCCTCGGTGGCAACTTTTTTCTTCTCGGCCTCGACCGAATTTGCAACCTCGGTTAGCCGACCGTTCTCTGCCCGAAGCTCGGCCAGCTGTTTCTTCGCCTCCTCTAGTTCGGCCGTTTTTAGTTCGGCCTTAGCCATGGCCTCCCTTGTACTCCTCCTAAGTTCCATGACCCTCCTGTGAGTAACTTGGTTTTTCTGGATGGCCTGCAAAGGAGAAGTAACGTTAGCCGGACTCCAAGTTGGAAAAAATCTTACATAGAGAGGAATACTACTTACTAGGATCATGGACTTAGTGGAGGACCGAATTGACTTTAGCTCGGTGTTGAGCTGTTTGTAGTGGTGCTCCATGTCCTTGGGGAGGCACACACCCTTGGCCAAGTTGAAAGCCATCAGATGGTCCTTCTCTGAGACCACCGAATCAGACGCGGTGATATCTCAGTCATTGAAGGTGAGTATAGGAGTCCACTTGGAGGAAGCAGTTCGGTCGGCGGACTCCGGTTGAAGGCTTGGCTGAGGGCTTGGTGGAGGACTTGGTGACAGGATGGTCTCGTCTTCATCAGCAAGACGTGGCTCGGCTTGGCTAGTCCGGGCACGTTTGCTTGGACGTGATGAAGACGGCCGTTGAGATGGGAGTGCCACAACGGTCTCGGTGGTACGGCCGATTTCCTATACTTCGGTGGGGTTCGTTGCGGTCAGTAATGCCTTCAGTCGGTTTTTCTTCGCCATTTCCTGTTCGGCAGTAAGAGGTATTAGGTTGATTTCGGGCAAGGAGGGGTCCGGTTGTGGTGCTTCCTCCAGAAGGAAATCAGTCACCGTCGCTTTTCGGCGACCGGAGTAGCGGTAAGTCGGTTCGAAGTCTAGAAGCTTTGCCCAACTTCTCTCCTTTACTCGTAGTGCGGCGCGCAAAAGACCGAGGTTGGGGTAGCCGTAGTTGGAAAGAAGATGGGCTTTATCTGCAAAAGAAGATGAACTGTTAGTTCGGTTTAGAGGAGAGAGCCGAAGTAGAGGAAAGTGTGAAATATAACCGAAGTAAGTGTACCAGGAATTCCTTTGTTCCAGTTTATAGCCCAGCCAAGAATCTGGGCCTGGTGGTCCTCGAAATTCCCAGAGACCCAAAAGAAGTCATCGTCGTTTAAGTCTTTGTCCGGTGTGTGTTTTATTATTTTCTCTCGGCCACAGCGTACTCTCAAATAGTAACACCAGCCTTCATTTTTTGATCCTATGGAGTATTGGTGAAGTATCTCGACCAAACCTAGGTTTAGACCGGTTTGTTGGTTCAGTGCGGCTATACCCATGATTATTCGGTATGTGTTAGTGGACAGCTGGGTGGGACATAGTCTGGTTTGTCTTAGAAATTCACATATTAGGGGTTGGACGGGGAATCTGAGTCCGGTTTCTATTATGGATTGGAGGGTAAAGGGGACAAAGCCTTCATTGCCCCATGGGTCTACATCTTGTTCGGCTAAGGTGAGATTTACATCGGCTGGAATATTGTAATCCTTCCTAAATTCGGCTAAGCCGCCTAGGGTTTCTACTAGGAATCTGTACTTCCCCATTTATCGGATAAATAAGGAATAAATTACTTCGGCTGAAGGAGTTGTGCTCAGTAGCTCGGTCGAGCCTTCAAAGAGAATGGCCTGGGCAACCTAAAGTCTGCAAAGTGGAAGAACAAAGTGGTCAAGCACAGATCATTGACCGTGCTACAAAAACAAAGCAAGAAAGGATGTCTTACTTCGGCTACATACGGTACTACAGGATCTACTTCGGTTTCAACAAGGTGCTTGTTATCTCGGTTTGGCAAGATGTTTGGTTATCTCGGTTCCGCCTATGGTTTTTGTTACTTCGGCTAAGCATCAAGGGGCAGCCTTCTGAGTTCGGTTTAGGAACTGAGAAAGCTGGCTTAGCCCCGAGGCTTAGCTCGGTCGAGGGCTAAGATTTTCTAGTTCGGTGCGTTCTTATTTCGGCTAATGTGAATCAGTTGGTGGCCTATTGAAACTACTGTTATGTGTACAAGTACTAGTTCGGTTTCAGTTCACCTAAATCTGTATATAGCAAGAACAGTGATCTAGTTCGGTTGGGACATGTTTTTAGATCTAGGCTATGTTCTACAGGTTACATCATGATATTCAGAGTGTTCTTATGAAAATTTTTCCCAGAAAGCACAAAAAGAAAGTGTTTCGTAAAAACACAAAGCTGAAGCTATGGAATGAAAGCAAAGGAAAAGAAGAAAAGAACAAAGTATTAATACTTACCAGACAAAAAGGAAGGTAAAGGTGGGAGCTACAGCAACAGTAGCAATGAAGAAACACGAATTTAGGAAGCTTAGTGGTTGAAATGGCAGGAAGCGAGAGAAAGAAAGAGAGGAGTAGAGTGAGATTCAAAATGATTTGGTTCGTTTTGTGTAAAAGGCAAAAAGGCGGGAACTGTTCAAAACTTACGAAGTACGAGGGGCGGCGTTACAGCTGTGGATAGCCAATAAGAACCTGCCACGTGTCATTGGGATACTAAACGATTCAGTTGCTGCAAATTGAAGAGACGTTTTGGCCGGGTGTTTATAGCTCGGCTGGAAAGGGTTTTAGCTCGGCTGGAAAGGCTAATGGGTGTTGTTAAGCTCGGTTTGAGAGGTTAAAACTCTAGCTCGGTTGATAAGCAGGTAATTCCTATCATGCTTTGCAGACGGAATTAAGGGGCAATTGAGAGGGTAATTTATATTTAAATTAGGCCGAGCTGAATGAAATGGGCCGAGCTGGGCCAAGCTAAGAGGTGGGACGTTTTGGGCCGCATTACGGAGGAGGGCCGTATAATGTTTACTTCGGCCGAGATAGCCTCCGAATTAGACCGGTCTCAACCTCGGTAGTTATTTCGGTCGCGTAGGCCTTGTTTTTCTATTTCGGCTGGGAGATGTGTTGAGAAGAGTTCGGTCTTCATTGGATAGTTCGGTCGTAGTACATGGAGACCGAGGTGTGCTGAGTCCTTAAGAGGCCTTAGTTTGGCAGATAGTTCGGTTCATCTCTCTTATGGTTAGCTCGGTCTTAGTATGGAAAAGCTGAGGTAAGGGAAAGGAAAGTTAGGGCCGGACTAGTGGTTACTTCGGTCATAAGGTAGTTCGGCTGTGGTAAAACCATCTCACTTGGTTTAAGCAGTGAGGGGGGTGTTGGAGGATAAGCATTATCTTCCAGGAGTATGAATCCTAGGAGGACTCTACATGGAGGAGTAAGAGTCCTACCAGGATTGTGCTACGCGAAACCTATAAAAGCTCACAAATATCACCTATGGAGAGGTAACACAATTTTGCTTTCTGAATACACAGAGCTTTTGCCTATTTGTCTTGCTTACTGACTTAGGCATCGGAGAGGCTTCCGGCACACACCCGCCGGCCAGCTCACGTTTGTGTTTTCAGGTGACCAAGCGACGTCGTACGGAGGAACGCCAACTTGATCAACAGGATTATACGAGAAGGTATATTTCTTTCCCGTACAGATACCCTGTATTCTTAAAGGAGTTTATTAAACAACCTATTCTCCTTTTCCATGTACTTTTGGCGCAGCTTTAAACCTTTTTTTATTTATTTATAATACAATTCATTTCTTGCGTTTTAATTAGTTTAGCAATGTTACAAATTCAGAAAAAATATTCAAAAATAAAAAATAAATAAAAAAAATCAATGGTTTATATTCATTGTAAATGTGACTCACATCTCACTAACTTTAAATTTACATCGCACATACAATTTTGGGATACAATTCAAGATTTTCATGGTTCGTCACATTTTTATTTTCTTTTTTCTTCACCCCTGTCCCTTTTTTTCCCTTTTTATTTAGCAGCATATCTTGTGAGGCATATGATATTACTTCTTTCATGGTTCATATTTCTTTCATTCATTCATCATTGATTTACATTGTTATTATTTCTTTAAATTTCAAGCCATAGGCTATTTATCACCACATTTATTTTATTTTCTATGTGTATTTACACAATAAATGTTGGAAATGGTTGGAAAATTCTGGGTAAAATTAGAATTTTTTCCTCAGTTTGGTCTATTATCTAGGTGGGCCCCGTGCGTCGATTTTTGCAGGTCAAGGTGGTAAAGTGTTTTATGCCGCGTTGTGATTCACATGGTATATTTGGTTGCTCAAAACCATTACCGAGTGAATGGAAAATTGAAGCCAAAGTATGCTCCATAGAAATGGAGTTTTGGTGGAAAATTCTTAAAGGTTTGAATAAGACTTGTCCCACATTGATTTGGTGGGAAGTTTTGAATGGGTTTATAAGGCATGGGATTGGAACTTGGGGTGTGCCCCAAGGGGTACCCAAGTGTTTTAGAGATGGAGGTTATGGGCTAGACCCATTGGACCCAAAAATCACCACGCGTACGCCACCGCCCGTTGGGTCGGGTCGGGTCGGGCTGGGCTTGGCTTGGGCGCGGATGCGTGGTGTCGGGTTGGGCTTGTCTAGCCCAATACCTATCTTTTTGGACCAAAAATATTTGAATTTTATTTTATTTTTTGGTAAAATAAAATTGCAAATCAACATGTTTAGAGTAAAATTTTACTCTGAAAGTATAATTTTACTTTGAATCAGAGTAAAATTTTACTATGATTCAGAGTAAATTTTTACTCTGAAAGTAAAATTTTATTCTGAATCAGAGTAAAATTTACTATGATTTAAAGTAAAATTTTATATCGTTAAGCAAATCAACATGGTTTTAACCAGAGTAAAATTTTACTATGATTTAAGGAGAGTATCCACTTTGAATCACACTAAGTATCATGTATTAATAACCTTGTGTGTTTGGTTGCTAAAAAATCACAGAAACATAACAAGAAAATCAAATATAGTTTGGTTGCTGAGAAAATCAACATGTTTTTTAACCAAAGTAAAAATTCAGAGTAAAGTTTATTATGATTCAAAGTAAAATTTTATATTTTTAAGCAAATCAACATTTTTTAACTATAGTAAAATTTTACTCTGATTTAGAGTAAACTTTACTCTGATTAGTAAAATTTCTGTGTGAAATTCTTATTAGAGAGATTCTTATCAGAGAGAGGTGAGAAAGAGAGAGAAATTGAATAGATCATCCATTTTAATAGATCGATCATCCATTAAACAAGGTGAGTATGAACATGTCAATTCAAAAACTAGTAAAAACATAAATCTATATTACAAGGATATATAACCACGAAACACACAGATCAAAAACTAAACAAAAACACCCAAATATCAACATAATCATAATCTGATTGAGGTGGCCATTTCAGAGAACACATCCAAATATCTCTCTATCTTTTGATTTCAAAGAATACATGTATTCAACAACACTCATACACACAAATATATATATACATATATATTCAAAACTCATATTTATGTTTAAAAAAAATATCACGTAATATACATACATACACTCACTTACCGATATATATACATATACATATGTATGTATGAGTCATATATACATACATACATGCACACACATATATATAAATACATATATACACATATACATAAGAAGATCAAATCAGCGGAGACATGGCGGAGCTTGGCGTGTTCGCCGGAGGGAGTGGCGGAAGAGGATCAGACGTCGGCGGTGTTGGCGAGATCGACGCAGGAGTTCCAGAGGCGGTAGCTGAGCTTCTAGATCTGAAGCTTGAAGGAGTTAGAGAAGGGAGAGAGGGAGGAGAGAGACAGAGAAGGTGGGGAAAGAGTGGGTGGAGAAGGTGAGAAAATTTAGTTGAGGATATAATAGTCTAATAAAATATTTAAATAATAAATTTTGTCTTTTATGTAAGACTTTATAATTATGAGGGGGTTTAGAAAGTATAATTTTTTTCTTAAACCTTTTAACAATGAAAGGAAGGTAAAGGGGGTTTCTAGCCAAATTTCCCTTAAATTTTATATTACTTTACCTTTATTTGGTTCAAAATTTATCACATATAAAATAGGTCTAACTAAACTGGTATGCCTGGTGGGACTTATCTCGCTGCCATTATTTTGGCCCCCGCAGTGATCGAACCCTGGCTCTGCCCCTGATGGTAACCATGGTAGATCTAGATATCACAAGGGAAATTAATCAACTAAAGGTGGCGAAGTAACAAACCAAATAGAAAGAAATCCAAGCTTTTGTTCGGCAAGTACTCATATATTAATATCCTCTCATATCTTTCAATGCAGCAACCCAAAAGTCTGACAAGATTACAATGTTGAAGCCTTGAGATCAATATAATCTCATTTTGAACTCCTCTAATCCTTGTCTCAAGTTTTCAGAAAGTCTTTTTACAGCGATTTCTTACCCGTTAATTGTTACACCCTGAAACTCTAAACTTCTATAATCATCCCACGAAGTTCATATATAATAGTTATTTAAAGAAGGTGATGAATGCTAATTAAAATACATGGTAATAACACATGGATTTTAGATTTTCATATATGAACGATATGTCATAATAAATTGCTACTTCTAGATTTCGAAAAAAATAAGATGGTTCTAAAATGGAATAATATTACTAATGGTACTACTGTCGATTCTTTAGACCGCTTAGTTTTTATTTTTTATTTTTAATATGGATTTCAAGTGAAAGGATTTGAGGTTGAACTCTTTATAAAAATATAGGAGACATGGCTACTGCAGGTAATTAATTAAGAAACAAATGGAGTGTATATTAAGAAGATAAGTATTTTATTATGATCTTGTACATTTATAATCCATAGTACGGAGGATTTCAAATAACTATTATCAATGATTGCAAAGCTCTCAAATTCAATCTTGAAATCCACATTTGAGCCAATTTTTCTTGAATGATTAGTGCTCAAATCCTTTCATTCCAAATTCATAAATCCAAACACAAACTTAATTTTTTTTAATGAATGCATAATTTAGCTTGGTGAGGCAAACTAGTTTGAGCATCGATAAGAGCATGATTATAAGGAAGAAAAGAAATATTTATTCCCAATAAAAGAAAATGAATATCTACCTTATAAACGGCCCATAACCACCTTGACCAATCTTATTTTTCTCAACCACCTTGACCAATCTTATTTTTCTCAGTGAAGTACCCTGTTGCAATTTCTATGCTAGAATAACGAACGAAAGTAACTCGTGCTACTTTTTCCCCTTTAACTCGAGCTTTCTTTCATTGCTTAATTCATCAATAGTTGCTGCACTGTTATTCAACTCTTCCATTAAGAGTTTCATGCCTTGGACAATCCCAACTTTGTTGCTTCCTCCTGTGTAGTGTAAAAGGAAAATTCTCATTTTAGATTGACTTAGAATTAAAATAACTAGCCTATCTTAGATAAGAGGTTTAAAGGTACAATACCGGTAAAGCAGTGATGTCTCAGTCGAAGATAGCATAATAACGAGATTGGAGTAAGAATTAGTAGGAAAGATATCAAACCACCAATGATGATCAACCACATTTGCTTCTTCCTCGCCCGACTCCAGTGTTCAATAGAATTCACGTTTATAGCTATATTATTTTAAAATCACAATTTGTAAGCTATTATAATTAACTACCACCTAGGCTATTATTATTAATTAATTTATTTTCCTTTTATATATTTTATTATTATTATTAGTCATTGATATATTTTTCTTAGTGATTAAAAAAAATTATTTAAATATAAATCCTAAGAGAAATGTTGGGTGCGGATTGTCAGTTAGAAATCGAGATAGTGCTACGTCGATAATTTTTGCAATTCAAAAGTCCAAATTTATACTCGTATTCAAATTTGAATCAGCAGCACAAGCAAGAAGACTCACCTCTGCTAATTCGCATGTACAAGACATCCTCATCACTAAAAATATTTGAACTCGCGTCAAACATGCAACCAGACCCATCAGCATAAGACGATCCATATGCCTCACAAGAACAGTTTCTCATACATATGAAAAATAGAGACCCAAGTTGGAAGTAGGCATGTTATGAAAAATAGAGAGATTGTATATTGAATTGAATGAATTGTATTGAATAATGTGTAGAGTTGAATGTATTCTATACAATAGAAGGCATGTATATATAGGCTGAGAAAGAGTATCCTACTAGAAATCTAACTATGGCTATTCCTAAATATATCTAGGAAATCAATACCTAATATATTTAGGAATACCACATATACATTAACATCCCCCTCAAACTCAAGGAGGATAAACATCTTGAGTTTGGAGAGAGAAACTAAAACATGAAATAAAACTAAATAAAATAAAAGGCAAATAGATTGCAAAGTCTAAACGGGAGCGCAAGGGCGCTTGAGATATATCAAAGGCCGAAACTAAAGTCGGGAGATAGTTTATGATTGTGTCGGACCGATATAAATACTGGCTGGAACTAATGTTGAGAGACAGTTTATAGTCGTGTCGGACCATTGTAGAAACTGGCTGAAACTAATGCCAGGACAGTTTAAGGTTATGTCGGACTGTTGGAGAAACTGACTGAAGCTAATGCCGAGACAGTTTAAGGTCATGCCGGACCGTTGTAGGAGTTAACCGGAATCAATGTCGGGACAGTTTGAAGGGGTCATGCCGGACCGATGTAGGAGCTAACCGAAATCAATGTCGGGACAGTTTAAAGAGGTCATGTCGGACCGATGTAGAAGCTAACCAGAATAAATGTCGGGACAATTTGAAGGGGTCATGCCGGACCGATGTAGGAGCTAACTGAATGTTGAACCAGCAAGCGTGACACACACATAACTTATGACGTGGTGCTGAACGATCATGGCAACAGATAACTAAGTGCGCCAGAAGGCGGCTTGGCTGGTGTGCCGAGGGGCGAGTTTGGTGGTACGCCAAGAGAGGGCGGCTTGGATTGTGCGCTGGAGGAAGCGGCTTGGATTGTGCGCTAAGGTGACGGCTTAGAGAGTGCGCCAAAAGGAGGCGGCTTAGGTGGTTTGCATGGTGTATAACCATGTTCACCATGATATAGCAGAGGGAAAGACAGAGTGGAGCAGAAGCACAAAAAAAATATATGATAGAGATATTTAGGGTAGGAATAAACCAGGGGATAAAGGAAGAGATCACCACGAAGCGATACTAAAAGGAAAACATGACAGCGGAATAAGTTGAGGTCTGGCAGGCGGCTAAGGCAAGGTTGCCGCCTGCCAGTAAGGCGAAGAACACCAAGGACTTAACCTATAGCTTTGATACCATGTTATGAAAAATAGAGAGATTGTATATTGAATTGAATGAATTGTATTGAATAATGTGTAGAGTTGAATGTATTCTATACAATAGAAGGCATGTATATATAGGCTGAGAAAGAGTATCCTACTAGAAACTTAATTATGAGAAAGAGTATCATACTAGAAACCTAACTATGGCTATTTCTAAATATATCTAGGAAATCAATACCTAATATATTTAAGAATACCACATATACATTAACAAGGCAAGTGCAAATATGGATTCATTGATTTCCTTGTCTCCTTGAACACATCTCCACCTATACAGTTGGGTGGTTTCGGCTTTACACACCTCCTAGATATAATATCATCACTATGGTCAAGATCACAATTGACAATTGTGTGTCAATATGCAGAGTAACAAAAATAAAGTACACCTGAGGAATCCAACCAAATCCAATAAGATGCAAAAGGGTTACTACCATTCCAAGTGAAATAGCTCTCATTCTCATTCGACAAGTAACTGAAATTGAACTCCACATATGCCGAGCAGTTGAAATTTTTTCCATTAAAGATTTCACTGCTCCAATAAACAATTCCTCTTTTCCAAGACATAAGTTGCTTTGTGTTGTTTGGATTAACACCTAGCATGAAAGCCCCTAGATCTGCAACCTTTGGGCTTAACCATGAAGTGAGGAACTTATGTCGCGGGTTTCCACTCTTCAAGTCAAACAAACCCAATTTCATGTTGGGTAGCCACACATCAGACGGATAACAGGCGCGGCCCTGAGATTTCCGGGGCCCAAAGCCGATAATTAACTAACAAATTTTTGGGGCCCTTCATATTAAATGAAAAAAAAAATTGAAAGTAAATGACAAAAGATTTGTGTCAAAATCACAAAAAATACTTAGTATTACATTACAATAACTAATAAGTATCGCTTGATCCTCACTCTTCTTGTATTTTTAGAAGCAAATAAATCAATCATACTTGCATAATCTAATTTTTTTGCAAAATCATTTTCAATGAATAACAATGTTAATTATTTTAAATGGGCCTTTCAATTTTGTAATGGATTAATTTATTTTAAGTTAATTTGGGCCTTCTTTAATTTTTTTTGGACTTAAAATATACTTAATATATTAGACTAAACTATAATAAGAGAGACCCCCTTTTTTGGGTCTATTTTCCAATGGATAACCATGTTAATTTTTTTGAATAGCCTTTCAATTTTTTAATGGGTCAATTTATTTTAAGTTATTTTGTACATTTTTTAATTTTTTTAGACTTAAAACATACCTAATATATTACACTAAATTATAATAAGAGGATGCCTTTTTTTAGGTTTATTTTGAGGGGCCCTAGGCCATGGCCTTGTGGCCTATGCCCCAGGGCCGGCCCTGACGGATAATCAAAACTTTGCCATAGAACATGCTCTCCTGATCTCAAAACAAAATTCCCAGAATCATCAAGTGTTGCACTTCCGTTGCTTATATTACTTATTGGAGAATTTTGTTTAGTGTTGGAGATCCCACTCCTGTCATTGGTCATAGGCTTCCCCTCTTGAGTTATCTTTAGAACTCCATAGGTATCTCTCAATGGATTGGCAATGTTGGCGACCCAAACAATCTTTTGTTTTCCATTTGTGTCGTAAAAATCATTGGCTAGAATTCCTAAATATCGCCAATGATTGGATCCATTTGAGGGGCTAAAGAAACATAGCTAAAAAAATGAATCGGCAACACAAAGCTGAAAGAAGGAAGGGACCACCAAGCAACAAAAAATAACCAAACAACATTTCATCTTCTTGTGCTATCCGTGTATCTTTCAAAGTAATTCAGATGAAAATTTTCAGAAAGAGAAACGAAATAAGTAAACAAAACCAAGTTTTGGGATTCAGAAAAAAATGGTGTGTTAATAAAATTGTTAGTATTAATGTCGGGAGGGAGAGTTAAAAAAGATTAGTGGAGTAAGAAATGCATCATTGTTGGGAGAAAATTCTTCGCAACTTACAATGTCTTCATTTTCCAAAAACATGATATGATGGGTCTTTGTCTAGCACAATATATACACCATTGAAGACGCAAAAATGTTTAGCAGACAATATTAATGCTAGATCCTATTGCGGGATTTGAAAATGGTTAAATATGCACAATTTTATCCCACTATTATGTAAATAGAATTAATATTGTATTTATTATATTTTGATATCATATTATATTTATTATTTCATGTGTCAGCATTGTATTAAAAATTAACGTGAATAATTGGACTCATTCCACAAACATTGTGTTAATAAAAACATGGTCGAAAATGAGTGTTCAAATTCTTCAATTGCTTTACAAATATGTATTTCTACATCCAAAATTGAGTCAAAGTGGTCTTTAATGGTTAGAATTATGGTGTAAATTAAATAAAAAAAGAATTGGTTTAAGTTGTCTTGAAACGTAAATGTCAATTTCAAAATTAATTATTTGAAGTAGAATTTCCCTTTGTGGTATTGTGAAAAGTTGAGTTGGCCCATTGTGTGCATTTATGGACATTGATGCAAAGATAAACATTCTGTCTCTTACATAGCGATCTTACTTCTCCTAATTTCTAATTTTTAAAATTAAAAATTCTATAAAAAAAAATTAAAATAAAAAAGATACAAATTTAAATATGAATCTTAAAAAAGATTAGAGTATATTCAAATTTGCTCATATATAACTATCTAAATCTTATATAATAGTTTGAATTATCTCAATTTGATTATCTATTTTGAGAGAGTATTTAGATTTAATAAGTCATTTTGAAGCCTATCTTAGTGACCTGAATCATTCATTTTCTAGAATTCATTTAGTAAAATATTTATGAAAAAAATTAAGATGATATTCTTAAAATTGTAATTGTTGTCTATTTTAAAAAAAGAATTCAAATATATAAGTATCTTGATATTTTGTATAAATATTCTACCTAACGAATTTGTGAACGGGTTGGATGTTAGCCTCAAAATGGGTCACCAACTCCAAAGACTTTCTCAAGTTGAATGGCCAACTTTCGATTGCTTGGAAACAAAGAAAAACAGCTAATTTTTTAGTGACTTTTGTTTCGAAGTTATGTCAATTTCTTTTTTACTTTTCTTATCCATCCTGTGTACATAAATCTAAAAGTTAAAAAAAATAAATTAAAAAGCAAAATCAAACTCAAAATAATTTACTATTCTTTACTTATTTTTGCCTTTTCTAATTTTTTTTTCTTATTTTAAAATTTTTATGTTAGTCTCATCAAGTAGAATTGAAAATTTTAAAATTTTTAAAAATTTCAGACAAAAATAAGCCAACAAAAAAAATTGGAAAAAAGAAAAAAGAAAAAAGAAAAAAGAGTAAACCCCAAATCCAAACCCGTTAAATAATGGGATAAATTAGTCCATTTTGGAGTAATATAATACTAGCATATCACCCGTGCTATGCACGGGATTAAATTTAAAAAAAAAAACCATTCATAGTTATGTCAAACATATTTTTAAATTGTTAGCATAAAATATATGTAATTTTAAAAGAAAATATTGACATTGCATAATTAAAGTAATAAAAATAAGAATTTATTACATTTGTTCGAAATTCACTGAATAAGTAAAACAAAAAATAACTAAAATCTAAATTGTTGTGGGTGTTCCATCAGCATTCCTGCATTGTCAACATTATAGTTAGTATTATAATTAATGAACAACACATATATTATGTATTTATAAAATGTTATAAAGTAAAAATGTTATACTTACATCTTTTTTTTTTTAACTTTATGAAAGGTATAGACATTCTTCAGACCAATCTATATTTAAAACAAAGGTTATGCACGATGCACAATCTAGTTGACGTGGCATTGTTGGTACATGTATGATAAATGCATAGGTACGGTCTTGGCATGACGAAATATAATATTTAAGCATTTTAACGCTATTATCCTATAAAATTTTGGAATTATAACTTTGTGTTTGAAAAAGTAAGAATAAGTTATTTATAATAAATTTTATAATTTCCTACATTTGATCTCATATTCTTCAAATATGATGGTTGATATCGCAAAATAAACTCTACCTGTCTATCTTGAACAGTGAGATTTATTGAACCAGTACTGTCTTTGACCACAACGTTAACATTGTATCTTATCAACAAAAAAAAAAAGGACAGTTGTTAAAAGGAAATATTGTACCTAATAAAAAATTAAAACACTTGTTAAGTTTGAATTATTATTGTACATAGTAATTATTTACCGAAAGAAAATTACCTTGTTATAACATCAATATCGTCATGTAGGCAGTGACGACAAACAACGTGACCATAATGATATTCAACTTTTTGATAGCAACTTTTGCACAAATCAATCCAAAGGTTGTCAACATCAATTTGTTCGATGTACTCAAGTATTCGAAAATATGAAACTTACAAAATATTTGAAAAAACATAAATTAATCTCTCTACAAACAAATTATATACATATCGTTTAATTTTCATTAATTGGGATGATAACAATTATATTAAAAAAAATCAAATTATAAATAAAAGGAGATAACTCCAATAATACAAATCACATTTTTTTTAATGCTGTCTAACTATAATCACATTTTTCTCATAATAAAAAAAAAATTAAAAAAAAGAACCATTAAAATAGTAAATAAAAAGATTATTTAGAAGCATTGAACAAATTACAATCACATTTTTTCTTTTTGTGAGTATTTATGTTTATCTAACTTCAATCATATTAAAACAATCAAATTATAAACAAAATGAGATAACTTCAATCATATAAATCACAATTTTTTTAATGCTATCTAACTACAATCATATTTTTCTCATAATAATAAAAAAATAATTGAAAAAAAGAACCATTAAAATAGTAAATAAAAATATTATTTAGAGCCGTTGAACAAACTACAATCACATTTTTCTTTTTGTGAGTTAACTTCAATCATATTAAAAAATCAAATTATAAACAAAAGGAGATAACTTCAATCATACAAATCACAATTTTTTTAATGCTATCTAACTACAATACCATTTTTCTCATAATAAAAAAAATAATTGAAAAAAATAACCATTAAAATAGTAAATAAAAAAGATTATTTAGAACCATTGAACAAATTACAATCACATTTTTCTTTTTGTGAGTGTTTATGTTTATCTAACTTCAATCATATTAAAAATAAAATTATAAACAAAATGAGATAATTTCAATCATACAAATCACAATTTTTTTAATACTATCTAATCATCATCAATAATTAAAAAAATAAATCACAAATTAAGTCAATTGATAATTAAAAAACACAATAATTTATTTTTCAAAAAACATAGTGAGTTAAAAAAATCAATTATAATTTTTTTTGGTCAAAATACAATCTAATCAACATCAATAATTGGTACATTATGTGACCCTAATGAGTACAATCCATTTTGTTTTTCAAAAAACACAGTGAGTTAAAAATCAAATCACAAATTAAGTGAATTGATAGTTAAAAAAACACAATAATTTTTTTTCAAAAAACACAATGAGTTAAAAAAATCAATTATAATTTTTTTTTCAAAATACAATCTAATCATTATCAATAATTGGTACTTTAAAAATCAAATAAGAAAAAAAATCAAATCAAATCAAATCACAAAAATTTTTATGCCATCTAACTACAATCATATTTTTTTCATAAATAATTGTAAAGAAAAACCATTAAAACAGTAAATAAAACATTAAATCACATTAAAAAAAGAACTATTAAACAAACTACAATCACATCACATTTTTTTCCATAATAAAAATAAATAAATAAATGAAAAAAAGAACCATTGACTAACTACAATCACATTAAAAAAAAAAAAAGAACCATTGGACTAATTACAATCACATTTTTTTTTTGTGAGTATTTATGTTTATCTAATTTCAATTATATTAAAAATAAAATTAAAATAGTAAATAAAACGATTAAATAACATTAAAAAAAATCATTGAACTAACTACAACAATCATATTAAAAAAAAGAGCCATTAAACAAACTACAATCACATCACATTTTTCCCATAATAAAATAAATAAATGAAAAAAAAGAACTATTAAACTAACTACAATCACATTAAAAAAAAGAATCATTCAACTAATTATAATCACATTTTTTTCAAACAGTAAATAAAAGATTAAATCACATTAAAAAAAGAACTATTGAACAAACTACAATCACATCACATTTTTTCCATAATAAAAAAAATAAATAAATGAAAAAAAGAACCATTGACTAACTACAATCACATTAAAAAAAAAAGAACCATTGGACTAATTACAATCACATTTTTTTCTTTGTGAGTATTTATGTTTATCTAATTTCAATCATATCAAAAATAAAATCAAAATAGTAAATAAAAAGATTAAATAACATTAAAAAAAAAAACATTGAACTAACTACAACAATCATATTAAAAAAAAGAGCCATTAAACAAACTACAATCACATTACATTTTTCCCATAATAAAATAAATAAATGAAAAAAAGAACTATTAAACTAACTAAAATCACATTAAAAAAAAAGAATCATTCAACTAATTATAATCACATTTTTCTCTTTGTGAGTGTTTATATTTATTTAACTTCAATCATATCAAAAAATCAAAAATAAAATTAAAATAGTAAATAAAAAGATTAAATAACATTAAAAAAAAAACATTGACCTAACTACAACAATCATATTAAAAAAAAAGCCATTGAACAAACTACAATCACATCACATATTTCACATAATAAAATAAATAAATGAAAAAAAGGAACTATTAAACTAACTGTTAGGACCTTTTTGTTGTCAAATTCCATGGATCAAAACCAAGGTTGTGACAAGAGTTCTTTAAGAAGTTGGTTTCCTTCAAAAACAGGATTACTTTGGAGTTCTGCAAAAAGTTGGTTTTCTACAAGAAGTTGGTTTTCTTTCCCAACTAGGATTGCTTTGGTTTTTTATAAATAGTTGGGTTTCTCCCAAATCTAGGCTATTCATTGATTCATTCATTGAATCTCTCCAGATCTTCTTTTTGGTTCTTAAGGGTTATATCTGGAGATATTTTTTTTAAGTTTTCTTTGATGTTTTTATTGAGTATTCAACTCATGGTTTAAAGAGAGTACATCAAAGGTTTGTTTGTTATACACAAAAGAGAGAGTTGTTCTTCAGTTGTGGATTCTGAAGAATTCGAGCCTGAAGCTTTGGTGGAATCCGGAGTGGCTCATTAGAAAGACAATTCCGTGGTGAAGATGGGGTTGGAAGAGGCACATAGAGGTTGGTTCAATTAGGCGTTGTGGATTCGCTAGATAATTGAGAGTGATACCTGTGTAATTCCTTTAAATCTTCTTAGTGGATTGTCTTGTGGCAGTTGCCCGTGGTTTTTTGATCACAACTGGAAGGTGTCCAATTGTGGTTTTTTCACGTAAAATCTTTGTGTCTCTTTCTCTTGATTGTTTGATTGGGATTGTTATATTTTGCTTAAAATTGGTACATAATCACAAATCAACATCTAGGGTTTCTAGATTTTTCAATTGGTATCAGAGCGGGTCGTTCTATTTTTTTTTTTTTTAAATTCTTTTTGAACGCTCTATTTTTTTTTTAGAACGAGATCTTGTTTGATTTGTGATAATGGATTCAATTCGTGAGGAAAATTCTATGGTTCGACCACCCCTACTTGACGGATCCAATTATTCTTTTTGGAAAGCTCGGATGAGATCTTTTTTAAAATCTATTGATGAAAAAGTTTGGCAATCCGTCATGAATGGGTGGACTGAACCAACAATTACTGTTGATGGAGTAACTTTCCCCAAACCAATTGATAAGTGGGACACAACTGATTACCAAAATAGTAGCTGGAATAGTAAAGCTATCAATTCTCTCTTTTGCGCTGTCACACCTGAAGAGTTTAGCCGTATTTGTAATTGTGAAGTCGCAAAAGAGGCTTGGGATATTTTACAAACTATTCATGAGGGCACTCCTTCTGTTAAACGCTCAAAACTTCAAAGGCTCACATCTAGTTTCGAAAACCTTTCAATGAAAGATAGTGAGACCTTTGATGAATTTTATGCAAAGTTGAGTGACATTGTAAATTCCAGCTTCAATTTATGTGAAAAAATACCAGAATCCAAAGTTGTGGGAAAAATTTTGAGATCCTTGCCCGATCGGTTCCAACCAAAAGTTACGACTATTGAGGAAGCTCAAGATGTTGACAACCTCAAGCTAGATCAGTTGGTTGGAAATCTCCAAACTTATGAGGCACATAGGAATTTCAAAAAGAAACAAAAAGATATTGTTTTTAGTAGTGCTCATAAAGTGGTTGAGGATTCTGATGAGGACTATGAGATAGATTCCAAGATTATGGCTGCTTTTGTTAAACAATTTAAAAAATCTTTTTTGAATAAAAATCCTAATCTTTTGGAATCTACTCATTCTCATAAATCCAAAGGCAAAGATAAAGTCAAAATTAATTCTATAGCCAAGAAGGAGAAAGGAAAGATACAAGGAAACTCTGAAAGTGTCCAATGCTATGAATGCCAAGGATTTGGCCACTTTGCTTCAGAATGCCCCACTCGTTTGAAGAAGAAGAAAGCCCTCGCTATCACTTGGGATGATGAATCAGAATCTGATGAAGATGATAGTGACAATGAAGATCAAAGTGAAGAGGGACATAAGCAATTCCTTGCTTTCATGGTGGCTTCCGAAACTGAAGGACAAACAGAATCTTCAAAGAGATCGGTTGAGAACACCACTAATGATGAATCCTCGGAGAGTGATCATGAAAAGCTTGAGCAAGCCTATGAAAAGCTGTATAAGAAGTCTCTTAATTTATTCAAATTGAATGACAAACTCACAAAGAAACTCAAAGCATGTGAAAGTGAGAATGTCAAACTTAAGGAGGAGATTTCCGAGGCCAGGATCAATGCCATCAAGATAGCTGATGATCAACAAGTTCTTTGTGCAAAACTGTTGACTTGTGAGACAGAGAGGAATGAGCTACAGGAAACTCATGCCATGTTTGAAGAAAAGATTGGATCTCTCGAGATGTCACAAGTTGCTTTGGAAGAACTAATGATCAAGAAAGAGGAAGAGCTCAAGTGTGCCATGGTTACCATTGGTCTTTGGAACAAAGGATCAAAGACTTTGGAGGATATCATTGGGTCTCAACAAATCTGTTCAGACAAGAGTGGCATTGGCTTTGGAGATAAGAGAGAGCAAAAACAGAGTGCTTCCACATCTCATGATACAAGAACTCAAGGAAAGGGAGGACAAAAGATTCAACAAGAGGAAATACTTCTCAAACTCCCTAGAGTTGGTAAGGTAAAAGAAAAGAAGTACACCCTGTTTTTATTTGTCATCATTGTGGTATGCATGGCCATATTCGCCCTTTTTGTTATAAGTTGCATGGGAGAGTGTCTCAAAAGGGTAGAAATTCGAATACTTTTTGGGTTAGGAGACAACCTTACATGTCTAGGCGGAATACCAAGATTCATGAGGGTGTTCACAACACCACGACATTTACCAAGACCGCTAGACCTGATTTTGTTAAGACCAAAAAGATTTGGGTGAGAAAACTTGACTTGTGTTAATGTGTTTACTCTTTTTAGTTTTTTGGGTCTCTGTGTGTTTTTTTTAATGAGGAAAAAAATGTGTGCATGTTCGTTTTTTTTTTTTTTTTTTTTTTTTTTTTTGTCTTGTTTTGGTTAAGAAAAAAAAATGAAAAAAAAAAATCTAAAAAGATTTTCTTAGTATGGTTTTGCAAGCTTGAAATTTTTGAGTGGTCCTTGGTGCATATTGGAATTGATGAGAATATCCATTACAAGTTAATATGTGTGTGCTTTCTGTGGTCATTACTCATTTTGGAGTATGTGTTCTTTGATTAGTATGTCTCATTCTGTACACACTCTTGGATTAGCAAATTTTGGAGTCTTCCGCCTTAGTGATTTGTTTTTTTTATGGACTTCTGGCATTGTATCTTTTGTTTTTCTACAGGAATTGACCAATACTAGCATATCATGGGTGATGTTGAGTCTCTTAACCACCTTCCATCTTTTTGCATCTCCATGGCTTTCCCCTCTGTTCTTTGTAGTCCAGCCATGAGGAAAAGGCTACCTCAGAGTCACCAACCAGGCCATCCTTATTATATCCATGCTTCTCTGGTTCGGTTTCCATACTCTTGAGCGTGTCAGCCGCCAATGATTGTGCAAAAGAAAAAGAAAAAGAAAAAGAAAAAAATATGCAAAAGAAAGAAAAAATATGCATAAGAAAGAAAAAAATGCAAAAGAAAGAAAGAAAGAAAAAAGATTCATTGATTGAGGGGGAGCCTCCGCTTTTACTCAACAAATACCCCTTGATTCCTAGTGGTTTGACTTTCCTTAGTTGTGCTTAGATTCTCTTGTCGGAAGTTCAGCTTTCATATCACTACTAGGATTTGAATCTAGTGTTTGTCGAATTCCAAGAGTCACACACACACTTTTCTCATGGGATCTATGTTTTTCACATAATGCATCACTTTCTTTCATGAGGAATCTTCTACAGACTGTGCACATTGTGTTTTCAAGTAATTGTGCTTCTTGGATAGTCTTGTGTGTATCAAGGTACAAATCTGAAATTCCTTGCTTGTTTCACCATATTATTTTTTGTCGTTTTTCTTCTTGTTCACCGTTTTCAGTGTTTGTGGTTGTTTTTTAATGAGGGGGAGTTTGGTTCATCATTACCAGTGTTTGATGTATATTGATGGTACAATAGTTTGGTTGATGGTACAGTGTTTTTACTTTTGCTTATATCCTTCTTTGGTACAGTTGGATTGTTAGTATTTTGTTTATGAATTGATTTATATTTTGTTTATTTAATCCAGTTCCACATATTTTGGTTGGCTTGTGTGTGGTTATTTTATTTCAGGATAATTGTTCAAGAGCATGAATTTGAGTGTTGGTTCATAGTTGGTGGTGCTGCTTAAGAGATTTTGTTAGGAAATTTGTTTTAGATTGGTTTTATCCAGGATTTGACAAAGGGGGAGATTGTTAGGACCTTTTTGTTGTCAAATTCCATGGATCAAAACTAAGGTTGTAACAAGAGTTCTTTAAGAAGTTGGTTTCCTTCAAAAACAGGATTACTTTGGAGTTCTGCAAAAAGTTGGTTTTCTACAAGAAGTTGGTTTTCTTTCCCAACTAGGATTGCTTTGGTTTTTTATAAATAGTTGGGTTTCTCCCAAATCTAGGCTATTCATTGATTCATTCATTGAATCTCTCCAGATCTTCTTTTTGGTTCTTAAGGGTTATATCTGGAGATATTTTTTTTAAGTTTTCTTTGATGTTTTTATTGAGTATTCAACTCATGGTTTAAAGAGAGTACATCAAAGGTTTGTTTGTTATACACAAAAGAGAGAGTTGTTCTTCAGTTGTGGATTCTGAAGAATTCGAGCCTGAAGCTTTGGTGGAATCCGGAGTGGCTCATTAGAAAGACAATTCCGTGGTGAAGATGGGGTTGGAAGAGGCACATAGAGGTTGGTTCAATTAGGCGTTGTGGATTCGCTAGATAATTGAGAGTGATACCTGTGTAATTCCTTTAAATCTTCTTAGTGGATTGTCTTGTGGCAGTTGCCCGTGGTTTTTTGATCACAACTGGAAGGTGTCCAATTGTGGTTTTTCCACGTAAAATCTTTGTGTCTCTTTCTCTTGATTGTTTGATTGAGATTGTTATATTTTGCTTAAAATTGGTACATAATCACAAATCAACATCTAGGGTTTCTAGATTTTTCACTAACTACAATCACATTAAAAAAAAAAAATCATTCAACTAATTATAATCACAATTTTATCTTTGTGAGGGTTTATATTTATCTATCTTCAATCAAATTAAAAAATCAAATTATAATTTTTTTATTCGCTAGACAAATCACAAATATTTTTATGTGCTATCTAACTACAATATTAAAACAGTAAACAAAAGGAAAAGTCAAGAAGGAGAAAACAAAAAGGAGACTCACTGTTTGCAATATGTATGTGAAAAGTTAAAAAGAGTGTGTGTATTGGAGAAGTTAAAAAGACTTGGAATAAGTGCTAAGTTTTTTTTTTTAAAATCAAAAAAATTAAGAAATTAAGATTCAGATATTAGAACTCCCACAAAACTTATGGATTAGAGATAGATATAAATAAATCGATAGATATAGATATAGATATTTATATTTGTTTTAAATTTTTTTAATATACAAATTATTTGTTTTGGAAAAGGCACTACAATAATTATGAGATAAGTGAAAAAGTCTTGTGGGTTGAGAGAAGTTAATAATTTTTTTTTAATATATAAATTATTTGTTTTAGAAAAAGGTACTGCAGTAATTATGAGAGAAGTCAAAAAGTCTTGTGAATTGAGAGAAGTTAATAAATGTTGAGGTTAATTTTTTTTTTTTAAAAAAATAAAAAATTAGAAAATTAGATTGGCAGGCATATTGAAACTCCCACAAGCCTTAGGTTAAAAACCCCCCTGCTTAATAATAGTATAGAAACTGACAGCTTGGGTTGAGCGAGATGGAAATTGTTGGAGGTAACACAACCTATCACTCCACAAATTGCAACCGTAGATGCTGAACAAGAATTCCCAGGTACAATCCAACCTTGTTTTTTTTAGATTAAATGTTTGTTGAAGAATGTGAATACCCATTAGATGTTCGATGAAATGCGTCAATGTGAGAAATATCGTTGCTATGTCATTGTTGCCTTCACCAAATGGCTAATGCCCATTAGGTGTTCGATTGATTATTGTTGAGTCCTTTTGGTTGAGGCTTGTTAAGTGGTGTTTGGTTTGTTGGAATGAAATTTAAATGAAATGATAGATTGCATCATTATGTTCATTCTCATATTTGGTTTACCAAAAAAAATTTATTTGACTTTCATTCGAGTGAACCAAACATAGAATTAGTGCTTTGGAATTACCTTTTTAAATGACAGAGTGTTATGCATTGGCATAAATGAGATTTGCAAGAAATTCCCATCATAAGTTGATTGTCAAGGCAGGAGAGAATTTTTTCCCCACCATTTTCTTGGACTTTTTTTTTTTTTTAAAAATTTTTAAATTTAAATTTTTTTTTTTTTTTATGAAACCATGTTAAGTCCACAATTTTGATGGTTTTGATGATAACACATTATTGCTTTGCTTTGACTATGTGCATCCCTGTTGAAAATAAAAATTAAAAATGAAGTTAGTGCTTAAATGGGTTATTTGATAGCCCACACACATATGGCTAACTTGATTATTGTATATAGGTTAGTGGATGAGTGATCTTTACAGGCATAATAAACTTTCAACAAAGTCTTGACTTGAACAGTACCTAGAAGTTTACAAGAAATATAAGAAAAGGTGAAAATGTCATATCCAAGAATCATTTGAGTTTTGAATTGGCAAAAATCAAATCTCTTGAAGAATAACAATAATAGAGTGTAGCCCCAATTGTTTAGCTCTATTAAATAGAACATTCAATCCTTACTCTGTCTCAACCCTTTATACATCTTAATTTCCTTAGTTGGGGAAACATTTACCAACACTGAAACGGCAACAATGGATACACACTCTATAATCCATTCAACCCACAAACCCAAAGTTATGCAATGAAGAAAATAAAAAAATTCCATTTGACTAAATCATATGCCTTTCTTGAAGTCCAACTTCAAAACAATTCTATTTTTTCCCATTTTTTTCTCTAGAAATCCACCACCTCATGGCGATTAGTACTCCATCTTGAATAATTCTCCCATCGACAAAGGTGGACTGTACATCGCCAATTAGTCTTGGCATCACTTGGTTGAGACGATTTGCCAAAACCTTATACCGGCATCCAATCAAACTAATAGGTCGAAACACCCCAAACCCACTGGATTGTCATTTTAGGTAAAAGAACAATAAACAAAGAGATTAACCCCTTTACTAACCTTCCATTCATGTGAAACCCTTTAAAAAATTGCATGATGTCCCCTTTCATAATTTTGCAACACTTACTAATACTCAAACAAATTAAAACCATCTGGCCCGGGTGTTTTATTCCCATCACAGCTCCTAATAGCTTGAAGCAATTCTTGGTCGCTGAAATCACTAACCAGCTTTCAGCTCTCCTCCTCACTCAGAAAGACTTCAAAAGGGCCTGCAAGTGTTGGTCTAAATTCCCAACTTTCAGAAAAAACTGACTGAAAGTGTTTCATTACTTCACTCTTGATCATATCAGGTTCTTCAACTGTCAAGCAATTAACAGAAATTGAGTTCAACAAGTTTCTTCTTCTTTATCTACAACTTGCAACCTTATGAAAAAACCTAGTGTTTGAATCACCCTTGAAATTCCAGTTAAGACAAGACTTTTGAAGCCACAGCCTTTCAATCAACTGGCACAATCTCCATAGCTCAGTGTCCAGATCAAGAAGATGAATCTGATCTTCAACAATTCTTAATTTTTCCTTTACATCACCAAATACATTCTTGTTTCCAATCCTTCAATTTTATGTTAACCTTATTCAACAACTTAAATCCAGCCCAACCTACAACTGCATTCTCAGACTGTGATTTTTCTACCTACTAAAGAAAATCAGGATGCGAGGCCTAGGCATTTAAGAACCTAAAAGTTCTTGGACCCCAGTCCCTCTTATCTTCCTTCAATAAAATGATGCAATGATCTGACAATGTCCTTCTCAATCCCCACTGTTTGAATTTAAATCTTCCCAACCACTCTGGATGGAGCAAAAATCTATCAAGATAGACTCCATCTCCCTGCCTCCTGTGAATCTGACCATGTGAACTTTTTTCCCAACATTGAGTGTCACTAGGCATTTTCCCTTATCTCAGGTAAAAACTAGCTTATGGAGGTTCACATTGCAATTTGAAAGTATATGGAATTGATCTCTATTAGGGGCTCACTCCGGGCAACTTTAGATCACTTACAATACACAGCTCTACAAAGGAAGGGGTTGGGTTATGAGCATTTTTAATATGATTCTTTTCTTGTATTTGTTTCAATGACAAATGTGAGACAACAAAGGAATCCATCTTTCGACTGGGAAATGCAAGTTTGTATTCTCCACTTTCTTCATCCCCTCCATCAAAATGATCACAAAGATATTGTCAAGCACCCTTGACTATTTCAGATAATATTTGTAGTAACTGCTGATAGGTAATCTGTTCTCGATTCTATCACCAATATATTGGACATCTGAGCTGTGAGCTGCATGGCACTTCCATTTTGTTGACATGATTCAGTTTTTCATTTGTATTTATCTATTCGTGGGGAGTTATATGAAGGAACAAATCAGTAGATTAAGGAATGAAAGTTTGAAGACGACAGGGCTTACAATTGAAAAAATGACCAAATTAGGATTTAGTAAATTTCAAGGGTGCAAAATGTAATTTACCCTTTTTTTATTGAAGAAATTTAAAAAAATAAAAACTATGCCTAAAAGATGTAAACATAAATGCAAAATTGTGTACACAATAAACTAGGAAAGAATACAATAATATAACAAAGTTAAAATATATATTACATGGATAGTGGATATAGTTATATAGAGGGCTCCAAAAAAATTCAATCATATCAAGATAATTGATGGCTTTGCATATGGAGTAGAAGAATCATACAATTTATACAAATCCAAAAGAGAGACAATGATTATGTAGTTCAATATTAGCCCATGTCAACAAACAAAAAGAATGATCCACTATCGAGAGAGAACTGTTGTTCAGAAGAGTTACAATGGTGATAAAACAAAATGCTCACCAAGTTCACCAATCCCAAATACAAGTTCTCTCACTAAACTCAAAATCCTATCTAGATAAGTCTCAATAAAGTTAAAATTTCAACCAAAAGACACCAACAAACAAGTCTCACAAGGAGACACCCAGTGAGGATCGACCAAGTGACCCAAAACCACAAAAATAAATATCATCTAACCTCTACTTCTGAATTTGTGACATCATTTATGGAGCAATGTTCAAGAATTCTAATCATACTTGTGTCTGTTATACCCATGATTTTAGAGAAGGCAGGTTTGTTAGGAAAAGGTAAAACCATTGTTTCACTGGTAAGCATAGACACAACATCTAACATGTTTGGTCTGTCAGCTGCAATTTCTTGAACGCATAAGAGACCAACTTGAATGTAGCGCATAGCCTCTCTTATGGAACATGTTTCAACTAATCCTTGACCTACTAGCTCCAAACCCTTTGCTTCTTTCCACAGGTTCCATGCCTAAAAAGTTCATAAAATATCATCCTAGGTTAGTACATAAAATTAAACAAAAAGAATATACAAAATTGGACCGTATTACTTACATATCCTAACAAGTTTAAAGCACCATCAGGCAGATAGAAACCCGTGTTCCTCTTTCCACTTATAATCTCTAGCATCATGACTCCAAAGCTGAAGACATCAGATTTCACGGAAAAGAGACCATCCATAGCATACTCAGGGGACATGTAACCACTGTTTCCATCATTCAATAGATTATATTATTCTAGAGATCTATTACATGTGAGATGTATAAAGCAATGTTATATGTATATGTTCAAAAGAGCTGTCTTACTTACAGTGTCCCAACAATTCTTTTTGTTTTTGCTTGATTTTCATTGTCACCAAAAATTCTAGCAGTGCCAAAATCAGATATTTTTGGGTTCATGTCTTTGTCTAATAAAATGTTGCTAGTTTTCAAATCTCTATGAATAATTCGTACTCTAGAATAGTTATGGAGGTACAATAGCCCCTGAGCGATTCCTCCAACGATGCTGACACGCACTTTCCAGTCTAATAAATGTTGTTTTGTTACATCTGCCACAAATTTTGCATGGAGTAAATAAATATGCATAGGAACACTGAAGACCAAGAAAGAAACCACAACGAAATTTGATAAGCTGAACTTGAGAAAGTAACAAACCAAATAGAAAGAAGTTCAAACTTTTATTCGGTAAGTACTCATATATTAATATCCTTTCATCTCTTTGCATGCAATAACCCAACAGTCTAACAAGATTGCGGTGTTGTAGTCTTGAGATCAATGTAACCTCATTCTTGAACTCCTCTAATCCTTGTCTCGAGCAACCGGAAAGTCTTTTTACTGCAATTCCTTGCCCATTAACCAACAAACCCTGAAAGTCTAAACTTGTTAATCTTTGCACAAAATTGATGCATAGTAGTTCAAAAACACAAAGAATGTATATATATATATGAAAAATGTGAAGTAATATAATACAATGATTTAGATAGTTATTATAAGAAAGATTTGTCATAAAAAAATAACTTACTACAAGATTTCTACTGAAAAGTACATACTCAACATATAAGATGGTTCTTAAATGGCAAAATAGTATTAATGGTATTAATCCTGATTCTTCACACCACTTACATTTTCTGTAACGAATGCATAATTTAAGTAAAGCAAATTGCAGAGAGCATGATAGAAAGGCAGAAAAGTAAGATTTCATTCCTAGCGGAAAATAAATAAATATATATATATATATATACTTACCTTATAAACATGCCCATAGCCACCCTGACCAATCATATTTCTCTCAGAGAAGTACTCTGTAGCAATTTCTATGGTAGAAAAGCTGACAAATGGTAGCTCATGATCCTTTTGTCCTGTTAATTTGAGCTTCCCTACATTGCTTAATTCATCAATACTTGTTGCACTATTATTCAATTCATCCATTAACAGTTGCATTCCTTGGACAATCTCGTCTTTGTTGCTTCCTCCTATATGGTGTCAAGAAGGTAAATTCTTTTTTGAGATTGGCTTCGAATTTTCATAATTAGTCAGTTTGATATAGGAGAAAGACACCATACCTTTAAAGCAGCGGTATCTCCATTTTATATAGCACAGTAAGGAGGATGAAGCAAGTATTAGTAGAGAAGCAGTTGAAGCAACAATGGTCAACCATAACTTCCTCCTCCTCCCATAATGCAGAGGTTTGTTATTCACTGTTGTATTATCAATGCCAAAACTAATTAAAGAACAAAATTTAGTATAAGAAAGATCAAAGCGACATTCTTAATTATTTCTTCATAAAATTGGTTTGTGTATTATTAATCTAAAAGTGGTAAAAGCAATGAATTAGTGCAAGACTTACCACTTCCTGCAAGAGTGTTGTTCCGAACGTACAAGACACTTGCATTACTCCACGTATATTTTGGACCTTGATAAAGACCTTGATAAAATATACAACCTGACCCATCAGATGGATTAAGAGAAGCATAAGCCTCACAAGAACAATTCGTTCTACATATCTCCTTGCAGTCACTAAGACCCAGGCTTGAATTAGGTAAGTACAAATATGGCTTCATTAATTGCCTAGTCTCCTTGAAGACATCTCCATCTATACATTTGGATGGTTTAGGCATTACACACCCAGTAGACACAGTATCTCCTTGGTCAGGATTACAATTTACTACTACTTTGTCACAAGATGAATAGTGACAGAGATAAAGTACCCCAGAAGAATCTAACCGCAACCAAATATTGGATTGATAAAAGCTGTTATAAGTGAAATAACTCTCATTCTCATTTGAGAAGTAGCTGAAATTCAATGAGAAGTTACTGAGATCATAAGACAAATCATGTTCAGAAAGCAAGTTAAAATTGTACCCATTCCAGAAGCCACTACTCCAATAAACAACTCCTCTTTTCCAAACTACAAGTTGTTTTGTGTTGTTTTGATGTTCATCAACACCTAGAGTGAAATCCCCTGTATCCGGATCCTCAAGGCTTGACCATGAAGTAAGAAACCGATGTTGTGGCTTACCACTCTTTAGGTCAAACAGACCCAATTTCATGCCTTGTAGCCATACATTAGATGGATGATCAAAACTTTGCCATAAAATATTCCCTCCTGATGATCTCAAAACAAAATTCCCTGAATCATCTAGTCTTGCACTCATATTATTTATACTAGGCATTCCCAAATATTTTTCAGAGTTGAGAGTGATGGAGATCCCTCTACTGTCATTGATCATGAGGGTTCCCTCTTGGGTTATCTTCAGAACTCCAGAGCTATCTGTCAATGGATTGGCAGCATTGGCAACCCAAACCACCTCATAGGTTTCATTTGGGTAATAAAATTCTTGGGCTAGAATTCCCAAGTACCGATTGGTGGATCCACTGGGACTGCTGAAGAACCCTAGTTGAAATTGCACATTTGAAGACTCTAGATGTTCCCAGTCTTTCATTTCTTGGCCAGCTCCAAGTGTGTCTGCTAAACTTGAAACACCAAGAGGAAAGAACAACCAACAAGAGACCACCAACCAATGTAAAACAACTGAACAGCGTTTCATTGTTCTTGTGCTATGCTCTATCCATGTGAATCTAATTCAAAAATCAATGGTTCACATGAATATAACATTATTCCAATAAAGAATCAAATATATATATAAAACTCACAGTTTATCTTTTACCTGAAATGAAGGACTTTGGTTTCCATTTCCGCTGGAGAAAACATTTCTGAAATTTCCCTCTATGAAATTTTCCTATATCGCAATGCCCAATTTTGTTTGTGGCACTAGGTTGGATAGATTATTATTATTATATTTAGATAGCAAAAGTATAAAGCTTGGACCACTGTGAAATTGAATGAAGTATTAAGTGTACTGTTAAACTGGTTCGGAAACTTGATTATAAAATAAAACTGTACTAATATTAAGATAGAGATAAGATAAATTGTGTTTATTTACGTAATAATATTAATTGATTAGGATTAAATATATAAAATAAAGTAAAAGTTCTCATTATATAAAATTATTCAAGGTAAGATGTGACTTTGTTGTTTTTGTAAAATAAGAGGCAAAATAGTCATTTTACTTCTAATCCCATAACATTGAATTTGCATACTATATAGTGGAAGAATAATGCTTGGGACCCCTTTTTGGGGGTCACCCCCTCAACCCCTCCTTTGCCACGTGGCGGGTGGTGATTGGAAGAGCAGAAAGAAAAAGAAAAAGAAAATGTAACCAATGAGAGAGAGAAGGGGTCAAAGGGGGTGGGGGGAAAAGGAGGGATGAATCATTGTTGATAATGGAATTGCTAGTCCTCTCATTAAAATGTATTTTTAACTATTTTTTCAAACAAACATGTTTTTGGCCTCTTTTGAAAATATGAAAAAAAATTAGTTTATTGATTTATTTGAGTCACATCACTTCTTTATTTTTTTTATATATATTTTTAAAAAAAAACCAAAAAAATAAAAATAAAAATTATTATTTATTTATTTATTTATTTTCCTTACTTTTGAGAACAAACTTGCGTGGCATTGATAAATGAGTTCAGATCTTCGGCCGCACATCCCGGCCGCACATCCCAGCAGCGCCCCAAAACGACGTCGTTTTGGGGCCAATTTTCCAAAAAAAAAAAAAAAAAAAAAAAAAAAGAAGAAGAAGAAGAACGAGGATCTGCTGGGTTCATCCATATATATATATATATATATATATATTTATATCTATAGATCAAGAAAAAGAAGAAGAGAAGAATCATCAACAAAAAAAAAAAAATAATGAAGATGAAGATGAGAAGAATCATCTTATTATAAAAATAATAATATATATCTATAGATCTGCTGGGTTCTCCTTGCTCTCTCCACTGATCTCTCTCTCTCCTTGCTCTCACGAATTCACTCTCTCCTTGGTCTCTGCACTGAAGCTGTCGATGAAGATGTACGTTTGAAGCCTCTCTCCTTGCTTTCTCCACTTAATTGAAGGCTCTCCATGGAAATTTTTTGAGGGCTCTCGAGTAGGGTTTGAAGGTTGATTATATCAGATTTGCGTTTCTCTCCTTCTATTCACAAATCTGTAAGTTATCATCATTTCGGACCTGTATATATATATATATATATGCATATGTTTTGTAACTCAGATTTCTAATTTTCCAGATCTGTTTTGGTTTGTCAATTTCTATGCCCTTTCTCTAAATTGATCCATAAATTAATTTTATAATTGATCCATAAACCCTAAAAAATGAAGGGAGTAAAGATCATAAAACACTGTCTTTCAATTGATTATTTTATATGCAGGCTCTGATCCCATCTAACTCTGTCCAGATTCCCATCTAAATTGATCCATAAATTATTATTATTATTTTTTTGTTGATGATTCTTCTCTTCTTCTTTTTCTTGATCTATAGATATAAATATATATATATATATATATGGATGAACCCAGCAATCCTCGTTCTGTTTGGTTTTTTTTTTTTTTTTTTTTTTAGGAAAATTGGCCCCAAAACGACGTCGTTTTGGGGCGCTGCTAGGAAGTGCGGCCGGGATGTGCGGCCGAAGATCTGAACTCTTGATAAATCCAATTTCGTAGCCTATGGAGAAAGACATTTGGGCTATTACCACGCGGATTGAGGTGGCTGGACTAGATTGGTGACTGGGTCCCATGAAATATGTGGTCAACCCAATCTCGTATCCTATGGAGAAAACAATTGGACTATTACCACACGGATTGTTTCACTGGGTTCCATTAAATATGTAGTCAACAAAGGCCGATCACATAAAAGGACGACTCAGAAACAATTTTTAAATCATAGTTGCAACTTTGCCATAGAAATATAATAATATATATATATATTATCTCCTTTGTATTTTTATAAATATATATTTTAAATAAATTATGTTAGTAGTCTTTATATTTTGTTTTTTATATCATTTTAATCCTTATAATTTTAATGAGTTTAATTTTGACTCTTAATTTTAAATTTTGTATTAATTTAATTCAATTGATAATGTCAATTATGATTTTTTTTTTTTTTAAGTGAATACTGAGTTTGTTGAGGTAACTCACACAAATAAGTTTATAATTTTGCTTATAAAAGATAAAAAATGTTGCTTATATGTGCATTTTCTATCAAAATATATTAATAGTTGAAATCAATTGGATTAAATTGTGACAAATTATAAATTCATGATCAAAATTGAACAAATTAAAAAATTATAAACATTAAAATGACACAAAGGCAAAAATATAGAAATTGTGTAATTCGCCATATAAGTATATTTTTTAACTGGAAGCCACACTTTCATTGCTATATATGTATGTGTGTGTGTATGTATATTTGTATTTCTATTCATGTAAATACTCGAGTTATATAAATATGGGGTATTTATTCATAAATTATTTTTTATCTACTTATATTTTACTTAATTTGAATTTTTTTTTTATGTTGCAATAAGACAGTGATATAATTTCTAAAATATATGTAATAATATTGACAATGTGAATGTTTTGTGATGTAAACATTCATACTGTCAATGTGATGTTCACACGTCAATACGAATGGTCACATTATAAAATATGAATGCTCACATCATTAAATTGTTAAGCGTTCAAAAAATATTTGTAAAGGTAAAATTTTTCATAAAATATTTCAAATATGAGAATTAAAATTTCGTAAATCAAATATCAAAATAATAGGATTTATTGAAATATAAGAATATGTTATGGACTAATTAGAATATAAGTACTTAAAAAAAATTCTTAATAAATCCCCCTATAAATATTTATGTATTATATAAATAAATAAAATGAAATTTCATTTTTGTAATATGTTAATAAATAAAATTTTAAAATTGAAACATTAGTTATTAATAATTATTATTTTATGGATTAACTTTCAAGTATCAGTTATCAAAATTCACTCAGGAGTATTTTAGAAAGATGATTAAAAGTTACTTTTTGATTTTTTTTTAATTTTTTTGTGAGAGAGGGAAATAGATTAAAAGTTGGGAAGTGACTTTTAACTAACTTTCCAAAATAGGCCTCAAATTTGTCAATTTGCCAAGTTTAACATCAAAACTAAAAGCAAAGTTTTTTGCAATGGGAGTATTTGTGTTAGAACAAAGAAAAATGTTTAGTTGCTCAAATTTATGTGATTTGAATAGTTCGAAATGTATTAAAACAATATTATTTTACCTCTAAAACGACATCGTTTTGAGGCATTCGAACTATTCGGGCTATAAAAATTCGGACTACTAAACATTGTTGTAGAACAAATACCGTTGCAAAAAAATAAAAATAAAAATAAAAATTAATGATCACGCAATATTTGTGGTCACCCTTCCTACCGCATGGATTAATGCATAAAGATAGGGGAAAAAAAAAAAAAAAGAACCCAAAATTTCCAAAAATGTACTCAGATCAGAATAGGTTGTGTGGTCCAAATTAACTTGCGTTTTTTTTATTTTATTTTTGTTGATAAAACTATAAAATTAATTTGGTATATTAAATGAAAAGTACTTATTAATTGCACATGGTTTTATCTTGTAGAAGGTAGAAACAATTTCTAAACAAATTGAAAATATTCACAAAAGTGAAGCCAAGTCAATGCGCATTGATAAAAAATTGAAGAGAATGCAGAAATCAGCACATTTAAAACAGCTCATTCCCAATTAAAATAATACAAGCAGCCACCACATCACATTCAAGTCAAGCACAATCCACTCAAAAGAGGAGCCATCATTCACCCATTATTTTAATATGGATAAATATGAAGAGAATTTATTTCATCTTATTGCCATTAAAATTTTTCCGTTAGGTTTGGTTGAAAAATTTGTAAACGGATTTGAAAAAAAAAAGAAAAAAAAAGAATGTGAAACTAGGTGAAATGTAAGTATATTTTATTTATATTTTACTTATCTTTTTTCTTTATTTTTCTAATCCCTTTTCAAATCTGTCAACCAAACACTGCATTAGCAACACCGGCTAATTATTTTTTAAATCTCCCAACCAAACACAGCGGTAGCGACACCAGTATTTGTTAGGTTTTCATTCAATGTTTAGTCTAAATTATTTTGATTTTTATGTAATTTGTTTGGAAAATGTTTAAGATTCACAAAAAAAAACTTCTACAATTGTATGATGTGGTATTATATGTGTTAATTTTTTATTTATTACACATTTAATGATATAAGGCTCACTACCCTTGTCACATTATTATGAGTAGATTTATAAGTTTAAAAGTGTAGGCCTTTAGCCTTATTCAATTTGTTGACTATTTGGGAGAGAACTTATTAGTTAAAGGTGGATTTGGTTTTAGATTTTCTAAAATCTTATGTTTCCTTATTGATTTTTTTCTTAGATTAGAAGGAAATCAATTTTTATTTGAATTAAATTTAGAAAGTATCCCCTTTTTATTTTAATCATAAATGTGTAAAATCTCTCACTCATTTGATTAAATTTCTCATTTTCTTGGTGGGCTCTCTAAAGAAAAGTCATTGGCAATTTGGCATCTTCAGAAGTTTCTCCTTACTCTAACAATCTTTCATGGATCTTTATGGTCATACTTCGATTAAAAAATAGATAAGGCTTTTTTTACTGTTCACTTTATAGATTTAACCGTGTTATTCGATTAAAAAATAAATACATTTTTTTCTACGGCCCACTTTGTAAATTAAACTATACTGTTGGACTCTGTTCATTTTGTAAATTAAACAAAAATGCTTTAGACCACTAATTAGCGGTGGCTCTAATGATGTGACAGTAGGTCCCACTCACTGCCACATGTGTTTTGTGCCTTGGTTTTTGTTTGTTTGTTTTTTTTTTTTTCAATTGCCACCTCACTAGTGGTGGAGTTAGTGATGATAAATTAGTGATATGTAGCATTGCTCTAAATTAAATAGTGTTATTCGATTAAAAAATAGATAAAGTTTTTTCTACATCTACTTTGTAGATTAAACGATACTGTTTGGTTCGCGACGTGATTAGGCATTTTAATTATTTTAGTGAAAAAAAAAGGGCAAATTACATAAATAGTCCCTATAGTTTGGGGTTTGTGTCACTTTAGTCCCTAACTTTTCAATTGTGACACATTTAACCCTGAATTTTGAATCTTGTTCCAAATAAGGACAATTAAAATTATTATTAGATTTTTTAAGGGTAAAATTGTCAATTTGATAAAATATAAACTAATTTGACAAAAATAAATGCCAATCAAATATTTTTGAATTTTTAAAAACTATTTCTACCTATTAAAAATAAAATTATGTAAAATTGATAAATTTTTTAGACATTTATTTATTTTTTTTACCAAATTAATTTTTATTATGTGTTTGGATGATGATCATGTAAAATTAATTTAAAAAAATTAATCATGTAATTTTTATTAATTTTACATAATTTTATCATTGGTGGATAAAAATAATTTTAAAAAAATTAAAAATATTTTTTTGACATTTATTTTTGTCAAATTAGTTTATATTTTATCAAATTGACGATTTTACTCTTGAAAAATCTATTGATATTTTCAATTGTCCTTACTTGAAACAAGATTCAAAATTCAGGGTCAAATGTGTCACAATTGAAAAGTCAGGGACCAAAATGATACAAACCCCAAACTATAGGGACTATTAGTGTAATTAACCCAAAAAAAAAAACCTACATGCCAAACACCTCCTAAGGATCTTCTTTAACCTCCATTTGAGAACTAACCGTTCCGGTTCATCCATGGACTCCAACAGATTCAGTTGTTCTTCCATTCTTCTCTTCATCTCAAGCTTTGTGTTTCCTGCAATGGTTGCCGCCGCCATTGGCATCAACTACGGTGAAATTGCGAACAACCTTCCCTCGCCTGAAAATGTAATACCGCTTGTTCGATCCATCGGTGCGACTAAACTCAAGCTCTATAGCGAAAATCCACGAATTCTCAAAGCATTCGCGAACACGGGGATCGAAATCAACGTAGGACTAGGAAACCAGTACTTAGCCAAGATGAGTGATCCTGATCAGGCCCAAGCTTGGGTGAAGAACAACATTCAATCATACTTGCCTTCCACTAAAATCACATGCATCACAGTCGGAAACATAGTTTTGACATTCAACGACACTTCTCTTATGGACAATCTCCTTCCGGCGATGCAGAACATCCACACAGCTCTGGTGAACCTAAATCTAGACAAGCAAATCTGTGTCACTACGGCACACACTCTCGCGATACTCGAAACGTCAGATCCGCCGTCTTCCGGAGCTTTCCGGCGAGATCTCAGCGGACGCATGGCTCAGATATTGGATTTCCATGTCAAAACCGGATCGCCGATCTTCATCAATGCGTATCCTTATTTTGCGTACAAGTCTAATCCAAAGCGATTCCCGATCGATTTCGTTCTGTTTGAGGCTAATTCAGGGATTGTAGATCCGATCTCGAATCTTCGCTACGATAACATGTTGTTTGCTCAGATAGACGCTGTGTACTTTGCTATGGCTTCGTTAGGGTACGGGACGGTTTCGTTGGAGATCTCGGAGACCGGTTGGCCTTCGAAGGGAGACAAAGAGGAAGAAGGAGCGAATATAGAGAATGCGAAGAAGTATAATAGCAATCTGATGAAAATGATTGATGATGAGAAGAAGGGGACGCCGTTGAGGCCGAATTCGGAGATGAATATGTATGTGTTTGCTTTGTTCAATGAAAACATGAAGCCAGGGCCGACGTCGGAGAGGAATTTCGGGTTGTTCATGGCGGATGGGACGCCGGCGTATTCACTCGGACTCGACGGAGGTCCAACTACGAGTTTCGGAACGCTGACTCGGAAATTGAGTCCACTGCTTCTTTGTCTGTCTCTTCATTACATTTTGCATGCTGTAATTGGTCCAGTTTTTGTTTTTGGCGGGTGGGGTTAATAATAGGGTAAATCCCACTATTTCGAAAAAAAAATACACTATGTCTCACTGTTTTTTCACTCATTACCACCATTGCTTTCAAACTGACCCTTATTTCCTGATGGGCCTCTTTACTAGAATCAACTCCTATGCCATAATTAATTGGAAAATCTATCGAGAACATGAGGTAGTTCAGAAAAAGCATTGCCATTCATACTTTTCATCCATTTCTAATAGTCCACTCTGTATTTTCCCAATTAAAGTGGAAATCATCATTTAATATATCATTGATAAGAGTGATTTTAATTAAATTGGAAAACGAAATAATATATATATGTATATATATATATGTTTTTGCAAAGAAAAAAGAATATTTTATAGGAATATCATACCATCCACGAGTTTTGATTTCAAAATAATTGATTGACAGTCAAATTTAACTAAATTCAAAAGAAGGAACTCATTATCGATGTACACAATAAAATTCAGTTATGTACTACAAAAGAAATCAAATATCAATCAAAATACAAGGTACAGTTTCCGAAGAGAATCAGCTGAACAATGCTAACATTCCCCGTTCTTCAGGAGTTGAACATGACACACCTCAGTAAAGTAAGACTACCTTCTTCATGAGACCACCACCCCGTGGTACCAAAACTATATCATCTGGGAACAAACATTGTAAATTGTCTTGATTTAAGTCTCTTTCTGTAGCTTTACCTTTACTTTTTCTTGTTTTTTCCTCCCTTTGGGAGTCGCTTAATGGCCCGCACGTACTCCAGCAAAAAGTCATTTTCAAAATAGTAACAAACCTCCCCAAAAGCACTAATGAAGACCCAAAAACCAACAAGTAAAAGTGACCTTAAACAGTAAGGGGTGTTTTGGGAAGATGGTTATAATTTGATTTTTGGTGAAAAGCTGATTATAAGCAGATTATAATTAGCTTTTCTGTGAGAGAAGAGGTTGGTAATAATCTGAAAATCAGATTATTACCATGTTGCCAAAAGAGGCCTAAAACAACAAGACCACAAGTCACAAAAATACGGACAAAGTACTTTAAAACACTACCAAAAAAAAAATAAATAAATAAATAAAAATGAAGGACAGACAGACCCTTATGTACAACCTACGAACTCCCTAAAGATTGCAAGCCAACCTATAGAGTTGAATAAATCCAAAGCAGTTTCTAGGACTACATCTGGAGAAAATGGATGGGCGGTAAGATCTACTAAGAAAATTGGAAGGGAAGACTAAGGAGTTGTTTCGGATGAATTTATATAATTGTATTTTTTAATTTTTTTGTCTAAAAAAATAAAGGAAAAAAAATTTATTTGGGATAATTTTTTAACTTTTTATGAAAAAATGTGTAGTAAAATATTGTGTAAAATATCAAAATTACCGAACTATCCTTCTGTGCACAGACATGCTTTCCGTGCATGTCAGTGAAAGTACTTAGTCAGTGCACTGCACTGTTGGAAGGGGACAAATAAGGACAATTCTGTCTTTTTGCCCTCTGACTAATCAACCCCAGTTTCCCACCTAAAAATTGTTAATAGTATAAACTTTTTTACTTTTGTAGTGACTTTTTGACTTTTTTTATTTTTGTATTTTTTAGGTGATTCCAAACAACAACTAAGTCAATGCCAGAAGAAGAAGTTGGAGACAACTCAAAGCACAATCGGTAGATAGATCATACCTTTGCAACTATCCCTCCTCGGAGAGAGACACAATATGATGAAAGTAAGTGAAATGGAGTGGTTTTGGATCTCTTCGGAAATTGCACTAGAAATCACTTAGGATTAAGGATTTGGCTTGTCTCTAGTTGAAAGTTGAACTGCATTAGACAGTTGAGGTCTTTGATCCATAAGAGTCATTACACAAAAGACTCTTATCGGTAAGAGTTAAATTTTTTCAAAGACTCTGACTAGTAAGAATCTTTCGTTTAATAACTCTCACTGATCAAAGTCTTCCATGCAATGACTCTTACTAGTTAGAGACTTCAATTGTTTATTCCAGTTAAAATTTCAATTGGAGACAAACTATTTCTTATGATTAACATCTAATCTTTAGAATTTTCTGGTTCTTAGGTAGCTTCCAAGTTTGGCTAAACTGAAAAAGTGCACTTATTTCATCTTTTTATCTTTTTTGGGTCACATCAATCAACATCTCCTCTCTACTTTTTCTACACATAATACAAGAAAAGTCAAAAAGTACACTTATTTAGTCTTCCCAAACTTGGCTATTTGGCTTTTTTAGAGTTTATTTTGATGATTCAAATCGTTCAATTTTTATAGTATATTAAGAATAATATATCCGTAAAAAATTAAGTTAATTGGACATCGATAGTCACATCAAATCACATATGTATTTAGTTTTTTAAATTATATTTATCATTTATTTTTTAAAATACAAATGTAATTTGATGAAAGAATTATCGATATTCGATCAATTTAATTTTTTTTATAGGTATGTTCTACTTGATATAATATAAAAAGTGAACGGTTCAAATTATCTAAATCAGTCCTGAAATGGTCGCAACAGATCGCAAAACAGTGGTTGCTAATAAAATATTGGGGTCTGGATTTATGTAAGGGTTATGAGTCATATAGAGGCCTATTTTGGGAAGTGGGTTATAATCCACTTTTCAGATTATAACCCATTTCCTCTCTCACAAAAAAACTGCTTATAAGCAGCTTTTCATCAAAAAGCTGATTATAACTATCTTCCCAAAATAGTCCAGAATAAAGTATTTTTATGCTACATGACTATTACTATATATTTTTTTTGTGTAATTTAAATATAATTTAATTTTTGGAGGAAATTGAAAAAAAAAAAACTTGAAATATTAAAGATCCAAATGAAAAAAATGATTAAATTTAGAGCATGTTTGTTTTGAGGGATAAGAGGGTGGGATTGGACTATTAGTCCCACCGGACTAATAGTCCATTGTTTGTTTGTAAAATTTTGCTCCGGACTAATAGTCCCCCCGGACTATTAGTCCCACATATATGGGACTATCCTATCCCATGGGGGGGTGTGGGATAGAAACCATGGGATTGGAATCCCATGGGATTATTTTGTGAAATGTCCATTTTACCCTCCATGCTATTACTTAGTAAACAATTAGAAAAGGGTAAAATAGTCTTTTGAACATTTATAAATTATTTTTTTAGTGTTGTTAATTTAAAACTATATATTAAATAAAAAATTATAAATTATAAATTATAAATTAAATTTAATTAAAAATAATAAATTATAAATTATGGCCTTATAAATTAAATTTTTTTAGTGTTGTTAAAAAATTAAATTTACATATTAAATAATTTTTTTTTTAGTATTGTTAATTTAAAATTATATATTAAATAAAAATATAAATTATAAATTAAATTTAATTAAAAATAATAAATTATAAATTATGGCCTTATAAATTATATTTTTTTAGTGTTGTTGAAAATTTAATTTATATATTAAATAAAATTATTTTTTTATTGTCGTTATTTAAAATTTTATATTAAATAAAAATATAAAATATAAATTATAAATTTAATTTAATTGAAAATAATAAATTAAAAATTGTGGCCTTATAAATTAAATTTTTTTAGTGTTGTTAAAAAATTAAATTTACATATTAAATAATTTTTTTTTTAGTATTGTTAATTTAAAATTATATATTAAATAAAAATATAAATTATAAATTAAATTTAATTAAAAATAATAAATTATAAATTATGGCCTTATAAATTATATTTTTTTAGTGTTGTTGAAAATTTAATTTATATATTAAATAAAATTATTTTTTTATTGTCGTTATTTAAAATTTTATATTAAATAAAAATATAAAATATAAATTATAAATTTAATTTAATTGAAAATAATAAATTAAAAATTGTGGCCTTATAAATTAAATTTTTTTAGTGTTGTTAAATTATAAATTATAGATTATAAGGGTAAAATAGTCTTTTGAACATTTATCCTTATCCAGTCTGTCTAACCAAACATTAGATTTATTAAAAATAGTCTAATCCAGACATCTAATCCCATGACTAAGCAAACATAGGATACAAATCCAATCCAACCAAATAGTCCCGGGACAATGTATCCCGAAACTAACAGTCCAATAGATTACAATTCCCCCTTATCCAATCCGTCCAAACAAACACACCCTTATTGTTAGCTGGACAACATTAATGATGAGCATTGTTGCAATATGAGACCGTATGAGGGTTGAACGTAGTCCGTGTGGGCGCCCTCTCTCCTAACCCACTCACTCACGCACGCACGCCTGTCGCTGACAAACACACTTTTTCGGAACATTCTTTGTCTACCTCGTTTATCAACGCCCTCAATCATAGCTGTTGGTTGAGTACATCTACTTTTCCATTAATTGCAACCGTAGCTACTGAATCACAACTCCCAGGTACAATCCAACCTTGTTAATTTTAGATTAAATGATTGCTTCCGTTAGAACTGAGTAAGAAATCCGTGAAATTCGTAATCCGATCTAGTCCAGTCAAATCTAGTAGGTTTGGATTGGTTCTTTGAATCCGTGGTTCGGTTCCAGATTGAAAAATTAAAAATCTGTAGTTCACGGATTGGTTCCGGATTGAACCTCACGGTTTCGAATTGGAACCGATTCGGACCGTATACAAATAGTCTATATTTTTATTATATACTCTCCTACATAGTATCTTCTCTTATTTCATATAAAACTTAAATCCAAACCTAAACTCGCATAGTGTCTTCTTTTATTACTTTTGTTTGCTAGTTTTTAGTGTTAATTTGTAATGGTCTAAATACTTATGGTGGAACTAGTTTTCTTATGCTTGTTTAAATTTTAGAACAGTATGTCGCTGTAGCACGTCCGCGGGGGACCTCGGCTACAGCTCGGACTCGATTTGTGTCGCGGTTCTAAATCTGAACCAAAGAGTCCAACTCTGGCAAATCGTTTTGAAGAAAAACAGATTTTTGAAAAGAAGTGCCAAACATGGACTGCTTTGCCAGATTACAGAGTCGCCACCTAAATATTTTAAAATGGGAAATTTAGGAAACCCTGACTCGGTGCCGAAGGCCACATGTCCGTCATCACCAAAGTGGTCTTGGCTCGGGAGCTTGGGTACGATCGGGGAAGGTCAGCTATGAGCACCCCCTTTCGCCCGGTCCGAAGACCGGCCTCTACTAACCGTGATATCCGTTTTTGAAAACTTTATGCGTTCTTATTCCGGTTATTAACCTAGAATTACTATGTTATGCGCACAGCAAACAAGTATAGACTGGATTGCCTAATTTGGAAATAAACACTGCATATCCGTTTTGTCTCGAAAAACGTGTTGATTTTTGCTACTCGAAAGTAGGCTAAAATACGGATTTCAATGAGTTGTTCCAACTCACGCAATCCAACCTCCACCCACAGGCATTCAAACAGTAATATCACATAAGTATTTAGCGGCATGGCAAGCATACTGTCATGTTAACATTCACACGCATGCGAAGTGCTAAAGCATAAAAACTTACATCGTACTCCGTGCCAAAACAATAACCCGGTTAGCAAACATGCATGACCTAGTTCATGTTAAGTGGCTAATGCATCGCATACGGAATGTAATCTAGACAGGCTCGGCTATCCTAAGCATGGCACATGAAATGCAACAACTATCACGTATTCAATTTGGAATTGAAAGTACGATGCAGTTTGTATGATGTACCGAGCCCGGTGTATGTAAACAAATGCATGGATGCACGCATGCATTGCATAAGGTATGCTAAAATAAACGTGCCCTAATCTACCATCATAAGCGGGTAAATAAAAGGGATAGAAAGAAATGGGGGTTGGAAGACATACACCCACTCACACACACTTATTACAATTCGCCCTCGCACGGAGGGACCAAAATAATAATACAAATAATTAACTACGCAAGCTAATTAATTATTACAAATTCACTAAATTAATTAGACAAATAATTAATCTAATTAAAACAGTAAATGCCTCGGGAGGAGGGCCCAAATGCAGCGCGCGCTCGGAATTGGCTCGGAATCGCACTGTCATGCAAGTGTGCCTCTGTTTTCCCTGCTATCCTCCTCTGAAAATTGCCAAAGTCCCAGGAGTGCCTCTCAGGGCACTGGGGAGTACCACCGGCTGGGGTACAACACCACCGGCTGAAGAATGTGGCCACCGGCACTAGATGAAGTTATCGGCTGGCAATTGAATGCCGGTCGGCACTAAATAGTGTCGGCCGGCACTTAACACCTGCAGAACCTGCAACCCACAGCAGCAGAGGACAACAACATGCATGGCAATGTGATTCAAGGTATTTATGCACTATACACACCCCTTATCATGTTATTGACTCAAAGGGGCATGTGCCTCGATTCCCGGACCACCAATCGCGCATTTCCATGCATGATGGCCCTAAGAACCAAGAATGCAACTTTGATTTCAAATGCATGCAATGCAAACAAGCAAACAAGGGTGCTCAAACCTCTATCATGACTTGGTCAAGAGGCTTAGCATGCATGTCGATGCAATGAAGTCCTAAACATGTCAACTAGTATGCAATATGGCAATACAATGCAATCATGCAAGTAAGCATACAAGACAAGCATGCGAATCAATGGAAGGATGGTCTTATACATGAATTAGGAAACTCAAATAGTCCTAAAATCAGTGGCCAAAATGCCTAGTATGAGGGCTAAGCACACATGCACACATACACATGCAAAGGTACCAACACTTAGGCATGATGAAGCAAGCTTTAAGCACACTTAAAGGAAGCTAAACATGAACAACTAGCATGCATTATAAGGCTCTGAAATCATGTTATAAAAGGTGCCAAACCAAGTAAACAAGACAAGTAGTGCATGCTACATGCTCACACACCTAAGGCTAGCAAGCCAAAATGCAAGGTGACTATATAAGGCATGTCATGGATGGCCTAAACAACTAGAAACAGATCTTATACATGGAAAAACAAGCACATTTCCAGTTTATGACCATCCACAAAAACAAAAGCAAGATAGGCTAACAAAGCATGCAAACTTACGGTAAATAGAAGAGATTACAAAGCAAGTGCATGATAGAGTTACCAAACATGGTTGAGCCCTTCTTCAATGTTGAAGAAGGGCTCAAAATGAGCCTACTTACAGTTTATTACATGCTCAAAAACAGATTATACACCAGCCAAATATACTATGTAAGAATCATGGCATACAAGGGGGTAAAGAGATAGGTGCTAGATGCGATCACCAAACAGCAAGGGGTCCTCAATCAAACATGAAGAGGACCCCAAAATAAGACTATTTGAAGTTTAGGTCGGAGCCCAAAAGTGCTTGCAAGCAAGGCTTAGATATGAAGCAAGAAAAGGCTAGAAAGGGGAAGATGAAGACTTACCCTTGAAGACCAGCAAACCAGCACCTCTTGGACCAAGTTTAGGTGCTCCCAAGCTCTGAAGAACAGCCCCAAGTCGCTGGAATGGATGTTGGAGGTGTTGTGCTATAGGTTGGTGAAGGAATGGCCCAAGAACTATGGAGTTTGGAGGTTGGATGAGAGAGATATATGGTTGTAGATATATATGTTAGATATATATATCTATTCTCTGGTTTTTTGCTTAGAAATTTCCAACCCTCATCAAAGGAGGAGAGGGCCTCCTTATATAAGCAAAGTAAAGCCAAGACTTAGTGGCTAAGTCATTCAAAAAGGGTCAAGGGGGGCCAAGGCTTACTCTAGAAGTTTGGACAGCTGGTAAGGCTTCTTGAGGAAGCCAAGACAAGGGGTCAAGGCTTCCCCAAGAAGCCTTGAGCAAAGGGTGCAAAGAAGGAGGCCAAAGGTGGTTAAAGGGTGCAAAATTGGCACATGTATGCACGTGGGTCGAGTTCTGTGCATCCCAGCTGGCACAGCTGGCATGCACCAAGCTTGGGGGTGCAAAGGGGTCAAACCGGCCAGAAGATTCGATCATTGGTCAAAATAAAGTGCCGGTCGGCACTATTTAGTGCTGGTCGGCTAAATATAGTGCCGATGGATGATTCCTTGGTCAAAATATGGCTGGTGGGTATGCAAATCGAAGCCCCGGAAGTTAAAGTTAGCTTTCCAACCGCGCAAACCTTGCATCAAAATTCCTTCTGTGCAAAAAGTTATGCCCTTTTCCGTGAAGTCGCGCAGACTCGATTCAACCGGAATGATCCCCTACTTCAACCAACCATATCTCCCCCACCCGAACTTGGATGTAAGAGATTCTTAAGTACAAAGTGAAGCCCCGGAAGTCTTCTTTCCAATGATGGTGGCCTCATAACTTAACTCCAAGTGTATAGACAAATAAGCTCGATTTAGCGAGGGCTGCTCGATTCTCTCCTACCCGGATCTTTGCCGATCTTCTCCCAGACCAGTTTTCTCCTCTCCTTTCCTCTTTTCTTCAACTCCAAACCCCTAAACAAAGTGTTTGGAAAGATTTGCCTCTCTTCTTGCCGAAGAAATTGAACCTGTGCCCTGCACATCTCTCAACACCGAGCAAACCATCAGTAATGCCCAAGTCTTGAGGGCGGTCAAAAATGGGGTGTCTACAGTCGCTATTATGAAAAAACATGTTGCTATTGTGAAACTAATATGGTGCTATATTTATATTTTTATGAAATTAAAGTGTTATACATATATTTTTTGTTATTTAATTATGTAAATTCGTGGTCCTAAACCGATCCAATCCGTATTTAAATGGATTGGTTCGGATTGGTTCCACGATTTAAACGGATTGGATTGGTTCTAATTTTTCAAGAACCGTAGATGACGGATTGGTCCTGGTTTTACCCCAATCCGGTCCAATTCGGACCATGCTCACCCCTAGCTTTTGTCTCTTTTTGTTTGAATAAAAAGGTTTAAGAGCACTAAAATAGAGCTCTAATGAGAGCTCTATTTATGTAATAGTAGATTCTACTTAGGAATGATTTGATGTATGTATTTTTTTTTGCTTTATGTCACATCATTAGTGTCATTGTTACAATTCCAAATTTAGAAATATGAATCATTGCTCTTGTTTGAGACTTTCATGTTTATTAATACCCATTACGTGTTCGATGAAATGCGTCAATGTTAGAAATATTTTTGCTCTGGCACTGTTGCCCTTAGCAGATGGCGAATACCCATTAGGCATGTTTGATTGGATGGATTAGGGTATGTGATTGAGATTATTAATCCGTGGGCCCAATTATCCTATGTTTGTTTTAACATTTTCGTTTAGGATTATTAATCTAATGGATAATTAATCCAATAAATTTGTAATATTATTAGTAACGGGGTAGGGGTGAGACTATATATCATGAATTGGAGAAATAAAGTAAAAAGACTATTTTACCCTGACTATATAAGCAAAAATGTAAGCCAAATCGTATCATTTCTACCCAGCGAAGACTCAGCAGCTTTGCTGAGAGAAGATCTCTACCTTCGTGAAGATCTCCATCTCGGTGTGCCGATTTTAGCCTTCGTTCGCCGGAAAATTCACCGTTGGCACTGAAAAACTCTCATTACCGGTGAGATTATCATCTTCGCCATTTATTTTTTCCAAATTTTTATCTATTTCAACAATTAATTTTACATGTTTGGTTCAAAATTTATGATAAACATCATTGTCAGAATTTATGAGATGTATTTGTATATATATACATAGATCTATGTAGTTGTAACAATGTTTTGATGGTTTTGATATATTATATACTAGATCTGTGTTTGATTCTATTGTTAAAATTCTGCCCACCATGTGTTTGATTCTATTGTTAAAATTCTGCCCACCATGTGTTTGATTCTATGTTCAAGTGAGAAACTCATCATAAACAATTGAAACATGCTCATGAAGTGTTTGATTATTGCCCATCAAGTGTTTGTAACTTTCACTTTGATTCTTGCTTTGAAACCCCATGGAGTTTAGTTGCTTTCTGTTTCAGTTCAGTTCTGGCTTGATCACTAGTAGTTTTCTCCATTTTAGAACTTAATTTTTAATCTCAAGTTGTGAGTATTAGTTTTTGGGTAGACATTTCTTAGTCTTTTGAATGTTATTGTTGAATTGTATTTCCCACCTATGAGATGACCTTTTTTTTCTTGTTAATTTGCTTTGTTTGGTTCTGAGAAAATATGAGTGATAATAAATGTGGTGAAAAAATACTGTCTTTTAATATTTTATTTTTAAATGTGAAAGTGAGTGTAACCAGCAGTTTAAAGAAGGATCCAAGGTACTTTTGCATGTTAGATTTCTAGGCTGACATGAGCCCATCCTCTTCTGCTATAGATATATCAATTCTCTCCTCTTCTTGCCATAATTGAGACTTATTTAAAGCTTTTTTTTTGAAGAAAAAAATAGTTTAGTTTTTTATTTTCTGAATGAAAATTGTTTGATGCAGATATTTTGAATACATATTAAAACAATATATATATATATATATATATTGGATTAGTTCTAAAAATGGTGGCTGCCGTCGGCAATGGTAAGTAGCCAATAGAGGTGGCTAGAGGTGATTGAGTTTTTTTATCATCCAAGGAGAGTGATGTGGAGTGATGCGTGCACATGGAGGTTTTATTTACAATTTTATGGTTTTGTCTTTGTTTATTTATTTTAATTATAGTTTAATTAGTTGTCTTGTTACATTTGGTAATTATCAACTGAATCAAATTAGAACATTAGACTTGTTTTGGTCGAATGAATTTTGTATAAGACACTGTTCTTGTGATTTTGGTTAAGGACCCACATCAACACCCTTCATGATGTTTAGAGTTTTTCCCTTTGAATTAGGATATTCAAACCTTCAGCCGGAATAATGGAAAGGAAAGGGGACAAGGGGTCACCTTGCTTAAGTCCCTTTTCCATTTTAAACTCCTTGATCACTGATCCATTAGCAAGTAAGGAGTGGGATGCTTTTGAAATGCATTCTTTAGTCCATTTACACTATCTCTCTTTTGAACTATATAATTTTTTAGCATATGTAAGAGGTAATCCCAATTGATAGTCATAGTCCTTCTGAAAGTCAATCTTAAAGATTATACCTTCTGATTTTCTCCTTTTCCAGTGATCAATGATCTCATTTGCAATAAAGACTCAATCAAGAATTTGCCTACCATGAATAAATTGGGTTTCATCAATGATCTCAAGCAAAATACTTTTTTACTTTGTTAGCTTTTGATAAAATTGTACACATTGCCCCCACCATATTTATAGGTATGTATTCATGCGGCAACTTAGGACAGTCAATTTTTTTTTATGTGTGGTGCATGTATAATAATAATACTAATTAATATATTAACTAATATATTAATAGATGATCCATGTCATGTATAATATATATATATTTATTTGTTGTGATCCATGTCATGTATTGCTATTTTGAAAATTGTTGCATCGACATGGCCGTATCATATATATATATATATATATATATTTTACTGTTGTTGTGACTTGTATCGTGCCCTGATTTTTTGAAAATTGTCATGTCAACATGTCCGTATCATGTCGTATTTGTGTCTTTTACATACCTGTGTTTGTTAGCCATTAAGTGATGGGCCCTTTCTACTGATCCAATATTGTGAGGGAAGGTTGCTATGGACAAAATTGCTTTAGTAACAGAACCATTATTAGGTTGTCATAGAACTTGGGTACTACCATTTCTGATGGATGTTATAGTATACGAAACCTTGGAAGTTTGGAATTACCTCACAAATTTTTTATGATGAATCTAGATGGGGCCTGGTTGAGTTGATGTTGCAACTTTGTTTGTTTTATAATGCAGTTCCTGTCTCCTGCCAACTGATTAATCACCTAGTTATTTAGTTATTTTGTTGTGTGAATATCATTTCTATCATTAAGGTTAAGGTCATTCCTTCATCTTTTCGTTGTTATTAAGGGAAAAGTACATATCAGGGTTATTAGGATGATTTCAATGGATTTGAGAACAACTTCCCTGATTTCTTTGTTGATCAATGAGTCATTGTCCTTATTATATTTCGGCAAATTTGACTGCTCATTATAATTTTCAAATATATGATATGTTTCTCTCTTGCTATTTTAAATTTAAAAAAAATCTATGCGTAAGAAAAAAATTGTAATCATATTGAATGTGTTTAGATTTGAATTAATAATCTTTTGGGAGCTCTTTCAGTACCCATCAGAAATACATGTTGTTCTAATCTCTTACACTAACTAGATCTGATGTGTTAGTTGAAGCATTTGTAGATGGACAATAATGAATGCTCGGACAGTACGATGGACCTATTTGAAGCATTTGTAGTACTCCAAGAAGTTATGTCATCTATTAACTATGTATGTGGTGTGTACATTATTGTACTACATGTTGCCTTGGAGAGGTACCAATCTAGGTTGGATATCAAAAGGTCACCACATCCCTTCCAAGCACAATTAGACTATTTGAATAGATTGGTGAAGGATAGCGATATTGATTGTCATGAACAACTCCGAGTGAATAGGCATACCTTCATGTGTCTTTGTACACTTGTTTGAAGTGTGAGATTATCTGATTCCAAATATGTCCTCTTAGAGGAGAAAGTTGCAATGTTCTTAAATGTGATTGCACACGACTATAAGAATAGCAACATCAAGTTCAATTTCATGCGGTCTGGGCAAACAGTTAGTCAGTACTTTAACGATGTCCTTAAGGCTATTTTACGCCTACAAGGTGTCTTACTTAAGACACTAGAGCCAATAACTGCAAATTGCACAGATGATAGATAGAGGTGTTTTCAGGTATTACAAAGTTTAATTTCATTTAGATTTTGGGCAAACACTAACATATTTAAAATGAATAACCTTATTTATTTTGATCTTTGGTAGAATTGTCTTGGAGCTCTAGATGGAACTTATGTTAGGTTCGTGTTCCTGCAATAGATAATCCAGAATATAGAACACGAAAGGGTGAAATTGCTACTAATGTCTTGGGTGTTTGCTCCCAAGACATGCAATTCATTTATGTGTTGCCTGGATGGGAAGGGTCAGCTTCAGATTCTAGGGTACTTTGAGATGCTGTGAATAGACCAAATGGTTTGAAGGTACCGACCTGTAAGAATCTATATAGTTAATTGATGTAATCTTAATTTCCCAATTTTTAAAGTACTTATACATATGAAACCCATACTTGTTTTCAGGTTTCTACTATCTTGTAGATGCGGGTTACACTAATGGGAAGGGTTTCTTAGTGCCGTATAGAGGGCAACGCTATCACCTATTTACATGGAGAGAAGGGGGTATGTAATAACCCGATCCTCCTATATGTTTTCTAGTATGCTTTCAGCCTCTTATTATGTGCATTTACCGGCTTAATATGAAATTCCATGTGAAAATCAGTGTAATTGTGTGAATTGCATAATTATGGATTTATATCTGTCAATTATGAAAAATATCTGTTACGATTGCGATGTTCGAATCAGAAATTGGAAGCCTTAGAAACTTGATAATCTGAAATTGACTTGATAGTTGAGATTAGCATAATTTTTAGATCATGATATGAATTTTTGTAAAAAAACTTAATTCGGAATGATTAAATTGATTAATTTTTTTGTCTTAATCAACTCTTATATACATCCTTTAATACTCCTAACTTGATAAGTCTTTCAAAAATATCTCCTGAGAGAGTGTAGAGAAGTTGAGAGAAAGAACTAAGATGGAAGAAGATCAACAAGGAAGAAGGTTAAGAAATTGAGAAGGATTGTAGAGATTAAGGCTCAAGGTATGTATAATCCACCTTAATTGACCTTTTTCTTGGACTGAAATAAGAATTCCCTTTCCTTTGTGAAAATTAGGGCTTGTGATTGGAGTTTTGTGTGTGACAATTGGCTAGTTGGAAAGGTATTCTTTATCATTTAGTTGTTTTGGGGCTAATTTGAATTATATGGAGGAATTGCACCCTATTCCTTGGTTTCTCATGTTGAACTCACGTGATTAAACATATTTACTGTTTATATATTAAATGGAGGAGCTAGATTATGGTCTCCTTGGACTTGTAATTATGTTTATTACGGAATTATGACTTGTAATCCATGTTTATGGTGATGCTATGCCATTATATTGTGTTGGTTTTCCCTTTCTTTCCTTTGTGATGGGGTGAATTTGATGAATTTGTGCCTTAATTCGGACTGCACAACACAGGGACAACGACTGCACGTGCGGGGCTCACAGCCGCACGTGTGGGAAGCACCACCGCACGTGTGGGGCTCACAGCCGCATGTGCGGAAAACAAGGGAATCCGAGGCTGTAATTCTGAAATAAATGCATGTACGGGGCGCACGTGCAATCCATCTTCCCACATGTGCGGCGAAGGGCTCTCGCACGTGTGGCCCATGTGGAAAAATTCTGCGTTTTCCGTTTTCTTTGCTTGACCTCTGAGATTGCTGAAAAGTGTATTTGAAGCTTTTAAAATGCTTATAATTAAATACAAGTCGAATGAATCGAATCTGAATTAAAAAGAAAAATGGGCTAATTTGTGAATTTCATGTGTGTGTAGGTCACATACCGAAAGGGACTATAGCTCCATCTCAGCACTGTGAGTAATAGTACTGTAATGACATGCTTCGTTTATTGTTAATGGTCCTTATTAACATTCTGCTCTCTGTAAGTTAATTATGTCGTTTCACGTTAACCCAGTGAAAACTTATGTGCGTTATTGAACGATGAGATACTTAAGAACTTGAGATTATTTTGCTTTGTTAACGATGGGCTCGAGGCCGTTTAGCTATCAGCCACTGAATGTGGACAACTCTGGAAATGAGGAAGGTGAGGACATGCCGATGTTTCACCGAGCCTAATATGATTCGGATCAATTCTAATTCATGGCCAAAGGCCAAGGGAAGTAGTGTGCATGTCAATGTCCTACTTACCCTCCAAAGTGTGGCAGCTGTCGAGATGTGGGCCCGAGGCCATTCTGTATAACATGTGGGCCCAAGGCCGTGCTGTATGATATTGGGCCTGAGGCCGTTTTGTAACTATTGGGCCTAAGGCCGTTTTGGAAATATTTACAGAATAAGACCGAATATGTAATATATAGGCTTGTACACATTATAATTCATAAAGATTCATCTGAAATTTCTTATATACTAATATTCACTGAGCCACGCTCACTCCGTGTTATGTTTGTTTCTGTAGGTAATCAACCCGGTGGTCAGTTTTAGCCCAACTTTGGCAGCTTTTCTTTTGTCAACCTTGTGGAGCTTAGGCAGCTAGATGAAGCTTCTTTATTTTGTGAAGTCCTATCCTGACCCTTAGCTTGGCCTAGACTTTTATCAAGTATTGTTATGCGTATATAGCCTTCACTCTTAATTTTTTTGGTTATACCCCAGTTGTGGGGTTGAGACTGTACGTGTATGCACGCATGTAGCTATCGCTTATGGGTGTGCTTTGTCATGTATATATTCAGGTTATGAGTTTCTGTGATCCTGGCATGTAGACGTTAGCTCAATGGATGTTATTTTAAGTTAATAATTGCTTCCGTTCAGGCCCCATATTGTATGATTATTGAGTTTGGCGACCGTTAGCGAGTTGGTCATACCCAAACTTCTAGGGGCGGGTTTGGGGCGTGACAGGGTACCCCAGTGAATCCTGAGGAGTTCTTCAACATGAAGCACTCCGCTGCTCGTAACGTTATCGAGAGGTGTTTTGGGTTACTCAAGATTAGGTGGGCAATATTGAGAATTGATTCATACTACCCAATCAAGACCCAGGGTCGTATTATTACTGCATGTTGCCTTCTCCACAACCTCATCAGACGTGAAATGCCAGTGGATCCATTTGAGTTCGAGTTAAATAACACTCCTATACCTCAACCTGATTTAGGAGAAGAGTTCATTAATACGGTAGAGCCATCAAATCAATGGAGTGATTGGAGGGATACATTGGCAAACATAATGTTTAATGAATGGCAAGCAAATAGAGGAGTTGGTGGAAATCCTCCGTAGTTGAGATAGTTTATTTAAATATTTTATTTGTAATGATGAAAATCTTGTCTTTTTTCATAATTGCAAAATATGTAATGAGAATCTTACGTAGTTGAGATGTATTTATTTTTCAAGCTAATCAATTTTATTTGTTTTAATCTTTGTTTCATGGAGAACCATTTGTTGCTTTCATGATTGCATAATAATATCTATATTTTAGATAGATTGAGCAGTTGTTTAATATCAAGAGTGCTTTTTTATTTTATTTTATATATATAGTTTATGCACACTTTTCAATCATATTTTTACCTTGTCTTCCATACTTGTATTTTGTATATTAGAATGAGCTATTAAATCAATAATATGTGTTGTACATCATTATTATAGGCATGGATAGTGTTGCTACTAGTCGTTCTCGAAAGAACAGTAAGGGAAAGGCAGATGCTGGTTCAATTGGGAGTCGTAGGATTTGGACGAAGAAGGAGTTGTTTCTCATAAGTGCAATGAGAGATTTGTGTAATAATCCTAAATGGAAGGCTGACAATGGGCAATTTAAGTCGGGGTTTTATGGCGAACTTGAGAAGAGAATAGTCATGACTTTTCCTGGAAGTGACCTTCGTGCTTGTCCTCACATTGAGTCAAAGATAAAAATTTGGAGGAAACACTATGGCCTTTTGTATGAAATGACTAAGCTTAGCGGGTTTGGATGGAATGACACTGAGAAGATGGTTCTTGTTGACAGTGATGATGTTTGGGAAAACTTTGTTCGGGGTAAGTTTTTTTCTTCTATTTTTTAGTGTTCATCTCATCATAACTACTAGATATCCCATTCATCTTCATTTCAATTTTATCTCATTTAGCTTACCTTTAATTTGAGCTCTTGTTGAAAGAGCTCCAAGTACATATTCACTCCTTGTACTTTTGTTTATGTGCTGCATGCTTAAATGTTCTTTCTTTCTTTTGAACTTGTGTAGAGACAACCAAGTGCGAGTTCTATGCGAAACAAGTCATTTCCATATTATGAAGATTGGCTTGTTCTCTTTGGCAAAGACAGAGCCACTGGTGAGTTAGCTGAAGATCCTGCAGATGCAGTTAAAGCAATTGCTGTGGAAGAAGCCATGGGGGAGAAGGGTGAAGGTTCTCCAGTTAAGCAATTCAATGTTGCTGACTTCGAGTGTTCAATGTCTACAAATAGAAATGCATCCAACTCTTCTACCTTTAGCAAGGGAGGAACAAAAAGAGGCAGAACTACTGAAGGAATTGCAAATAATATTGCTACAATGATAGAGACACTCAGCTCTTTTTTGGACAAAACGGACACTAGACTGGGTGAGATTGTTAAAAGGATTGGATATCAACATGACTTATAGGAGGAGTGTCAATGCTGAACTTCTGAAGCTTCCCCTTACATCAACTCAAAGGTTGACAGTAGGTTCTCTCATTGTCAAAGATGCTCAGCGAGTTGACTTCTTTTTCAGTCTCTCCGATGCCGACAAATTGGAGTGGGTATGTCTTTTGTTAGGAGGGCACGTATGAGTACACATTTTGGGGATTGTGGTTTATTCGACACAATAGAATATATAATAGTATTTGATAATGTGAGAATTTAGTTGTGTAGAAGGTATTGGAGATGCTATATTTCTAGCTTACATCACTATTCTACAAACTATTGTGAACATTGTTTTTCTTAGTTTAATATTGAACTTGAGTTGATTGGTGGATTAAAAAAACAAAAAACATAATCTATTACATGTGGTTCTGATGGGTGAATCAAACATAATCTGTGTTTAGACAAATCTATGTTCAAACATAATTTTGCATGTGTACTTTTAGGCCATGTTTGCATGTGTTTAATTACCATTTTGTGTGTGTGTGGACTTGTTTGCATGTGTTTAATTACCATTTTGTGTGGGTGGGTGGGTGTGTGGTGGTCATGTTTGGTTTGGTTTTTATAAACTTGTTTTGAAAATTAATTTGGTGAAAGAAATAAAAAAAAAAAAAAATTAAAACACTTAGGCCTCGTTTGGCAAGTGATTTTTTTAGCCAAAAAGTTAAAAAGTCACTAAAAAATCAAAAAGCCAACAATCCATACTAAAAAGCTAAAGATTCCATTTTCTCTCTAGTTTTTGTACATCTTTTCGTAAAAAGTCAAAAAGTCATCTCAAACATACTAGTTTTTTTTGCATCACATTTTAACCAAAAAACCAAAAAGTTACTAAAAAAACTTATTCCCAAACGAGGCCTTATTATTAAATCTATATAATTTTATATTTTAGAAGGCCAAAAATAATTTTTATAAATTTTAAAATATTTTTTTATATTTATTTTATCAAATTAGTTTATATTTTAAAAAACAAACATGGTCTTTGTTTTTTGTATTTTAATTTTGCTTTTATTTATTTATTTATAATTTTTTTCAAAATCACGTTTATAAAGAAATTTTGATAAAGTAAAAATTGTGAAGAAACACTGATAGAGGGTACGATTGGAAAATAAAATAAATATAGTTGTAATCCTATATTTTTAAGTTCTTATCCTATGCAAATCAAATAATGGACAAGAGGATAATTTATTCTACTAATCTAATTGGATAGCTAATACCACATTAATTAGATAGGATTATTAACACCTCACTATTAGTTTTGTGAAATTAAACATGGCATTGTTTTTTAGTCCTTTTGGTTGAGACCTGTTAAGTGGGGTTTGGTTCATTAAAATGATCATTGCTTTAGAATGTTTATTCTCATACTAATATATATATATATATATATTTATGACTTTCATTCTACGAAGAATGTTCGTTCTCGTATTAGTGCTTATTTTTTTTTTTATTTTATTTTTATTTTTTATAGCAGCAATAAATGACCTATTTTATTAAGGAAAATGATCGAGAGCTCGAAAAAGACGGCTCGAATTGGCTCGAAAACCCCAAAACGACGTCGTTTTGGGGTTTTCGTTTTTTTTTTTTTTTTTTTCTTCCATTTCTGCCATTTTCGTTGTAGAGGCGAGGGAGAAGAGGGAGAGGGAGAGGGAGAGAAAGAGAAGAGAGGGAAGAGGTCGTCGCGCAGCTCGCCTCCGGCCGTCCGCCGGCCCGTCGCAGCTCGCAGCTCTGCCCCGATCGCAGCTCGCAGCTCCGCCCCTCGTCGGCTCTGCCCCGATCGCGTCGCCTCCGCCGCCTCCTCCCCCTCCTCCTCCCCTCCCCTCCCCTCCCCTCCCCTCCAGTCCCCTCCTCCCTCCTCCTCTCGTCTCCTCTCCTCTCCCCTCCCCTCCCCCTCCATTTCTGCGTCTGAAAAAAAAAAAAAAAATTCGAGCCGTTCGAGCTACGTAGCTTTCGAGCTACGTAGCATGGTCCTTTTATTAAGATGGAAAAGAGAATAAAATAATACAAAAAAAGGACAAGAAGTTCTCAAAAGTTGAAAATAAAAGTCATAAACTTGTGTTTGGTGGGAGGATTTGACAAGAAAAATGGAAAGGGAAAAGGAAATGCACTCTCACTTTTTGTTTGGTTATAATAGAAAACATACGGAAAAAGAAAGTGAGAGAAATATAATCCCACTTTTCTGTCTTTTGGGCCACTTAAGAATTTTTCTTTCTCTATTTCTCAACTCAACCAAACATAACTTAGAATTAGAATTCGAATTCTATCAATTTTTTATCATTTTCTTTCTATTTCCTTTTCCCTTTCCATTTCACTCGTCAAATCTCCTAACCAAACACAACCTAAGAGTCACACACCGACTTGCAATCACTAGAAATCAAGAAAAGTAGAATCCCCTTACTCTGTGTTTGGTTGGGATTTGGGAAGGGATTTGGAAACGGAAAAGGAAAAAGTGTGTGAAACTAGGTGAAATATAGACATGTTTTATTCACATTTCACCTACCTTTTCCATTTCATTTTTCAAATCGCTTCTCAAATCCTCCAACTAAAATATTATAGTATTAGTGCTTTGGAATAACCGTTTTAATTGACAGAGTGTTATGCATTGGCATAAATTAGGTTGGCAAGAAATTCCCATCATAGGTAGATTGTAAGGCAGTTGCTGCTATTGATGACATTTTCTTTGCAGGAGGGAATTTTTTCCTTTTTTCATGGAAATTTGATGGTTTTGATGATAACACATGATTGCTTTACTTTGACTATGTGCATCCTTGTCTTCACCAAAAAAAAAAAAAAGTCAAGGCTTAAATGGTTTATTTGTTGTGGATGAGTGATCTTTACCGATACTAGAAACTTTCAACAATGTCTTGACTTGAAAACTACGTAGAAGTTTACAAGAAATATAAGAAAAGGTGAAAATGTAATGTCAAAGAATCATTTGAGTTTTGAATTGGCAAAAATCTCTTGAATAAGAATAAGAATAATATAGTATACCGAACTATGCATTCTACTAGAATCACCATCTCCACATTTTTATCGGAAAATACAAATTACAACATTCATTTCAATCTCATAATCAACATTGTCATTATATCATTTCAATCTCATAATCAACATTTCAATCTCATAACCAACATCCTTCAAAGATGAAATGTTCTGTTCAATCATTTCTATCTTCAACATAAGATCATTGTTCCCCATATTTTTTAATATTCTGCTTCTCTAGGGTGTGAGCAAAGTGTTATTTCTTTGTCTGGTACAACAATGTTCACAACCATAAATTTCTTTGATAGGCAATATTCAACATACAAGCATAAATGTCATCGAGCCTCTATTTCCGAAATTGTGACAGCATTTATAGTAGGGGTGCAACTCGGGCGGGTTCGGTCGGGTTGGGGGTTGACCTAAGCCCAACCCAAATTGTGTTTGGCAGTGCCCAAGCCCGCCCAAGCCCGACCATCAACCCGAGCATGGCTGCCCAAGCCCGGACCAAGCTTTATAATTTGAACTTGGGTTAGCCCGAATTGCCCGAATTGCACTAGACAACAAACAGCTTCTGCAATGGTGCTTCTCCAAACAAGCCCTCTAGAGTGTCTACTCTGTTTGAAGAAGCTGTTGGAGCCTGGTGGCACTAGCTTGTTTGAGTTGAAGACACATATCACACTCTTAAGAAACAGAGTTAGCCATTGCCATTGGGATAGGACACTCAAGGCAGCCAAAAAAAAAAATATTAAGGGCATCTATTTAATTTAATTTATATATATATATCACATAATTTCTATAATATATTAAATGCAATTCGGGTTCGGGTTGCTTGGGTTAGCCACTAATTTTGCCCAGGTTCGGACATCAAAAATCTGCCTAGGCCCATCCAGATTACAAAATATTGTTACCCAAGCCCTAAAAAAACTCAGGCTGGGCACGGGTTGCTCGGGTTGAGCCCGCCCGAGTTGTAACCCTAATTTATAGAGCAATGTTCGCACTTTCGTGTGTCACACCCATGATTTTGGAGAGAGCACGTCGCTTGGGAGTAGGTAAAACCATTGTTTCATTGGTAAAGCATAGACACAACAATCTAACATGTTTGGTTTGTTAGCTGCAATTTCTTGAACGCACAAAAAACTAACTTGAATGTATCGCATAGGCTCACTTATGGAACATGTGTCAGCTAGTGCTTGATCCAGTAAGTCCAAACCTTTTGCTTCTTTCCACAAGTTCCATGCCTTCCATGCCTAAAAAGGTTCATAAAAATATCATACAAAGTCAGTCTAGGAAAACAAACAGGCAAATTTTACAAAATTGGACTGAATTGCAATTACTCACATATCCTAGCTAATTCAAAGCACGATCAGGATGATAGAAACCTGTGTTCCTCTTCCCACTTATAATCTCTAGCATCATAACTCCAAAATTGAAAACATTAGACTTCACAGAAAAGAGACCATTCATAACATACTCAGGAGACATGTAACCACTATTTCCATTATTCAATTGATTTATATTGTTCTAGAAATCCAATGCATCTGAGATATTTATAAAGAAATTTTATATCTACATATTCGAAAGAGCTATCTCACTTACTGTGTCCCAACAATTTTGTTTGTATTTGCTTGATTTTCATTGTCACCAAAAATTCTAACAGTGCCAAAGTTGATATTTTTGGGTTCATGTCATTGTCCAATAAAATGTTGCTTGTTTTCAAATCCCTATGAATGATTCTTAATTTAGAGTACTTTTGTAGGTACAATAGCCCCTGAGCAATTCCTCTGATAATGCTGACACACATTTTCCAATCTAGTAAATATTGTTTTGTTACATCTGCCACAAAATTTGCATAGAGTAAATAAATAAACATTGGCACACTAGAGACCAAGAACGAAATAAGAAGCTCAATTGATCTAAAGTTAGCGAAGTAACAAACCGAATAAAAAGAAATCCAAGCTTTTGTTTGGTAAATACTTGTATATTAATATTCTCTCATCTTTTTGCATGCAACAACCCAAAAGTCTGACAAGATTGCGATGTTTTAGCTTTGAGATCAATATAACTTCATTCTTGAACTTGAGCAGCTAGAAAGTCTTTTTATTGCGATTTCTTGCCCATTAACCAACACTCCTTGAAAGTCTAGACTTATTAATCATCTTACAAAACTCATCAAAGTAGTTAAAAATAAGAGAATTATGTATTGAAAATACATAGTAATAATTAAAAGATTTACATAGTTAGTATAAGAAAGATCTATGATAATAAATATCTTTGATATTTTGATTGGAATATATATATATATATATATGTAAAATAGTTCTTGAATGGCAAAATAGTACTACTTTGCTTGTTTTTGGTTTTCCAAAAATACTTTTCAGAAAATTCTACTTTCTTGTTTTCCGTGTTTTTTTTTTTTTTTACTGAATTTTTTTAATATTTAAGCAACTTTTTTAATTTTCAGACACACCTAACATAAATATACATAAAAAGTATAATTTTTGTGAAAATTAAAAATTCATTAAATACCAAAAAAAAAAAAAAAAAAAATACTAGAATTCAATATATTTTCGTATTTTTATGTATTTATTAATTTTTTAAAATATTTTTTCACAAATTTTTTACTTTTTAGATATATCTAAGTAAGATGCATGTTAAAAAAAAAATGCTTAAAATTTTAAAAATATTTACTAAAAACAAAAAAAAAAAAAACAAAAAAACTGAGTTTTTAAAAAACTTAATCCAAAAAACTCAAATCAAACACACACGGTATTAATCCTGATTCTTCATACCACGTAAGAGCATGACAAAAAGGCAAAAAGTAATATTTTCATCCCTGAAAAAATTATATTTTTACCTTATTTTTTTGAATAATGCTATATGTACCAGTTAATATACTAACCAGTATACTAATAGATGATGTAGCATAATTTTAGAGGTTTTGGATATTTATAATTTGTATAATAGGTAGGGTTAGTAATAATAACATAACATTAATTGATACACTAGTGTGCACATTAATTGGTGCACCACCGTATTTTTTTAGGTAGCGCAGAAAGAAATATTTTTACCTTGTAAACAGGTCCATAACCACCCTGACCTATTTTATTTCTCTTGGAGAAGTACTCTGTATCAATTTCTACTTTAAAAAAACTGACAAAAGGTAATTCACGATCCTTTTTTCCCCTTAACTTCAGCTTTCCTGCATTGCTTAATTCATCAATAGTTGTCGTACAATTGTTCAACTCATCCATTAACAGCTGCATGCCTTGGACGATCCCATCTTTCTTGCTTCCTCCTGTTTAGTATTGAATTAAAATTATATTTAGTTTTGTAACAAGAAGTTTGAGATTGGCTTAGAATTCAAACAACGTTTCATCCTTCTTTGTGCTATCCATGCATCTAATTCAAAATAATAATAATAATGATTCAGATGAAGATACTATTCCAATAAAAATGAATAAATAAATAAATATTTGCACAGTTTTGTCTATCTGTACATCATGTACAGTACATGAAGTAGTAGGACTTTGGTTTGGAGAAGTTTCTTTGCAACTTAAGAGTGTCGCCATTTTCCAAAAGAATCTCAAATTTCTGTCTATAGTACTCCATGGAAGACCCAAATTAAAAAGCTAGTTACTACATCACCAAATTCAATCTAAAAGTCGTCTATGGCAATGGAATTTTCACATAAAGCAAGTTGTCTGGGGCCATGAATGTCACAAACAAAAACTAATATCTGAGGAACTACAAAACCACAATTTTTTATCCAGAATTACTCAAAAATAACAACCAATAATTCAAATTTATTACACTGATGGACTTTACATTTCATCAATTTGATCTCCACCGCAAGTAATTCTGAACAAAAATCTAAAAGTGTTGAGTTAATTGAATTTCTATATATACTATTTTTTTCACTTTATTATCAATTTTCACATCTATCCACAATCAACATTATTGGTCTGTAGTCTCGGTGCACAACTAAGCACCTCACGTCACAATTAAAAATGAAGTTCTTTATACATGAGTATGTTGGAGGATTTTCATTTTATAATTTTACCGTTGTGAAATAGTTTGAGTAATTAAGATTATTTTTATTTCAAATTAAAAAAAATTATAATTATTGACATGGCTAATTCATAACTCTTGGATCTTAATAGAAAAACCCTTTTTATTTTTTTTTTCTCAGAATATTTACAAGAGCGCAAATACCAAATTATCAACCGATATTTATGTGAATATATTGTGATTGTATTAGAATCTATTAGAGGCTTAATTGTATTCTCCTGTTTCGTTTAGGAGTTAGGGCTATATAAATCTAAGTTGTATATGTAATCAAAGATACAAGTTGTATAAACAATTTATCTAGAAATCTTACATGGTATCAGAGCTACTGAAACCCTACCTCCGTTTCTGATTCAGTCTGCCAAAACCCTTGTCGCCAGAATTCTGGTTCACTGCTTCATGATTGGTGGTCGTGAAGTCGTCTCTCGCTCTGGCCCAAGTCGTCTCCGTCTCTGAGTCGTCTCCCTCTCTGGCGTGACTCATCTGTTCGCGAGTTCAAGTCACGATTAGGGCTTCAACCTCGACTTCGGCACTTCTCCTTCCACTTAGCCCTCATCACGACTCAGAGCCTTGTTCGATTCTCTCTCTTGATTCCTCTCGTCTCTTTCACTGATTCCAGTTAACAATTTGGTGTGCTTCTGATTACCAACTTGGGTTATTAAACCCTATTTTAGGCTTATTTCAGTTTGACCCGACATTCTTTTATTTATTATACTTTGTCCCATCAGTCCTCTTCTTTACTTCTGGTTCATTACAATGTCGGAAGATAAAATTCAAGCCATTAAATGTAAGCTTACAAGTGACAACTATGCTTATTGGTCTAGTGTTATGAGAAATTTTCTTCTCGGTCGAAAAAAATGGGGATATGTTTCTGGTTCTGTTCTTCGTCCATCAAATTCCAAAAAAGAAGACTATTTGAGTTCCTGTGACACTTGGGATTGTGATAATGCTCAAGTTTTGACTTGGTTCCATAACTCTGTAGATGACCGGATCGGGATGATGTTTTCTAAATATAGCACTGCCAAAGAGGTGTGGGATTACTTACAAAATGTTTATCAACAGTCTAACTTTGCCAAACGGTATGAGTTGGAAACAGCTATTCAGGGAGCTCGTCAGCGGGATCTGTCTATTCAAGACTTCTACATTGAGATGACAGGCCTCTGGGATCTGCTGGCTCTCATGGAACCATCTAGCCTCAAGACACTTGACGCTTGTGTTGAGTTTCGGGTGCAAGGTCGTTTAGTGCAATTCTTAACGGCTCTCTCCCCTCAGTATGAGGCTATCCGTGGTGGCATCCTTCATCGGTCTCCTCTCCCCTCTGTGGATGCTATTATTCGTGAACTCCTTTCCGAGGAAACCCGTCTTAAGACGGCCAGTCAGACTCTATCTTCATCTGTCTTCTTGGCTCCTATTCCGTCTTCTCTGCTACCGAACCCCCCACCTCATCAGCTTCAGGCCAATGCAAAATCCAAAAAGGGGCCACTAGCCTCTGATAAGTGTGCTTTTTGCCATCAAAAGGGCCATTGGAAGTACAACTGTCCCAAGAAGGGCCGTCAGTCTGCTCAGTCTTCTCAGTCACCTCAACCACAGTCCCGAGGTCCTCCTCCAAGTACTTTTCGCCCTCCTGCTACTTATACTGTCTCTGCCCCGGTTTCTGATCCTGACTTGGCTTCCTTGAGTGCTCAAATTGCTCAGCTTCAGAATCTCTGGTCCACCTCTCAGTCATCTCCCTCTGTTTCTGCTCTCACCTCTCATCATTCAGGTTTGCTTGGGTCATCTTCAAGTATTCCTTCCTCTGTCTGGCTTTTTGATTTTGGTGCCTCTCATTATATGACTCCTCACATTTCTTTACGCCAAAACTGTATCCCGCCTCCCTTTCCTATTACTATCAATACTGCTAATGGGTCTAGTATGTCTGTCCTATCCATTGGGTCTGATTTACCCATTGCTATGTCTGTTGTTACTATTCCCTCTGTTCTTTATGTTCCTCAACTGTCTGTTAGCTTGCTTTCTATCAGTTAGCTTGATGCTTCTGGTTTTGATGTTATCTTTTCTTCTTCTGTCTGTTGTGTGCAGGATCGAGTATCCAAGGAGCAGATTGGGACCGGCCGTAGAGTTGGAGATCTCTATGTGGTGGAAAGCCTGCATCTTTTCAGTTAGATTCTCAGTCGAGTCAGTTTTATTTATGGCATTATCGCTTAGGTCATTTGTTGTTAACCGCTTGCGGTCTTTAGCTCAATCAGGATTATTGGGTAAAGTTTCTCCTAGTCAAATTAATAAGTGTCGAGGGTGTAAACTTGCTAAAATGACAGCTTTACCTTTAATAACAGTACTTCTATTTCTGCTACCTCTTTTTCTCTTGTACATACTGATGTCTGGGGACCTTCTCATGTTCTCACTAAAGGGGGTTCTGCGTATTATGTGTCATTTGTTGATGATTGTACCCGCTATACCTGGGTTTTTCTTATGGCTCATAAATTTGACTTCTACCAAATATATTGTACCTTTCAGTCCATGATCACTACACAGTTTGGGGCGACAATTAAAATACTCCGGTCTGACTTAGGTGGGGAATACTTTAAAACTAAATTCTGTGAGTATTTGGCCAAATTGGGCACCATTCACCAAACCTCCTGTACTGATACACCTGCCCAAAATGGTCGTGCTGTGCGTAAACACCGTCATCTTCTTGAGACAGCTCGATCTCTTCTTCTCTATGCCTCTGTTCCGGCACCATTCTGGGGTGAGGCAGTTCTTACCGCTGCTTTCCTCCTTAATCGCATGCCGACTCCCTTACTCTCCAGTCGATCTCCTTATGAGGTTCTGTATTCCCAACCTCCCAATTATTCCCGTCTGCGTGTCTTTGGGTCTGCTTGTTTTGTCCTCATTTCTCATAAAGATAGAACCAAACTCAGTGCCCGGTCTGTTTTGTGTGTCTCTTTGGGTTACAGTCTTACTCAGAAAGGCTACTGCTGTTACGATCCTGTCTCTCGTCGCTTTTATGTCTCCCGTCATGTTGCCTTTCTCGAACGTCTGTCTTACTTTCAGCTTCCTTCTCTCACTGCTCCAGTTTCCAAAGAGGATTTGGTTCACATTGACCCATTTCCTTCTGAGGTCTCATCTGATGAATACATCTCCACTGTTCCTCCTGAGCTTGTTCCATCTTCTCCTTCTACTTCACCTCTAGTTGTTTCTCCTTCTTTGGCTTCTTCTCCTCCCCTGTTATTAGTTTATTCTCGTCGCAAGGCTCCTCCTCCACCAGCTGTTTCTACCCCTGCTGCTGCTCCTTCTGCTTCTGACGACACGAATCCTGCTGAACACCGATATCCTACTCGAGCGCGTCATCCTCCAAACAGGTTGGGTTGGTCTAATACGTGTTTTTCTACTTCCTATTGTACTTTTTTGTCTGCTATTCACTCTTTTTCAGAACCTCAGTCTTATAAGAAGGCATATCAGGATCCTCATTGGCTTCAAGCTATGGAGGATGAGTTGTCTGCTCTATAGAAAACTAGTACTTGGGAGTTGGTTCCTTTGCCTGTTGGTAAGAACTTGGTTGGTTGCAAATGGGTCTACAAAGTCAAGACTCATTCTGATGGGTCTCTTGAGCGCTACAAAGCTCGTCTGGTTGCCAAAGGTTTCTCTCAAGAGTATGGTATTGATTATGAGGAGACATTTGCTCCTGTTGCCAAGATGACTACTGTCTGTACGTTGATCTCTGTCGCTGCTATTCGGTCTTGGCCTCTTTATTAGATGGATGTTAAGAATGCTTTTCTTAATGGCCATCTCACTGAGAAGGTTTACATGCGTCCTCTCCATGGCCTTCAACATTCCTCTGGCCAGGTTTGTCATCTTCGGCGTGCTCTGTATGGTTTGAAGCAGTCTCCTCGTGCTTGGTATGATCGCTTTCAGACTGCTGTTGCTGAAACCCTTCTGCTTCTGACTCTGCTTTGTTTTTAAGACATACATCGGCTGGTTTTGTTGCTCTCTTACTCTATGTGGATGATATGATCATCACTAGCTCTGACTCTTCTGTTATCTCTGAGGTTAAGCAGCATCTCTTCCGTACCTTCGAAATGAAAGATCTGGGTCCATTACGGTATTTTCTTGGTATTGAGGTTGCTTCTTCTCCAAAAGGCTATTTTTTGTCTCAGGCCAAGTATGCTAATGAAGTCATTCATCGTGCTGGTCTTATTGATACTAAGGTGTCTGATACACCTATTGAGCTTAATGTGAAGCTTAACTCTACTGATGGTGTCCATCTAGATGATCCCACTTTATATCGCAACTTGTGGGTTGTTTAGTTTATTTGACTGTCACTCGCCCTGATCTTGCTTATGCTGTTCATGTGGTTAGTCAGTTCGTTTCTGCTCCTCGCTCTACTCATTGGGCTGCTTTGGTTCGCATTCTTCGCTATCTCAGGGGTACCATCTTTCAGGGTTTACTGTTGTCCTCTACTTCCTCTTTGGACTTAGTGGCCTATGCTAACTCTGATTGGGCTGGTGATGTTACTGATCGCAAGTCTACGTTTGGTTTCTGTATGTTTCTTGGTGATTCCTTGATCTCTTGGAAAAGCAAGAAACAATCAGTCGTTGCTCGTTCTACTGCCGAAGCTGAGTATCGTGCTATGGCTCATGCCACTGCTGAAGTTGTTTGGCTTCGTTGTCTTTTGTCTGATTTGGGTGTCTCTCAGTCTTCTCCGACCTCTCTCTATTGTGACAACCACAGTGCTGTTCAGATTGCCCATAATACTGTCTTCCATGAGCGGACAAAACATATTGAGATTGATTGTCATTTTGTTCGCCAACATCTGCAGTCGGCCTCCATCTCGCTTCCTTTCATCTCTTCGGCTTTGCAGCTTGCAGACTTCTTCACCAAGACTCACACTACCGCTGGGTTTCGGTTTCTTCTTAACAAACTCTCAGTGTTTTCTGCTAAAATACCTTGAGTTTGAGTGGGGGTGTGAATATATTGTGATTGTATTAGAATCCTATTAGAGGCTTGATTGTATTCTCCTGTTTGGTTTAGGAGTTAGGGCTATATAAATCTAAGTTGTATATGTAATCAAAGATACAAGTTGAATAAACAATTCATCTAGAAATCTTACAATTTATCCATCACCGAGTGGTTGCTAATCTCGCTCTTTTGTGACAAAAGAATATTCACAAGAAATGCATTTTATTCACAGATTAATAAAAATAGTATTTCTGAATTAATAAGAACGATATTTGAGAAAGGAAAACATTTGTAACCTTAAAAAAATGCTCTTACACGCAATCATATGGAGTCCAACACACTTATTATATCATTATAGATGAATTTGTGAGCATACAACAAATGTATTTTATTGACGAATCAAAGGACACAAGGCTAAAGTCCAAAATTTCTACTTACAGTAAAAAGGGTTAAAAATGTTCAAAGTCTTAGTCACTTTACGAGTATGTAGTAAAAAAGTTTGAATTATTGTGCAAATAAAAAGCAAGAATAACCGATTAAAAACGTGAATGTCAAGTTCAAAACTAATCCTTTCAGCTATTGTGGAGAAAAAAAAAAAAAATTAATTAGTTAATTACATAAATAGTCCCAAAATATGTGTTATATTACACTTTAGTACCAAATTTTTTTAATCGTTCCAATTTAGTTCCTAAAGTATGCAGTTTTGTTTCATGTCAGTCCTTAGTATCAACACCGTCCAAAATGAAAAGGCGTATGTTCATAATTTTACAGCAACAAAAAAAAAAAATGTAACAAAATTAAAATATTAGAGACGAAGAATGCAAGAATGCATACGTCAAAGACTAAAATGAAATAAAATGTATATTTTAAAAACCAAAATGCTACAAGACGGATATTTTTAATTATGTGTGTATTTGGTTATTTTGATTTTATTTATATTTTCTATAAAATTTTAAAAATATCATCTTCCTGTTACTGATATTGAATGACATTTACGTAAGAGACTAAAATGTAACAGCATATTGCAAACTTTATGGATCAAAATAGAATGATTAAAAGTTTGGGGACTAAAGTGTGGTAAAACGTATATTTTAGAGACCATTAGTATAATTAATTATTATTATTATTATTATGATTTTTGTTTTAACAGAACGCAGTGTGGTAAAACATATATTGTGTTTTAATAGAACCTATTTGTACAAGCACGAAATATTGTTTTCGTATAATCCTGTTAATCAAGGTTGCGCTCCTCCGTACGTCGTCGATTTACTCCCTGAAAACACAAACGTGAGCTAGCCGGCGGGTGTGCACCGGATATCTCTTCGATGCCTAAGTCAGAAAAATAGACAAATAGACAAAAGCTCTGTGTGTTCGGGAATCAAAGTTGTAATACCTCTCCATAGGTGATGTTGTGAGCTTTTATAGGTTCCGCGTGGCACAATCCTAGTAGGACTCTTATTCCTCCATGTAAAGTCCTCCTAGGAGTCACTCTCCTGAAAGATAATGCCTATCCTTCAACACCTCCCTCACTGCTTAAACCAAGTGAGATGGTTTTACCTCGGTTGGATGTCAACACGACCGAGATAACATGGTCATGCTAAAGCTGCAGACTGGACTGAGTTCCACCTAGCTCGGTTCTTCCTTTTACTGCGTGTACCTCGATTTGACATGTTCCAACCACGCTGTTGATATCATACTAACCACACCGAGCTAGGACCGAACTAACCCATAGCATGGTTCTGAGAAAAGCTCAACACACTGGCTCAAGATGGTTTGACCGAACTAACTGTCACCACGCCATCCGTGGCGACCGAGCTAACCACCAAGCTCTTTCGGACCGGGCTAATTGCAGGGCTCCTCTGTTCCAGACTAATTACAAGGCCTTTTTTGCTGTGGCCCACAGAATGGCCCATTACCTAGCTCGGCCCAATTTACACATAAATTACCCTCTCAATTGCCCCTTAATTCCATCTGTGCAGCATGATAGGGATTACCTATTTCCCAGCCGAGCTTAAAATCTTTAGCCTTCCAATTCGAGCTAAAAACTTTTAGCTTTCCAACCGTGCTAACTTCATATCGGGCTCTATCTGTCCGGTCAAAACGTCTCTTCAATTTGCTGTGACTAAACCGCTTCTTATTCCATGGCCACGTGGCAAACTGTCATTGGCTCAGCGTAGCTGTCACGCCGTCTTCGTACTTCGTGTATTTTGAATAGTCCCGCCTTTTTGTCATTCTCTCTACACAAAACGCCCCTTCGTTTGGAATCATTCAAATGCACTATTCTCCTTCTCTCTCTTTCTTATTTGCTTGAGCCACCATTTCTGCAACCACCATTTTTTGCAAAGCTCGTGTTCTCCCTTGCGACTTGGATCTTCATCTACTTGCCTCCATTCTTGTAAGTAACTCAGTCTTATTTCTTCTTTGTTGATTTCACGTCCGTTTTGCAATACACAGTATGCGTACTTGTATGTTTCTCCAAACACACACCACTTTCACTTCCAGTTTTCTGGGAAAACCCTGTGATAGAACCACTGTATTCACGAATAGTGTGAAAAACCCTGTATTTGATCCAAAATCACAGCCTAACCAAACTAGGGTACTATTTGTATTAGGTGCAAGCCTAGCCACACCCAACAACCGAACTAAAACTTCAGTAGGTTTGGGACCTTCTGTTTCCTTTAATCGAGCTATCGAACTGTGCTCGGTTAGCACAATGCCGTGCTAGAAAGCCTCAACCACCAACCGAGCTACTACTTGGGGCTAAACCAGCTCCCTTAGTCTAAACCAAACTAAGAATGCTACCCTAAAGGCTTAACCGGGCTAAAGCCCCTTGCCCAAACCGAGCTAAAATTGATAGCATCCCGTATAGCCGAAGTAAAACGAATAGCATCCCACGTAGCCGGGCTAGGACTTCATTTTTCTTGCCTTTGTTTCTTGTAGCACGGTCCAACGATCTGTGCTTAACACTTTTCCTTTTCACTTTGTAGACTGACTTAGGTTGGCCAGGCACACCTTTGTACGCTCAACCGAGATACCGAAGGTCATCTCAGCGCTGTAGACACCCCATTTTTGACCGACCTTAAGACTCAGACGTCACCGATTGAGCGCTCGGTGATGTTGCATATTGTGCTCGTTCAGAAGTCTTAGAGTTGCGGCCGTGCGCCCTGCCTCTGAACTTCCGAATCCTCTTCTGTGCCTTGTCTCGGTTTGCGAACCAGACTCGGTTTTCTCTGTTTTCTTTCCTGAGGGAAGGGAGAGGTCCCGTAGACCATCTCTTAGTGGCCGTGCGCTACTTTTTGTGGCCGTAGGCCATTTTGCCCATTTCGGAGCCCGGTTCCCGGTTTTCGGAGCTGTCAGGCCGTGTGCCTCGGTTCGGGACCGCCCAACCGTCTCCGATTCCTCCGGTTCTTGGCAGGTACCTCTGTTTCATCATAACGAGGCACACTGGGGTCTCAGATACCCACTTCGTGGCCGAACACCACTTTCGGTGCCTACAGCCTATTTTCGGGACCCCGAACTGCGTGATTTGGGCCCCGAGCATTCATCCTGCATCAGTTTTTGTTCAATTTTGGCAGGTACCTCTGTTTTAGCACCAGGAAGATCACTGGAGGGTGGGAGGCCAGCAATTATCTCAGATAACCAGTTATGCTCTTCCGGCGCCCGTTTTGCTCACTTCCGGGCTAATGTTGAACACCCTAGGGCCATTTTCTTCCAACCACAACTACATATTTGTGATGAGGGCACATGGGAGGACCCTAAAAAATACTGGCCGGCCAGTAATTGTTATTTTCATTTTTGAGCCTCTCCTTCAAATGCAATGTTGTGACTCCTGTTCCAGAGTTGTCAAATTCCAACCATGGGGCCTTGTTCTACACACCTGGGAGGACCTTAAAATCTGGTGGCCGGCCAGTAATTGTTCACTTCATTTTTGGCCATGGCCGGCCGGCCATGGGGAGTGGCTGGCCGACCAGTGGGGTGGCCGGCCGGCCATCTTCAAGAAAAGCTCCTGGCCGGCCTGCTTCCCCCTTTTGACCACTTTACAGCTGTCCAGCTGTTTTTCAAAATATCTCAGCCCTCCGGGGGATATTTTGGGAGGGAAAGCTTGGGTGCATTTCCCTCCCCTTTTACACCCCTTTTGGTCCATTTAAGGGGCTGATGAGCTCCTTTGTTAGGGTTAGCAACTTTCTTCTCAAGAGCACATCTCCATTTGCCTCCATTTCCCTCTCCAAAAGCTCCAAAAACCTTCAAGTTTCTAGCCCACTTGTTCACCAACCCTAAGCTTCACCATCACCACCTCCATTCCAGCAGCAAAGGAGGATTTTTCAGAGGCTAAGAAGCAACAAATTGAAGCCAAGAAGTAACAAGAGCTTGATCTTCAAGGGTAAGTCACTATTTCCCCCTTTTGAGCACATTTTTGCATCAATTCTTTACCCTACTTGCTCTCTGTTTTGGGCTCCGAACCCTACTTATTTTAGGCTTATTTTGAGCCCCTCTACAACATTGTAGAAGGGCTCAACCTTGTTTGGCACCTCTATGATGCACCTCTTTCAATATCACTTTTTGTACCAATATTTTGCATGCTTTGTTTGGATTATGAGTGATCCATTTTCGAGCCTGATATAAACTGTGGGTGGGCCTATTTTGAGCCCCTCTTCAACATTGAAGAAGGGCTCAACCCTGTTTGGCCTCTTTATCATGCACCTACTTCATAATTCCTTCAAATTACCGTAAACTTGCATGATTTATTTGACCTACATGCAGTATGTTTTGGAACATGTCATGAACTGTGAGTGAGATTATTTTGTGTCCCTCTACATTATTGTAGAAGGGATCAACTTGGTTTGGGGTCTCCCCTTTATATCTCTCTTTGACCCCACTTTGCATGCCTTTTTAAGCTTATCTGGCTTCTGATTTCGGCCTTCATCAGGCTAGGAAAGAGCCATATTTTGGCCTTCTTGTCATGTTTTGTTAAGGGTATTAGGCTATTTGGTGAATTTTTTTGGTACTTTATGTTATACCCCCTTTAGTCCCTTATTTTTGCATGTCTTGCTAGCTCACCATGCTTCTGTTTTTGAGCCTTCATCAGGCTAGGAAAGAGTCTTATTTTGGCCTTCTTGTCATGTTTTGTTAAGGGTCCAAGGCTGTTTGGTCCATCCTTTTGATACCTCATGTTATAGCTCTCTTTTGGCTCATATTTTGCATGCTATGTTGAGCATATCTACATACTGAATTAGAGGATGTCATCTACTGAAAATGTGCATATTTTTGGTCCCTATTTAATGTTGTAGAACTGTATTTTTCAGTTTGAGCATTGTATATATCATTTACTTCATTATTCCCCTCTTTTCCCCCATTTTTGCATGCTATTTTTGCCATACTTGTGATTGTTGTTTGGCCATTCTTTGTACTGTAAAAATGCTATTTTAGGGGCTGCCTAGCATCTGTCTTTACATGTCGTGTCCATATTGTGCATGTTTGGCATAGCTGTAGGCCATTTCGGGTGCATAACATTGCATTTCGGGCATCGGGTGTAATTTTGCTATAATTCGGGGACTGTTTTTGCATCATTTTGGCTGCTGAAATTTACATTTTCCATATGCCATATGCTACATCTCATTTGTATCATTGCCTCGGTTTACGTGCCCGTGTGCACGCATTTCGAGGCAGCTCATTTTCATCTCTGGCATCTTATGTGAGTGCGGCTGAGGCTCTCTCATGTTAGTATAAGCCCAATTTGCATTTTCATGCCATTTCATGCTCCTCTGTCATCGCCTCGGTTTGCGTGCCCGTGTGCACGCATTTCGAGGCATTTCTTTTTATCCGACGGCCTCTTATGTGAGTGTGGCTGAGGCTCACTCATGTTAGTGTAAGTCCATTTTGCATTTTGCATATCATTTTAGTCTCATTGCATTGCGTATGCCGTTGCCTCGGTTTGCGCGCCCGTGGGCACGCATTTCGAGGCATCTCATTTTTATCCGACGGCCTCCCGTGTGAGTGTGGCTGAGGCCCTCTCATGTTGGTATAAGCCCAATTTGCATCGTGTATGACATTTTACATTCTGTATGCATCGCCTCAGTTTGCGCGCCCGTGGGCACGCATTTCGAGGCATCTCATTTTTATCCGACGGCCTCACGTGTGAGAGTGGCTGAGGTCCTCTCATGTTGGTATAAGCCCATTCTATATTCCGTATGCCATTTTCGCATCATTGCATTCCGTATGCCACTTTCTCGGTTTGCGTGCCTGCGGGCACGCACTTCGAGACATCTCTTTTTTAGCCTCATTACATATCATTTCCATGATATTTTGCATTCCGTATGCATCGCCTCGGTTTGTGCGCCCATGGGCACGCACTTCGAGGCACTTCTTTTTATCCGATGGCCTCTTATGTGAGTGTGGCTGAGGCTCACTCATGTTAGTGTAAGTCCACTTGCATCGTGCATGCCATTTCATGCCTTAGAATCATCGCCTCGGTATGCGTGCCCGTCTGGCACGCACTCCGAGGCGTCTCATTTTTCATAGCATTCAGCATGCTAGAATTGTATATTTGTTGCATTTCATGCATATCATGCATATTGCATTGTGTTCGGGATAGGAGTTAGCCCGGGCACGGGAAACGAGGCACGTTTTGTACTCCGAGCGACGGAACGGGTCTCAATTCCCAAGTCACCGACACTCCGGATTACCCATGATGGAGTTAGGTTTTGTTGTAGCATTCACCTGCATTGCATCCTATATTGAGTTGTGCAATCCGGTTCCTCGGCCATCATGCATCGGTATGCGTGATTGGTGGTACGAGGATCGAGGCATGCATATATTTGTGAAATACATTGCTATGCCCTTTTCTTGCTCTCTGTTGCAGCAAAATAAGGAATCAGTAACTTTTCGGAGTCTGGCGCGCATTTCGAGAACAATTGCAAACAGAGGCTAAATTGGGCATCCTAGTGGATTTCCGCGCAAGGCAGCCCAGCATACATCATTTATCAGAAGCGAGGCAGCCCCTGGCTTGCATGCCAGTCTACCGCTTTCTTAGCTTAATTTGTTAATTAATTAGGAATCTGTATTATTCGGACTGCAATTTCGGACTGTATTATTCTTTCATTTGGGCCTGTATTATTTATTCGGACCCTCTGCGCGAGGGCATAACTGTAATAAGTGTGCGTGAGTGTGATGTATGTCTTCCAACCCCACGTCTTTCTCCCTTTTATTTACCCGCTTACGATGGTTAGATATAGGGCATATTTCAATTAGCATACAGTATGACAGCATGTTTGCATCATTCATCTGTTTTGCACGCACCGGGCTCGGCGCATCATACAAACTGCATTTGTATTTCAATTCTGAAATGAATACGTGTTAGTTGTAGCATTCCACATGCCATGTTTAGAATAGCCGAGCCTGCTATAGTTGCATTTTTGCATGTGTTGCATTAGACATTTCTGTATAACTAGGATCATGCATTGATTTCTAATTAATTTCTGCTTTGGCTCGGAGTACTCGGTAAGTTTTTATGCTTTAGCATCCTTGCATGCATGTGAGTGCTGCCATGAATAGTATGCTTACCATGAGGCTATATGCTTATGTGATATAACCGCCTTAAATGCCTGTGGGTGGAGGTTGGGTTATTTGGATTGGGACAATTCATCAACTGTTTGTTTTAAGCCCACTAGATAGTGGCAAAATCATGTTTTCCTAAGCCCACCTGAGGGTGGCAAATCCACGTCTTAGCCTACCTGCAGGTAGCACCATCAAACCATTTTCAAACAAACAAACATGAAATGTTTCGTTCCAATTCAGGCGGCCCAGTCTATACTTGTTTGCTGCGAGCATCACATAGTAACCTAGGCTAATAACCGGTTTAAGAACTCACAATGTTTTCAAAAACAGATATCATGGTTAGTAGAGGCCGGTCTTTGACCGGGCGAGCGGGGGTGTTCACGAAGTGACCTTCCCCAATCGTACCCAAGTTCCCGAGCCGAGGCAACTTTGGTGATGACGGACACGTGGCCTTGGGCACCGAGTCAGGGTTTCCTAAATTTCCCATTAAAAAACATTTAGGTGGCGACTCTGTATCTGGCAAAGCAGTCCATGTTTGGCACTTCTTTTCAAAAAATCTGTTTTCAAAATCGATTTGCCGGATTTGGACTCTTTGGTTCAAGATTAAGAACCGTGACATTTGAGTCCTTGAACTGTAGTGACCCCAATATGAACGGAACGGGACTTAACCCTCCCGGGGCGTTCGGGGACGTCTACAAGCGCCGAGCTAAATTATACATAATTTAAGGCCACATAGGGAAGTATCGATTTTTAGTGAACTCTCCGGGGCCATAGCCAAGTTTCGAAAAGATTACCAAATTCCAGATGATGTCCACCTCTCCCTAGCCAAACTCGATACCATTCCCTGGGGAAAACAAGGCTTCGTCCCCTTTAACGTTATTTCCATCGTAGAGGCCGGTCTGCAATTCCCTGTACAGCCCCTTCTTTGTGAATTCCTTAGACAAACCAACCTCTGCCCTACCCAACTTTCCACCAATTCTTATCGTATAATAAACGGCATAGCCGAGCTAAACCGCCGAGCTGGCCTTAATCTCGGGCTAGCCGAGCTTTTCCACCAATACTCCATAGGATCGGCCGAAGATGCCTGGGTTTACTACTTAAGAATAAGGCGCCGGTGTGAAAAAATAATAAAAGATACCCCGGATAAAGATGTGAATGACGATGATTTCTTCTGGGTATCTGGGAATTTTGAGGACCAACAAGCCCAAATCCCTGGTGACAGAATAAATTGGAACAAGGGTGTGGCCGGTAGGATTACCTCGGTCCAAATCCATGTTTTTATTTACTTCGGTTTTATTTCTCCTGAACCGTACTAACTGTTGCCCTTCTTCATGCAGATTTGAACTTTCTCAAGTCCCAATACAGCTACCCCAACTTGAATGTACTTCGCGCCGCGTTATGATATCCAAACAGAAGTTGGGCCGAGCTACTGAATTTTGAGCCGACCTACCGTTATAGCAACAAACGAAAGACCAAAGTAACTGACTTTTTGTTGGAAGCCTCTCTCGAACCGGACCCAACCTTGCCTCAAATCAATCTGATTCCTCTAACTGGTGAGCAAGAAATGGCCAAGAAGAAAGCCCTAAGAGCCCTCCTCACCGAAAGAAACCAAGCTGAGGTTCCACCAGCCAGCCAAACTCAAGAGACCGTGGTGGCCCTGCCATCCCATCAGCCTTCATCTTCTCGGGCAAGCAAGCGTGCTTGAACTTCCACAACTGAGCAACGCTTTGTCGACGAGGACGAGACCGTGGTTCCTCAAACCACTCCACCAAGCTCCCCACCTGAGCGCTCGGACCGAGCTAGCTCCTCAAGTGGGTACCAAAGATCACATTTCAGAACCGTGCTATCAAGGATTCTAACTCAGTGGTCGTAGAAAAAGATCACTTGATGACATTCAATCTTGCCAAAAGCGTTTGCCTTCCAGCCGACATGGCGCATCACGACCAATTAACCTAGCTGAAGGCCATTCGTTCGGCCACAAAATCGATGGTGCTTGTAAGTAGCTCTTTTGCTTATCTTTCACGTTTTTACAATTTTCTGCTCTGTTTTACTTAAAAGTTTCTCACCATCCTTCCGCAAGCCATACAGAAAAACCACATCGCTCACAAGCGAGTGTTGGAACTTTAAAAAACCACCAGGTAGGCCATGGTCGAGGTTAATGAAAAAACGGCCGAGCTAAAAGAGTCCCAACAAAAGATGGCTGAGCTAAAGACCGAGGTGGCTCGTCTCACCGGACTAGTTACCTCGGCCGACGCTGATAAACAAAAGGTGCTGGCCGTGATGAAAGACAAATACCTGCGCAAGCTGGCCAAGCTCGAAGGTAAGAAAAATGCTGAAATTGCCGAGCTAGAGAAGAAGGCTAACGATGCAGAAGACCGTGGTTTTAAGGAGGGAGAGGCCACCTATATCAAGCAATGCGAAGCGGCAAAAGACCTTTTCTTCAAATGCGGTTGGAGGGCGGCCGTGGCGTAGCTCGGTCAAGGTCCTGAGACCGAGGTCTTCAACCCTCCTCTATATTTCATACCGAGCTCAATGGCGAAGTACGCTGCTGCCATTCAGTAACAATTCTTGGAAGAGGAGGACGAAGATCCTGCTCCTGAGGATAACACCCAGTCCGGCCGTCAATCTGCCTCTCCCACTCCAGTGGTCTCTATTCCATCTTCACCTCCTGCAACCGTTATAGCGCCATCGACCGAGCTTAACCTAGATGTGCTCGCCACAACTGAGCTACCTCTAGGTGAAGACTGAGTTGTTGTGGACGCCGACTTGGACGATCTCTTCTAATTTTTCTTCTTTTTGTTTTAACAAATGAGTTTGTAACCGGGTTGAGTCCCTACCTAATGTATTTCTGATTTGCACCTATCAATGAAAAAGTACTTTTGTTCCAACTGTTGTTCCGGTTGTCTTATATGCATGTACTTTACTTTCTAACTGAAATCTGAATGGGGTATAACATTCTTTGGCCGAGATACTTTATCCCAGTCTTAACTTTGCAATCTCTGATCATTCATGCCAACCTCTTCAGCCTGGGTCTTTACCTCGGTTGAAGATCACAATAAGTAGTATTCCAGCCAACCGCTCTTCAGCTTTGATCCTTAAGATGGTTGAAGAGTACTTAAAGTTGGTTTTTCCAGCCAACCACTCTTAAGCCTGAATCCTTATCTCGGTTGAAGAGTACTCAAAGTTGGTTTTTTTAGCCAACCACTCTTCAACCTTGATCCTTATCTCGGTTGAAGAGTACTCAAAGTTGGTTTTTTCCGCCAACCTCTAAGTTGGTTATTCCTGCCAACCTAGAGTAAAGTGTTTGGTTATTCTAGCCAAACGTCCTGCCCTGGATCCTTATCCTGGCTTAGGAAAGGTGTTGGTTTTTCCAGCCGACCTTTAAGTTGGTTATTCCTGCCAACCTAGAGTAAAGTGTTTGGTTTTTCCAGCCAAACTTCCTGCAGCCTGGATCCTTATCCTGGGCTTAGGAGGAGTGTTGGTTATTCCAGCCAACCTCTAAGTTGGTTTTTCCGGCCAACCTAGAGTAAAGTGTTTGGTTATTCCGACCAAACGTCCTGCAGCCTGGATCCTTATCCTGGGCTTAGGAGGGGTGTTGGTTATTCCAGCCAACCTCTAAGTTGGTTTTTTCAATCAACTTCTTCAACCTAGATCCTAAGCTTAGCTGAAGAGGGCGCAAAGTTGGTTATTCTGGCCAACTCTGCTTACAATTCCCCTAGCTTGCTAAAACGATTTTTACAGCAAAAAACAATTGTGCTGAAAATAAACTACTTGTTTTATTGAAGAAAGGGAAAATTAAATGTATTTAAAAGAAAGGCTAAAAATAAAATAGTTTGAGATTGGCAGTGTTCCATGGCCTAGGAATGACTTTACTGTCCTTATCTTCTAAGTGGTATGCCCCTTTTCCTGCTAATCCAACCACTTTGTAAGGTCCTTCCCAATTGGGCCCTAGCTTGCCATCTCCGGGTACCAAAGTGTTTCCTATTACTTTACGCAGTACCCAATCTCCAATTTTGAATTGCCTTGGATGTACTGTCTTGTTATACTTTTTGGATAGCTCTTTTTGGTATGAGGCAATGTGAACCAATGCTTTTTCTCTTCGTTCTTCCGCCAGGTCGAGATCCAAGGCAATGGCTTCTCCATTTAGGTCTGGATCAAAATTTTCACTTCTAATGGTGGGGAGGCCAATTTCCAGTGGGATTACTGCTTCCATACCATAAGCCAATGAAAAGGGTGTTTCTTCAGTAGACCGCCAAGGTGTGGTGCGGTAAGTCCATAAAACATGAGGGAGTTCTTCTGCCCACTTGCCTTTTGCTTTCTCTAACCTTTTCTTCAATCCATCAAAGACGACCTTGTTTGATGCTTCCGCCTGGCCATTTGCTTGGGGGTATGCTGGTGTAGAGTTGTAGAACTCTATCTTGTACTCTTCACAAAAGCCTCTAAAAATTTTACCGTCAAACTGAGTGCCATTGTCTGATATTAGAGCCTTGGGTATGCCGAATCGAGTGATGATATTCTGCCAGACGAACTTCTTCACATCTTTTTCCTTTATTGAGGCCAATGCTTCTGCCTCCACCCATTTTGTGAAGTAGTCTGTTGTTGTAAGAAAGAACTTCCTGTTGCCGGGCGCTATTAGAAGTGGTCCTACTATGTCCAAGCCCCACATTGCGAAGGGCAATGGGCTAGTTAATGGTAGAAGCTTTCTGGCGGGTTGATGTATTTGGTGTGCGAACTTCTGGCATTTCTTGCACTTCTTGACATACTTCTCTGAATCTGCTTGCATGTACGGCCACCAATATCCTTCCGAAATTGCTCTGTAAGCCAATGATCTTCCTCCTTGGTGGCTTCCGCAAACACCTTCGTGTATCTTGAACAAGAATGCCTCGACCTTGTTTGGATGAACACACTTTAGGTAAGGTCCTGTGAAGGATTTCTTGTACAAGGCCATTGATGGGGAGAGCCAAAATTGCAATGACTTGGCTCTGATCTTGTTAGCTTCTTTTTTCTCTTCAAGTAGGACGCCGTCTTTTAAGAAGAGTATGATGGGATCCATCCTTGAAGGGCCCGGCTCAGTGCAACATACCTCTTCTACTTCGGGCTCTTCAATGCTTGGTCTTGGTAGGTAGTCAATCAGCAGCGGATGAGGGATGGATGTATCTGCCATCGAAGCGAAACCTGCTAGTTCGTCCGCTCTACTGTTTTCTTCCCTGCCGATCTGTTCTATCCGCACAACTTCAAATTTCTTGATTTCTTTTCTAACCAACTCTTGGTACTTAGCCCTCCTGTCGTCCTTTGCCTCGTAGTCGCCTGAAATTTGGTTTACCACCAGTTGTGAGTCACTGTAAACCATTAGGTCAGTTGCCTTCATGTAGAATGCTGATTTCAGTCCTGCTAAAAGTGCTTCATACTCTGCCTCGTTGTTTGATGCTGGGAAGCCAAGGTTCATTGCTTGTTCCACTACCAGGCCATTTGGTGAGATGAGGACTATGCCGAGTCCTGCACCGTGCCTGTTGGATGCTCCATCCACGAATAGCTTCCACATCTCTCCAACGAACAACTTCCAGCAAGTGGAGGGATCAGATGATGCCTTGGGGTCATGGTTGTTGGTTTCTTCAGTGTCCACGTTTGTTGTTTGCCCCACATTATCTGATTGTACCAAGTCTTTGTTTGTTGAAGAGTCATGGCTTGGTGTAGCATGGTTTGCTTTTTCCTCCCTTACTTCACTCTGGTCTGCCTTAGGATCTGACGGGGTATCCTGTACCAGGGGTTGCGCTATTCCGGCGACAATTTCCACCCCTACTTCGGTTGTACCAGTTAAGTCCACTGGGCAGATGTGATGACTTCCTGGTGTGAATTCTACGACAAAATCTGCCAAAGCTTGGGCTTTTATCACGGTTCTGGGTTGAAACTTGATGTCAAATTGTCCCAACTCTACTGCCCACTTTAAGATTTGCCCAGAAAAGTTCGCCCTCTTAAACAAAGCTTTTAATGGAAAAGCTGTGAGGACGACTATGGTGTGGGCGTGAAAGTAATGCGACAACTTCCTTGAGGCCATCGTCAAGGCTAAGGTCAGTTTTTCCAATGGTAAGTACCTTGTTTCGGCACCCAGCAATGTCTTGCTGACATACAAGATGGGCTGATGTTGGATCCCTTCCGCTCGGACCAACACTGCGCTAATTGCATGCTGTGAAACTACCAGATACAAAAAGAGTTCTTCTCCAGGTATTGGGGTTACCAGCAATGATGGAGAAGACATGTATTCTTTCAGGCTTTCTAGAGCGCGGTCGCATTCTTCGTCCCATTCAAACTTGGCCTTTAAAGCTTGAAAAAATGGCCGACATCTGTCTGACGACCGACTTATGAACTGGTTGAGCGCAGCTGCCATACCGGTGAGATGCTGCACTTCTTTTACTGAGTTGGGCCTTTTTAGCTCCTGAATTGCTTTGATCTGAGAGGGGTCTGCTTCTATACCTCGGTTGGTCACAAGGAAGCCTAGGAATTTGCCGGATCCTACACCGAACGCACACTTGGATGCATTAAGGCGCAACTTGTGCTTCTTCAGGATCTGAAACATCTCACTTAGGTCCCTGAGGTGGTCATTCTTATCCTTGCTCTTGACCACCATGTCGTCGATGTAAGCCTCCATTGTTCTGCCTAACAATGGTTCAAACATCTTGGTGACCATCCGTTGGAACGTTGCCCCTGCGTTGTTTAGGCCAAAGGGCATGACCTTGTGGCAATATAGTCCTCTTGGCGTTGTGAAGGATGTGACCTCTTGGTCTGGTTCATACATGGCGATCTGATGGTAACCTCTGTACACATCAAGAAAGCTGAGTCGACTGTGCCCTGCCGTTAGATCTACCAGTTGGTCTATCCGTGGTAGGGGAAAGCTGTCCTTTGGGCATGCCTTGTTGACTGTTTTGTAGTCCACACAGACACGCCATTTTCCGTTCTTCTTTGGCACTACTACGGTATTAGAGATCCATCTGGGGTAGTGCACCTCTCTGATAGCTCCTGCCTCCAGAAGGTTTTCCACTTCTTCTGCCACTATCTCGGCGTGGTGAAGTGCTGATCTGCGAGTGCGCTGAATAATTGGTCTGGCAGTTGGGTGGACGTTCAATTGGTGACAGATGAAGCTTGGGTCAATGCCAGGCATGTCATATGGCGTCCAGGCAAACACTTCGATGTTAGAGGTCAAGAATTCCATGACCTCTATTCTCTCAGTGCTGGACATAGATAAGCCAAGCAAAAAGAACTTATTCGGGTTCTTTTCATCTATTATTACCTGTACCAAGTCTTCCACTGCCTTCTGTTCAGCGGCTTTGCCAACATCCGCGAACAATTCGTTGCTCTCTGGTTCTTCCACTATCTGTACAAACCCCTTGGCAGCTCGGCTGCCATTTACTGTGACGAAGCATTGCTTGGACATAATTTGGTCTCCATAGACTTCTTCAATTACTCCGGCTTCGTTGGGGAACCGCAGTACTTGGTGGTAGGTTGATGCTACAGATTGCATGGCATGGAGCCATGTCCTTCCTAAGATGATGTTGTAAGTGGAAAGGACCTTTAATACCCAGAATTCCACTTGTTTTGTCATGCTTCCTGCTCTGACTGGAAGGATTATCTTGCCCACTGGCCACTTTGGCATTGAATTGAACCTGATCAGGGGAGATGTTGCAGGCGCCAAGTTTTTGTCCTCCAGTTTCAGTTGTTTGAAGGTTTCGTAATACATAATCTCACATGAGCTCCCTTGGTCAATCAGAATCCGCTTGATGTCATAATCCTTGACGCGTAAAGTGACAACCAGAGCATCATTATGAGGGCAGTATATCCTTACCAAGTCTCTATCTGAAAAAGATATGACGTTCGTGGCATCTGTTCTCACCTTTTTGATGGTAGGTGTGCACTTAGTACCTCCCTTAAGTGCTCAGCCTTCTTGATCATCCCCCTGAGCTCACATACACGCTCAGGTTCGAATACTCCATGTGTTACATTAATTACGCCTTGAGGTGGGGCGTCGATTGGCATTCCGTTTGGGTTGTTGTGGTCCTGGGGGCTGGCTGCGTCCCTCCTTTTATGTACTTGTCCAGATGACCCGCTGCTACTAATTCCTTCAAGTGTTGCCTTAATGGCATGCAATTTTCAGTGCGGTGCCCCTTTTCCTTATGGAAGGTGCACCGGGATCTTTCGTCGTAGTCCTTTTGCGCTTCTCCCAGCTTAGCTGGCCATCTGACGAAAGGTTCATCGCTTACCTCGCTTAAAATCCGATAGATCGGTTTTTTGAATACCGTGGTAATGGCAGTGCGGACTCTCAACCATCGTTTATCTTGGTCCTCTCCGTTGTCCCGCTTGCCTCGTCCGTTCCTGCTCAGACGTTCTATCATGTTGACTTTTGCCGTGGTCTTTTTGTTTGGTACTGCGGCTGTGCCAGACTTTGTTTTAGCACGGGCGCTATCCTCCTCCACCCGAATGTGCTGGTGCACTCTCTTCATCAAGGCTTCCATTGTAAGGGGTGGCGTCATGGTTATTGAGTCCCTTAGCCTGTTTCCAACTGAAAGACCTCTTTTGTACTGTGCAATGGCGAGGTTGGTGGGGCAATCTCCAATCTGGTTGAAGGTCTCCCAATAACGACTGTTGTAGGATCTCAATGTCTCCTTGTCGCCCATGTCAATGGAGAGTAGCTGATCGATCTCCACTGGCGTTTTGGTGTTCGTTCTGAACCTTGTCACGAACGCCTCAGCTAATTACGCCCAGAAGGCAATGTTGCCTTCTGGTAGCCTTTCGAACCAGGTTAAACCTAGGTCGCCAAGGCTGGATGGGAATAGGATGCACATTAAAGCTTCGTTCCGTTGGTATACCGCCATTACCTGGCGAAAGTGGCTTAGGTGTATATAGGGGTCCGTCTACCCCTCATACATGGTGAATTTGAGCTGAAGGAAGCCTGAGGGTAGGGGCGCATTCTCAATCACTGGAACGAATGGCGAGGTCTGCAGCCTTGCTAACGCCTTGTCTGTTGGTTCGTAAGCCAGGCGCGGTATTGGTATTCCTACCTCGATGCTTCCATGCGTCCGAGGAGCCAACCGCTGAAGGGCTGAGACTCTGTGAGGGTCGCGTGCCCTTGTATCCTCCTTCCATCGTGCCCTTTCTTCAAGCACAGTCTGTAAGTCGGATGATTTAGGCAGCTCCGTTTGCCTGGATGATGTTTGGTGCGTGCGCGAGGGTCGATAGGTGCTTCCTTCAGTGTATGACCTCTCAGTTCTCGTTCTCTCAGACCTGAAGCAACGAGTCTTGGAAGTCCTAGATTGAGTGTCGCCTGTCCTGAGGCTCCTACTCTCTGCTTGTGATGGTGTGGTATGCCTACCACTATCTTCCGAGTGGCAAGGGGTGTCTTGCTTTTGCGCCCCTCTCCTGTCGCCACCCCTTTTCCTTTGATCTGGCGCTTCATAGACTCCATGTCCGCCGCCATCCTCCGTATCAATTCGTCATGTTCCTTCACGCGGTTCTCCAGAACTTGAGGGTCGATCCTCCGTCTTTGTCTCTTAGGACTTTGCGAGCGAGAGCGACAGGGGCAATCTTACAAACATCTTCTCACATACATATATTACAAACTATTAATATGTTTTACCAGTTCATATACTATGTTTATGTGATTGGATTGGGCGATGAAGGGGAAATGTAATACCTTGAAAGTTTAAAATCACTGCAGGAAATTCGACATTTAGAGGCAAAAAAACGCCCTTATATGTGTAAAAAACGTTGCTAATTCTGTTTGTGACGCTTAGTACCAAACGCCGAAGACACAATCGTCGTTGTAACCTTATGGTAGAAACGCCGTTATATTACAATCGGTAGTGTTTTAAAAATGCCGTCATAGATGTCTTTATATTTTAAAAATCTAACCGTTAGTGGTATAATGCCATTTGAAAAAATGCCGTTATAGCCTTTGTTTTTTTTTGTGTGGAAATTATGCTAATTCTATGTATTGAACTGAAAATATACTGTAATAAAAGTAAAAAATAGCAATAATATGGATAATAATTTGCTGCTATTTCAATATATTGACTAAATGCAGGCAAACATTGCATGATTAGTCTAAAGAGGAAATATCATTTTGCCTTCCAATCTTTCACGCTTTTTTTTTAATTTGACCTTCAGACTTTGATTAATATTATTTTTATACCTGAACTTTCGAAATTTTGATCAAATTGACCCCTGCCATCACATTTCGTCTATAATTGGACATAATATGCTGACGTGGCACCAAAATTCACTTGAAATTTCATTTTACCCCTCAAATTATATCTTAAAAATCAATTTTCCGCCCAAATATAAAAAAATTAAATTTAAATATTTAATAAATAATTTTTATCTTAATAATGAAAAAATTAAATTTTAGATAATATATACTTTGCAAACAATTATAAAAAATATAAAAATCCTCATTTAGAATTATTTTGAGACTATGAAGTATGGATAATTCAACAAATATGTCGTACCAGTATCGAGTACTTACCGACGTATAATATTTCTGCATATGTATCGGGTACATAAAACGCGTACTCAAAATTTTCTTTCTTAATGTTTAGCGTACCCAAACATATTTAGTATATACCCAAGCTGTGTCATATCTCAGTCAAAACAATATTTCTTCTACTACAAAGATAATTTTTTTTTTCTAGACTTCTTTTTCATTTTTAGTTGTGTGCTTAGTATGGTTTTAAAATTATAAGCTATGGCTTGTAAGTTATTGAATATAATGATATTGAATTTTGGTTCATCTTATACCTATACTTTTGGCATTAAATGTCAATTGTATGTTGGAGTTAACAAATTAAATCATTTAATCAATTTTTATATTATTCCAAATTAAAAACAAATATTTTTTTTTTACAAATGTATTAAGTCGTACCTATACCCTATTTTTTTTTTTTTAGATTTTACCGTATCGACGTACCTATATCGTACCAATACCAGTACTCATACCCGTACCTGTGCTTCATAGATCTCAAATTATCTCGAGTCGATCCAAAAGAAACTTTTTGAGATGAAAATTTCTTGGCTACTTTGTGTGTGTGCGCGCAATTGTAACTAGCTTATTGCCTAAATTAATTTCAATAGAATTGATCGACTAATAGTTATTTCAAAATTGGGTGGGGAAAAAATTTCAAAATTCGGTAAGTACCCGTTACAGGTACAACATGTTTGTCGAAATACACATGTTTCATAGTGTAAAGATAATTCTAAATGAGGGTTTTTATATTTTTTAATTATTTTTTTTGCAAACTATATATTATTTAAAATTTAATTTTTTCATTATTGAGATAAAAAATTATTTATTAAATATTTATTTATTTTTTATATTTGGGGGGCAAATTAATTTTTAAGGTATAATTTGAGGGGTAAAATGAAATTCTAAATGAACTTTGGTGCCACATTAGCACATTCTGTTCAATTGTAAACAGAATGTTATGGTAGGGGGCTAAATTGATTAAAAATTTGAAAGTTTAGACGTAAAATTGATATTAATCGAAATTTAGAGGTCAAATTAAAAAACGAGTGAAAGTTTGGATGACAAAATGATATTTTCGGGAAATTTTATTTCCACACACAAGTTTCCTTACTCCACACACTTAATGAATTTTTTCAGAATCACAATTTTATCCTTTAATAAAATTACCATCTCACCCACCACCATCTCTTCCATACATCTCACAATTTCTCCATACACATCTCACTCACCACCATCTCACCAGTCACTTCATCGCCGATCATCGCCACCCCATTCGAACCCTTCGTATTCCAACCAAACCAACTCTTCTTCTCTTTTAATTCAGCACTTTCATAGGAACCACTATCGCCATTTTCATGCCAATCATGAACCCCACGGTCCTCATCCTCAAAAAGAACATCTGAGTTTCCCATGCGAAGTGCAGAATCTAACAACATCCTTTCTTCAGCTGTCAATACATCATCATCATACTCACCTCCATTTCTTGTATCATCCACAGAAAAAAGCTCCTCATCATTCAAAGCACCAGGGACCCGCCTTGATTTAACACTCACCATCACATGAAGCATATCATAGATCTTTGCCTTCCAATTTCCAACCACCTCAGTTCTCTCTTGCCGCCTCCAATTTAGATGGGGAACCAGCTCAGCCTGAGTAACATCAATACCTGGCCTATACATGTTTGTTTGAGACATCAAGGCCACTTCATAGGCAACTTCAGCTTCTGTCAGTTGAGCACCTGCTCCCTCTAATGCATTTGTGATTTCTTTTTCTTTATGAGCAAGCACAATCAAAGATCCCGGAGGCAAAGATATATTCCCATCCTCAGAAGGCAAAGATATCTCACCCACCACCATGTGACCAGCTACTTCACTACTGGTGTAGTTGGGGTTAAGGTTTTTGGAGTGAGAAAAGATGGAAGGAGAGGATGTGCACAGAGAAAATGAGGGTATATTTGGAATGTAAAGTGTGTGGACTGAGATAAATAAGTAAAAATTAAATTACTAAATGTGTGGATTAAGAAAAAATGTACATATAGATAATTTGGTGTGTGGAAATAGAATTTCCCGATATTTCCTCTATTCTAAACCAAAATTAGGCAACAAACCTGTCAAATGACAAATACAACCAATAGATTATCATAAATTTCAACCGAACTTCCACGTAAATTTTTATTCAACAAATAAACAACCATAGGAACATCATAACCATCATCATTAGTTTAGTACACCAAACAAACACAAATTATTAAAAAACATAACAGAGACACAAACCACCAAAAACACAAATCTAAAGGAAAATTACAATCCAAACTGTAAACCAATTGAGTCCATTGGTTTCAATTCAAACAAGCAATAAGCCTAGTACTCATCACCCTCATCATCTTCTCCTTCAGCAAACTGAGCCCCAACTTCCTCATAGTCGTCCAAGGCAACCAAGTCCTCCCTAGCCTCAGAAAAGCAAATAAAAATTGTATCAATATTCTAGGGAAAAAAACTAGGGCTAGATAATAAAAATTACATTTGAACATAGAATTAAAAAAATAAAACAAATCTTGAATTCATGAGGAAATAACATCCACAACATGTTCAACTGGCATGTATTCATATCACCCCTAACAAAAAAAAGAACCAAAACACAATTAAAAAAAAATAGTTTTAGAACTCTTACTAGAAAATATAGAGTGGATAAATATAACATAATCAAGTGACTAATAACAAGAAGAAACAAATTAATAAATAGAAAAGCAAGATTACAAATGTCTCTACACAACGATGATTACAAATGTCAATTAAATTATTCCAAAGAAGATACCTACACCCTTAACCCCCCCTCCCTTTAATTTCCAACTCACTGTCACGATTTTCTTACCTAGCAAAATAGCTTATTTATATTAAGCAATCTAAAACAGGACAAGCATATCCACGAGTGTATAATTAAGGAAATCAATGAAAATATGCTACGTAATACAATGTTTATATTTATAATTAAACTTTATTTTCGCTTTAACAAGAAAGATAATAAGAATAAGCAAATAGAATTTTAAGATAAGTGAATTACTAGATAATAAGAATATGCTGATTCTTATGAAAGGAAGTTGGAACACCAAAACTTCACCAATATCCCCATTTTATCTCTTCCAAAACCTGGTGTAGTTCATAAGCATTATGTGATGCATCAGAATTTTGATAAAACCAATGTCAAACATGAATTCTTGAGATGTTGCAAAACAGAGAGAAATATGGAACATATAAAAAGTAAAGATTCTTAATAAATTATAAGCTGGAAAAAACATAGGTATACACACACAGAACTCTATGATGATAAGCTAGAAAGAATATGAATCTTGTCTCACATTAAACTTATTGGAGGGCCGAGAAAACCATCTGCAAATTTATTCCAGCACCCATAGCTTGAGTCATATTGTTATTATGATCTAGAATTTAAGAAAAATACTAATTAAATTGCAGCATATACAAATTAACTTACTAAGAAGCATACATTTTGGCAGCTGGGTGAACCCATTTCAGTCACTTATTTTTACCCTTACTCATCTGTGTTGTATAAAAAATAAAAAGACCAAATCATTAAAAGTGAAAATCATAAAAATCTTAATTATTGCATTGCAAGCAACCATAATAATAGCAGAGCACAGGCTCATTGGAACAAACTAGTGAAGATGTGACTCAATTTATTCTAATGCCAACACACTATAGTAATCATTGGTTATGAAGATTAAGTTCAGGCAACAAAAGTCTCAAATAAGTTCAAACTGAGACTCTTAAAAGCAATACTAAAATACACAAAAAAATACACCACAATGGTGTGCCAAATTTGATATTCCCTTCGGTAATCATAATAGCAAAACAGAACAAGTAAATTGCAATGAACAAATTCCGTAAAAGCAAACCAAACTATGATGATTTTTGCTAACCTTACGTAGCAAAGTTTTTCTTTCATATCCCTAACAGTCTCAAAGTCAGCAATCCTACCCACCATACCTTCACAAAAGACTTTGTACTCCAATCAAAACAAAAGCAATTACTGTAGAGAACAAGCATGCACATAAGAACACAGTTTATTAATTGAGGACATATGTTCTTCAGAGTCAGGAATTAGAAAGACAAACTTAATCTGATTAAAAAGAAGTTGGTGTAAAAAAAAAAATAGACTGAATAGTTGGATTCTTACAACAGCCATCAATTGTTTTTGTATGGCTAGTAGTTTTAGTTTTAGCATGAAAATCGATACGATCTAATCTTAGGAGCAACCATTAAATCTCCACCACGCCTAAATTCCAAACACAAGGGAAAATCAACAATGTCAAAAAATTATTACCAGGTTGACATAATGAATAAACTTGTCCATCTGCTTGAACCATGAATTTGCATACTGATATCGAAAATCTATCCCCATGAACCACATTATATGGTCTGTCCTGGTTACATTAGCCTAAAAAATAAATATAAGTACACATGTAAACTGCAATGAGCATTGAATCAGACAAAATCAAAAAAGAAATAGTAAATTCTTGGTTATACGTTTGAATTTCTGCCTTAAAATTGCACACCCATATAACATAATAAATCATGCCAAGAAAAGACAGTAAATTTATAATGGGTCTTACAAGACCAAATACCTTAGTAGCTCACATGGAGTCTCTGCCACTAACATGGATGGATCATGATTGTTCTAGAATACAACAAAGGTAAGTTACTAAAAATTCTTAGCCAATATAACTATAAGCAAAGTGAAGCCAAATACTCATCAAGAACTTAAAGCAACTAGAGAATAAGAGAATAAGAAATTGGTTAGTATCGCTGTCAACCAATGAACTTGAAAGAGCACATCCTATCCATTAACAATGCCATTTTTAAATACCAAATGAAATCCAACAAGAAATAGATTCATATCAAATAGTGTTACAAATATCTAGTTGCACAAGAGTAAAAGGAAGAGCTCACCTCTAGTTAAAGACTTGCGATGTTGGTACTTTTACCTTGTTACTTCTTCTTCTTCTTCTTCTTCTTCTTCTTCTTCTTCTCTTTCTTTGAAAGGTGAGCCTACATTTAATAAGAACAAGTATTTTAATTAACAAGGTTGTGTATTGTCAAAAAGATTTTGATTACTGATTGCTCACCTCTTGGGATGAAAATGTATGAGATTGTTGTTGATGTGGCATTGGCCAAACTGTTGGATGACTACTAAGTGAATCCATAACCTATCATTCAATAAAAGGCTTAATTAAGTTGTATAGTATTAGTAGCTCTAGAAAATACCACTATCAAAGAACAACCCAACACTTAAAAAAAAAAAAAAAGGTGATTAGTAAATGAAATAAAGTTACCCTATGGGAAAAAAAAAAAAAAAAAAAAAACAGAGATCTTCAGCCATTAAAAAATGGGAGGAAAAGAGCTTTTTTATGCAGAGCTCAGATTCCTGTGCTATTCATTCATCCCCTTTTTGTTGTACATTCAGCTATTGACTTCTCAACCATAATTACCAATTTTTATTTTGGATAAAAATGAATCTTCCTATAAAATGTTCATAAAATTTTGAAATCAAAGTAACAAAATCAGCACACGAAATGAAAAACTGAATCAAGTACATTAGAAAAGCTTCAACTTAAAGTCTTTAACACAAGAAAAGTTACATATATTTAATTCACCGAAAAAAAAAGTTACATATATTTGTATATACATCAGTAGACCATATACTGTGAAAACACATCCTAAGGATCTTCTTTAACCTCCATTTGAGAACTAACCGTTCCGGTTCATCCATGGACTCCAACAGATTCAGTTGTTCTTCCATTCTTCTCTTCATCTCAAGCTTTGTGTTTCCTGCAATGGTTGCCACCGCCATTGGCATCAACTACGGTGAAATTGCGAACAACCTTCCCTTGCCTAAAAATGTAATACCGTTTGTTCGATCGATCGGTGCGACTAAACTCAAGCTCTACAGCAAAAATCCACAAATTCTCAAAGCATTCGCGAACACGGGGATCGAAATTGAGAGGGTAATTTGTGAACAAATTGGGCCGAGCTAGGACGAGTCTTCTTTGGAAGTTGGGCTGTGCAATGGGCCAAGGAAATATTTTGTATTTCGGCTTTGGGTCGAGGTAGGTACCAGGACGGTTGGATGTGTTACTGGAATTAGGACCTATCTGGGGACAAACCTTGGTTTGACCGAGATGATAACAGGGCGATGAGCCGAACTGGGTGTAGCTCGGCAAGATGCTAGCCGGTGGTAGGGTCATCACGACTCGCCCATGTTGAGCACGGAGCCGAAGTACCTTTGTTGACCGTAGTGTCAGCCGAGGTAAAGGGTACAACCATCTCACTTGGCTTGCAGTGATGAGGGTGTTTTAAGGATAAGCATTATCCTTAGGTTTGAGACTCCTAGGAGGACTTTGCTAAGGAGAGTAGAGTCTTACTAGGATTGTACAAAATATCTCACTTGGTTGGTAGTGAGTAGAGTGTTATCAGGATAGACACTCTTCACTGGGAGTGTGATTCCTAGGAGGACTCTTATAAGGAGAGTTGGAATCCTACTAGGATTGTGCCAGGAAGAATTTATAAAAGCTCATAGCAGGACCTATCTACAGGTATCCCAATTCTTACTCTAGAATATACAGAGCTTTTGTGTCTATTGTCTATTTGCTGACTTAGGTATCGGAGAGGTTTCCGGCACACACCCGCCGGCTAGCTCACGCTTGTGTTTTCAGGTGGCAAAGCGACGACGTTTGGAGGAGTGCAAACTTGATCAATAGGATTATACGAGAAGTTTATTTCTATGCTCGTACAATTGGCACTGTCTGTGGGAATACAACAGAGAACAAATCTTTTGATTAAGTGATCTTTCAATCAATGTCAATGGCACATAACGAGACTTGCCACATTCTGCTATTGATGGGCAGACCCTGGAAGGAGGAGGGAGGCACGAGGGCTTGCCTTATGTTCCGTCCATGGCAGAATTGGATCCCCAGTGACGGAACCCACAGAGAGAGGTGTGAGAAAAACGGGGCTCGAGTCCACGCCACTCTCAAAGCCTTGATAGACATAGGCGGATGATGGATCCCCAGGTTTTGGAAGATTGCGTAAGGGAGCAAGACGAAATAATAAGAAGAATGGCAGCTAGCATGGAGACTATGAACTGCCAGATAAAGGGCAAAAGGGTGGCAGAAGAAGAGGTGGGCAAAGATAGAGCGCACTCTCGCCACTCAAAAGATCGTGACAAGCAAGTCACACTGTCTCATACGGAAAGCAACAACCTCAGGACAGGCGACATGCGGTCAAGAACCTCTAAGACTCGTTACTCTAGGTCTGAGAGAACGAGGAATGAAAGGTCATGTACGGAGGGAAGCAGTTATCGGCCCTCGCACTCGCACCAAACGACATCTAGGCACATGGAGTTGCCTAGGTCAGCGGACCTGCGTACAGTGCTAAAGGAAAGGGCTCGAAGGAAAAAAGACACTCAGGCTTGCGACCCCTGTAGAGTCTTTGCGCTACAACAGTTGGCTTTTAAGATACATGGGAGTGTCGAGGTTGGAATGCCGGTACCACGCCTTACCTATGAACCCACAGACAAAGCTTTAGCAAGGTTGCAGAGCTCGCTGTTTGTTCCGGCAATGGAGAACGCACCATTACCCTCAAGTTTCCATCAACCCAAATTCACTACTTATGAGGGGAAATCAGACCCCTACATGCACTTTTGCTACTTTCGTCGGGTTATGGCCGTGTATCGGCGAAACGAGGCTCTAATGTGTATCCTGTTTCCTTCCAGTCTTGGTGACATGGGTTTAACACGGTTTGAAAGGTTGCCAGAAGGTAGTATAACTTCTTGGGCGCAACTAGCAGAGGCATTTCCTTCTCTCCATAGACATGGGTGAGAAGGAAACATTGAGGTCTTACAATAACTGGTATTGGGAGACTTTTAATCAGATTGGAGATTGCCTCACAAACTTAGCTATCGCACAGTACAAACGAGGTTTGCCGGCTGGCAATAAATTGAGTGATTCAATGACAATGACGCCGCCTCTTACTATGGAAACCTTGATGAACAGAGTGCACTAACATATCTTGGTAGATGAAGATGGGATGCGCACCAAGGCAGAGTCCGACACAATAGCGAGGTCGGACGAAACACCTTTGGCAAAAGTTAATAAGGTCGACAAGAAGGACCAACCACGCAAAAAATCTTTGCCTAACTGGGGGCAAAGTGGGTTGGTAGGTTTGACCAACTCTTTCTAAAAAATCTTTTCCCAACTGGGGGCAAAGTGGGTTGGCAGGTTTGACCAACACTTTCTTACAAATCTTTGCTCGACTAGGGGCCAATAAAGAAGGTTGGCAGGTTTGACCAACACTTTTTTCATCCTCTAGCCGAGATAAGGATTTAGGCTCAGGAAGGTTGGCAGGTTTGACCAACACTTTTTCTCCTCAAGCCGAGATAAGGATCTAGGCTCAAGAAGGTTGGTAGGTTTGACCAACACATTTTTTCATTCTTCAGCCGTGATAAGGATCTAGGCTTAAGAAGGTTGGCAGGTTTGATCAATACTTTTTTCTTCCTCAAGTCGAGATAAGGATCTAGGCTCAAGAAGGTTGGCAAGTTTGACCAACACTTTTCATTCTTCAGCCGAGATAAGGATCTAGGCTCAAGAAGGTTGGCAGGTTTGACCAACACTTTTTTCTTCCTCTAGCCGAGATAAGGATCTAGGCTTAGAAAGGTTGGCAGGTTTGACCAACAATTTTTTTATGCTTCAGCCGAGATAAGGATCACGGCTCAAGAAGGTTGGCAGGTTTAACCAACAAATTTTTTTTTGGATTCTTCAGCCAAGATACGTATCTCGACCAAAGAAGGTTGGTAGGATCAGGTAAGGCCAAGCTAATTAGTTCGGCTAAACATGCAGTCGGAATGATGCAAAACATTGAAAAAGAAACACAGTAACCGAGCAAAGAGATCGAAATTTTTCATTACAACAGGTGGGATATATAGCCTGGTTACATAGAAAGGATATTTTTCTCATGCAATTGCGAACTTGAAGGACATAAATGTTGAAGGCAAAAAGGCGGGGCTGTTCAAATTTTTGGAGGTACATAATGGTTGTAACAGGAGAACGAGGATAATGAGGGCACGCCACATATCCTGGGAATGACGTCGTGCCAGATTAGTGGAAGGACATATTGAGCAACTGACAAGACTTATTGGGGCCGAACAAGCTGTGAAACCGAACAACTTTTCTAGCTCGACAGAGTGGGACGTTCTTAGCTCGGCTGGAGGAAAATAATCCCAATCAGGCTACGCAGATGAATTATGGGGCAATTGAGAGGGTAATTTGTGAACAAATTGGGCCGAGCTAGGACAAGTCTTCTTTGGAAGTTAGGCCGTGCAATGGGCCAAAGAGATATTTTGTATTTCGGCTTTGGGCCGAGGTAGGTACCAAGACGGTTGGATGTGTTGCTGGAATTGGGACCTATCTGGGGACAAACCTTGGTCTGATCGAGATGATTACAGGGCGATGGGCCGAACTGGGTGTAGCTCGGCAGGATGCCAACCGGTGACAGGGTCATCACGGTTCGCCCATGTTGAGCATGGAGCCGAAGTAACTTTGTTGACCGCAGTGTTAGCTGAGGTAAAGGGTTCAGCCATCTCACTTGGCTTACAGTGATGATGGTGTTTTAAGGATAAGCATTATCCTTAGGATTGAGACTCCTAGGAGGACTCTGCTAAGGAGAGTAGAGTCTTACTAGGATTGAGTAAACCATCTCACTTGGTTAGTAGTGAGTAGAGTATTATCAGGATAGACACTCTTCACTGGGAGTGTGATTCCTAGGAGGACTCTTATAAGGAGAGTTGGAATCCTACTAGGATTGTGCTAGGTAGAATCTATAAAAGCTCATAGCAGGACCTATGTACAGGTATCCCAATTCTTACTCTGGAATACACAGAGCTTTTGTGTCTATTGTCTATTTGCTGACTTAGGCATCGGAGAGGTTTCTGGCACACACTCGCCGGCTAGCTCACGTTTGTGTTTTCAGGTGGCAAAGCGACGACGTTTGGAGGAGTGCAAACTTGATCAACAGATTATACGAGAAGATTATTTCTATGCTCATACAGAAATCATTGTAGGACTAGGAAACCAATACTTAGCCAAGATGAGTGATCCTGATCAGGCCCAAGCTTGAGTGAAGAACAACATTCAATCATACTTGCCTTTCACTAAAATCACATGCATCACAGTCGGAAACATAGTTTTGACATTCAACGACACTTCTCTTATGGACAATCTCTTTCTAGCGATGCAGAACATCCACACAGCTCTGGTGAACCTAAATCTAGACAAGTAAATCTATGTCACTACGACACACACTCTCGCGATACTCGAAACGTCAGATCCGCTGTCTTTCGGAGCTTTTCGGCGAGATCTCAGCGGACGCATGGCTCAGATATTGGATTTCCATGTCAAAACTGGATCGTCGATCTTCATCAATGTGTATCCTTATTTTGCGTACAAGTCTAATCTGAAGCGATTCCCGATCGATTTCGTTCTATTTGAGGCTAATTTAGGGATTGTAGATCTGATCTCGAATCTTCGCTACGATAACATGTTGTTTGCTCAGATAGATGCTGTGTACTTTGCTATGGCTTCGTTAGGGTACGGGACGATTTCGTTGGAGATCTCAGAGACCGATTGGCCTTCGAAGAGAGACAAAGAGGAAGAATGAGCGAATATAGAGAATGCGAAGAAGTATAATAGCAATTTGATGAAGATGATTGATGATGAGAAGAAGGGGATGCCGTTGAGGCCGAATTCAGAGATGAATATGTATGTGTTTGCTTTGTTCAATGAAAACATGAAGCTAGGGCTGACGTCGGAGAGGAATTTCTTGTTGTTCATAGCGAATGGGACGCCGACGTACTCACTCGGACTCGATGGAGGTCCAACTACGAGTTTCGGAACGCTGACTCGGAGATTGAGTCTACTGTTTCTTTGTCTGTCTCTTCATTACATTTTGCATGCTGTAATTGGTCCAGTTTTTGTTTTTGGTGGGTGGGGTTAATAATAGGGTAAATCCCACTATTTTGAAAAAAAATACACTATGTCTCACTGTTTTTTCACTCATTACTACCATTGCTTCCAAATTGACCCTTATTTCCTGATGGGCCCCTTTACTCGAATCAACTCCTATGCCATAATTAATTGGAAAATCTAATGAGAACATGAGGTAGTTCAGAAAAAGCATTGCCATTCATACTTAGATTTTCATTCATAGCATCATAGCAGACAATATCGATGACATGTGAAGGGTTGGGGCGCTACAATTTAGGGATGAATTATTATTCTTTTGGAACCAAATTTAGGGACAAAATTATTTTTTAGGAACCAAATATTTTTATTGCGAAAAGTGTTGCTATTATATTTTTAGCAACGAAAATTGAACATTAGTGATGAATTATTAGCCTTTTGGGACAAAATTTTTTGTCTAAAAAAATAAACTATTTTGAGACCAAATTATTTTGTCCCTAAAAGTATATTTATTAGTGACATCTTCAAAATTTTGTTGCTAAAAGCCTTGTTTTTAACTTTTTGGGACGACCTTTTAGCGACTATCCTCACGACGATAGAAATTGGTATCTAAATGCCTTTTGCAACAAGATTTTCACTTTTGGAGACTAAAAAATTTGGTCTTTAAAATTTTTATATGTTGTAGTGAACCTACGAACTCCCTAAAGATTGCAAGCTAACATATAGTCGAATAAATCCAAAGCAGTTTCTAGGACTAGATCTGGAGAAAATGGATGGACGGTAAGATCTAATAAGAAAATTTGAGGGTCAATGCCAGAAAAAGAAGCTGGAGACAGCTCAACGCACAATCGGTAGATAGATCATACCTTTGAAACTGTCCCTTCTTGGAGAGAGACACAATACAATGAAAGTAAGTGAAATGGAGTGGTTCTGGATCTCTTTGGAAATCGCACTAGAAATCACTTATGATTAAGGATTTGATTTGTCTCTAATTGAAAGTTGAATTGCATCAGACAGTTGAGATTTCTGACCCGTAAGAATCATTACACAGAAGACTCTTACCGGTAAGAGTTGAATTTTTTCTCTCCCTACCTTATTCTTTCCCTACCTTATTCTTATTCTCTCCCTACCTTATTCAAATCTTGCCTTATTCTATCCCTACCTTATTCTTTCCTTTTCTTATTCTTTCCGTTGTGCAACACTCCTCATAGTCCTATATATATACCCATAGCTTTGTATTGTAATGACATTAATTGAATACAATCTCTTTTCTCTCTTATGTTTCTTCTCATATGAATATTCTGCTTCCACTTAGAATCAACTGTCAGTATAATACAAAACACAAAAATGGCAAAACCAACATCTTTCAAAGATGAAATTTTCCGTTCAAAGCATCTCTATCTTTAACATAACACCAATGTTCTCCGTCTTTTGAGTGTCAGCATCGATCAACTTTTGAATATTATGCTCCTCTAGGGTGTCAGTAGAGTGTTATTATTCCATTGTCCAATATGACAACGTTTACAACAATAAATTTCTATGATGGGCAATATTTGTTATACAAGAATAAATGTCGTCGAGCCTCTATTTCTGAAAGTGTGACATCATTTATAGAGCAATGTTCTGGATTGTTGGGAATTTTGTATCTATCACAACCACGATTTTAGAGAAAGCTGGTTTCTTAGAAGTAGGTAAAACCATTGTTTCATTGGTAAGCATAGACACAACATCTAACATGTTTGGTCTGTTAGCTGCAATTTCTTGAACTCACAAGAGACCAATTTGAATGTATCGCATAGCCTCTTCTACAGAACATGTTTCAACTAATGCTTGACCCACTAACTCCAAACCCCCTGCTTCTTTCCACATGTTCCGTGCCTAAAAAGGTTCATAAAAATGTGATACAAGGTCAGTCCATGAAAACAAACGGATAGAATACACAAATTGGACCGTATTTTAATTACTTACATATCCTAGCAAGTACAAAGCATGATTAGGCTCATAGAAACTTGTGTTCTTTCCAGTTATGATCTCTCACATCATAACTCCAAAATTAAAAACATCAGATTTCATTGAAAAGAGACCACACATAGCATACTCAGGAGACATATACGCTACTGTTTCCATCATTCAATAGATTTATATTATTCTAGAAATCTATTGCTTTTGAGATGTAAATAAAGCAATTTTTTATGTACATGTTTGAAAGAGCTGTCTCACTTACTGTGTCCTCACATCGATAGCCAAAGTCATCAATAGGATCTGAAGATCAGCCACCCTACCATGGAGTAACTCGGCTGAATCTTCCGCCTAAATCTTCAACTCCTTCATTTGTCTTCAATCAGCCGCTATTATTGACTTTGGTAAATCAAAGCCAATCTTCAATAGTGATGTCTCAATCTTAGATAGCAAAATAACGAGGATGAAGTAAGAATTAGTAGTAGGGAAAAATATTGGACCGCCAAAGATTAGCCATAGCAACCTCTTCCTTGTGTTATTATTCGAAGTTGTATTATTTGGAGGATCTGTTATAGGAGAGGGGAACAAAATTCAATTGAGAAAATCTTTCAACCTTATCAATGCGTGCAAGAAATTAAATAAAGAACAAAATTTAGTAGTATAAGAAAAATCATAGCGTCGCTTTTAATTATTTCTTAATGAATTGGTAAACACAATGAATTAACGCAAGACTCACCCATAGTGATGCTCCAAATGTACAAGACAACTTTAGGAACCAAAATGTTTGGACCTCGATAAAACGAACACCCTGACCCATCATATGCAAAACGAGAAGCATAGGCAAATGTTTTAAAATCAGAGTGAGTGAACCGGAAAAGAGATCAGGAAGATGGGGTCACCGGTTCAGCCGTTGGGTTAAACCGGATTGAACCGTGACATCATAATTACGTCATAAATAATTTTTCAAAAATTATAAATTAACAATATAAATATTAAATTTTAAATTCTTATATGTTTTTAGTATTTTTTTATATTTTCAAACAAAAAAAATTCCTAAATGTAGTCGATCATAATTTCAAAATATAAAAAATAACATCAACTATAGGGTTAATAGAAATTAGAAACACAACAATAAAATATAAAAGGATTATTGCTTGGTAGCTCGAAATGGGACGGCTTGAATGGCTCGAAAAGCAGTATTTTTCGCTCTCATTTCTATCTCTATTTTCTATCTTCTCGATCTCCTCTCTATCTCTTTTTGTTTATCTTCTCCAAACGAAAAACACTCTCTCTATTCCCTCAGATTTGAAGCTTGAGGTCCCTCTTATTCCCCTGATCTCTCTCATCCCTCTCATCTCTATTAAACCTTCTGATCGCGGAAGGAGGACGGACGAACGACGATGAAAGAGGAGGAACAACGGGCTGCGACAGTGAACGATGGAGGATGAACGATGGCCTGAGACAGCGAACCACGGACGACGAAATACAGTACACAACAACTCGTCACGTACCGGCGCCAGAAAGTCCTCATTAATTTCGAATTATACATTACTATACCAGCCAACCCAGTAAACAAATTGGTCCCAACATCCAAGAGCTCTAAGCTGTGCCATGTTGTTGAACACTCTCTGATAGCACATTATTCCTCAAAGGCAAAGACAAGTACACTAGGCCTTGAATTTGACAAACTTGTGAAGGAATTGAACCTGATAGCACATTGTTCCTGATAGATGGTAGTTTATAGGTGATTTGTATATCCTAGTGGATGTATAGCTTTGGGCTATGTTTTTGCTTAGCGAATTAGTGTATATGGCTATTTGGTATTGATGTATATGGCTGTTTGAGCTTACAATGGGGTGCCCACCCATGTACAAAGAAAACAAACAATTTCTAAGGATGGATCAACCCCACTCAAAATCCAACTATATAAGATGGCCAAAATTTTACTATTGAAGACAAAAATAGGAGTCTCAACTTCGTTAAAACTTCTTCTATTTGGTAGTATGCAAATGCTCCATATCAATGCCAAAGGGCCCAAAATTAAACAAGTGCTGCAAAATTGAAAACAAAACTAACTAATTTCAAATCATACAGAATGCCGTGAGTTAAATAAAAATCAATCCATTACTTGCAATCACACCCACCAGCAGCAGCGGCGGTAGCACCCTTGTGGCACACACAGCAACAGACGCAGCCTGGTTGACGACACACAGGTCGGCTCCTCTCTCTACTCTTTGTTACCCAGTCGATGCTCCTCTCCTCTCACTGTTTAGAGGTTAGTCGGTCTCTCCTCTCTCTACTCTCTGTTCTTTCCTTTGTTTTTTTTTTCTTTTTTTTTCAAATGAAAGGTGTGGTTGAACAGAGATGTGGGTGTACAAGGAATCTGGGGGTGTACCAAGAACTCGGGCCATTCGAGCCTCATTATACTCGAGCTACCAAGCGGGACCGATATAAAAGTTAGAAAATAGAAACTAAGAAAAGAAAAAAAAAAAAAAACTAAAAGTTAAAAAACACATACAAAGTCTTGAAATTTGGGGTTCGGTCGGCGAGAATGATGCGAAGAAGAGTTGAAGAACTTGAGTAGGGGCCTAGGTAAGTTTCAGTCTTGTGCTTTATTTGGTAGTTGTTAATGGTGATGGTGGATGAATATGAACAAGAAAACAGAGGGAGAGAGCTGCAGATGTCAAACTTCGGAAGCCCTAGATCTAAATCGGCTTCAGCAGTGAAAAACGTAGAGAAAAGAAATGCAGGATTTGGGGATTTTCATATATATAAATATATCTATTATATGCAAACCGTTTCGGTTTGCTTGACCCAATCACGGGTCAACCGGTTCGCTGGTTAAACCATCTATTCGAACTGTTCTCACTAAATAGAACGGTTTTTTTTTGTCTTTGAATGGTTCAAGGGAGTGAATCAACTTGGAACTTGGACCGGTTGGCGGTTTAACTGGTTGAACTGGCTGGTCAGATCCAGTTTTTAAAACCTTGGCATAGGCATCATAAGAACAATTTGTTCTATATATCTCTTTACCGTCACTAAGAGTCAGGCTCAAATCGTCTACACTATAAAATCTCTCCATTGATTTCTTTGTCTCATCGAAAGTGTCTCTACCTATACAATTGGATGGTTTACACATTACAAACCCATTGGATATCGTAACTCCTTGGTTAGGATCACATTTTACTACTACTTTGTCGCAAGCTAAATAGTGACAGAGATAAAACACCCCAAAAGAATCTAACCGAAACCAAATATTAGATCCATGAAAGTTGTTGTAAGTGAAATGGCTTTCATTTTCATTCGAGAAATAACTAAAATTCAATGAGAAGAGACGACCATCATTCGACCAATCATGTTAAAAAGGAAGTTAAAATTGTACCCATCCCACATCCCACTGCTCCAATAAACTTCTCTCTATCTTTTCCAAGCTATAAGTTGTTTTGTGGAACCTTTGGTCCTGACCATGAAGTGAGAAAAAGAAATTGCTACTTCTCTCCACTTTTCAAGTTAAACAAACCCAATTTCATGCCTTGTGGATTAGATGGATAATCAAAACTTTGCCACAAAATAAGATCTCCTGATCTTATAAGAAGATTCCCAGAATCAAGAAGCATTGCACTTGTATTATTATTATTATGGATAAATTACACTTTTCACCAAATCTGATTTTGTCCCCTATACATGAAATCATTACAATCAACTCCTTGTACTTCTGGTCAAATCCTATTTTGGTCCCTACACATGAAATTGTGATAGTCAACTCCCTGTACTTTTGGTAAAATCTCACTTTGGTCCCTATACGAGTGTCAATGTCCCCTTTCTGTTATTCAATTGTTTAAATTTTTAATAGAATCTAGTCATGTGATAAGAATGTCACTACAACATGAGGGTAAGAAAGGAAAATCATCTACATTTTTCACCAATACACATTTTGTCCCAAAATTTACATCAAAATTTGACTGTATTAGGTTAAAACAAAATGCAGATTGTGAACAATTAAGAAGATGAAATAGGGTTTTGCATATTGTGAACAATTACAGAATTTTATTTTTCATGGTAAGACCATCTCCAACGGTTGGGCAGATCTATCATCAAATTCAAATTTGGTGAAAAAGTATCACTTTTTATGCTCCAATGGTTTCACCAAACCTGTATCAAATTGGGAAAATAGCAAATGTTTCACCAAATTGAGAATCTGGGCACCTTTCACCAGTTTACTGTGCAGAACCGTTGGTGATCTGACACATCGGACGACCGGCCGGACATCCAGCTAGTTGTCCTCCCGGTCATCCGGTTACCTCAACAATTCCCACAAAAATTTGTAACACAGAGTGAATAGGTGGTTGGGTTGAACAGAGAGGGTCGATGTGGATCCACCGCCGAAGTTAGATCTGAAGAAAGGAGATGAAGATGAGGAAGAACAAGAGAAGACGACTATGGAGAAAAAGGAAGAGGAGACGGCTATGGGAAAAATAACAAATGTTTTCCCAAACTGATTGCAATTAGTGAATAAATCTGAACCATTTATTAATTAAGCTCATAATCAATTCATGAATGGCTCCGCAAGAACCTAATCTCTCTCTTGGTGCTTTGCACATTTTGGTTTTTTGTGAAACACTCTTTTCTTCACATGTCTGTGAATGGAATTGAATACCAAAACAGGCCAAACTCACTGGTCTCCCACAATTTTTGATGACTCAAACCCATGCAAAAATCAACCCATTTCAATTCCATACCCAAATCGTGTTAACCCTTTATTGGAGTTTTGTCGATCAATTGTCTCTGCTTTACACACGTATGTGTGATATAGATACATAGCCCAGCTTTCTCACTTTTTACATATGCAATTTCATTTCATCGTCGACCGTTTAGCTATAAACAACATTCGATTGTCTCAAAAGAAACTACCCAGAAGTTACTTTTCATTGTGATCTGTCATTTGTCTCCTTTGATTTGCCAATTAGGTTTTTAATTCTTGCAATTTGTAAGGCTTTGACTGTTTTTCTACCGAAAGTGAAAAAAAGGGTCAAGTTTTGATTGATCTTTCCTGAATTAGGTTTGCCAAGAGCGGTGAAAAAATGGAAGATTTGAAGGGAATTTACCCTCAAAGGCACTCACTTTTTGCGAAGTTTTCAATGGAATTTGTGCGATTGTACTGCTTTCTTTCTTCTTCTTCCATCATGAGGATGGTATTCTTGGAAGTCCCTTTCTTGGGAAATCACTGATTTTTAAATTGGGTTTATATAATCGAATTGATGGGTTGAGGTTATTCGTAGGCGAATCGCCGATCTAATTATATCAAAGAAAATGATGGGTTGCTTCAAAAGGATTTGAACAGTTTGAGAATCCCTACGCTTTGCACTGAATTGTATGAACACAGTTGCCAGTCGACCGGCCGGACATCTGGCCGGTCGTCCCCCCAGTCGACCTGTGTTTTGATGATAGCACATTGGAGAGACTGCTATCAGACAGAGAAAGTCGTACTTTTTTTACTCAAATTTGATGAATTATTTGGTGAACCGTTGAAGATGCTCTAACATAGTCTTCAGGCTATTTGTCTTTTTTTTTTCTCTTTGATTTCTTTATCGCATTTTTTTTTTAATTTCAAAAACTCTACTTTCTTGCCTTTTCGTCTCAATTTTTATCATACGAACACACACACACACACACACACACACACACACACACACACACACACATATTGTATTATATCTCTCATATGCTTATCACGTAGGACAAAGTGTATTGGTGGGAAACACAGATGATTTTCCTCTCTTATTCTCATTTCGTAGTCATGTGACTGGATTTTGTTAAAAATTTAAAAATGTAGTAACAAAAGAGGGACATTGACACTTGTGTAGGAACCAAAGTGAGATTTGAGTAAAAGTGCAGAGGGTTGACTATCACGATTTCATATGTAGGGACTAAAGTAGGATTTGACCAGAAGTGTAGGGAGTTGACTATCATAATTTTATGTGTAGGGACCAAAATGAAATTTAGTGCAAAATGCAAAAATATAAAATGTAATTTACCTTATTATTATTTATACTAGGCATTGCGAAATGTTGTTCAAAGTTGAGGGTGATGGAGATCCCTCTACTGTCATTGATCACGAGATTCCTCTCTCGGGTTATTTTCATAACTCCTGAGGTATCTATCAATGGATTGGCTCCATTGGCAACCCAAACCACCCTATGTGTAGAATGTAAAAATGGCCCGCGGCCCGTGGACGACCTAAAACTCACACGTGGCCCGGGGTGGGCCCGACCTATTTGGGCCCAGGCTCGAGCTCCTAGGCTAGGGCCTGTGCCATCATTTTGAAGCCCGGCCCACCTGGCCCATCGGCCCGCTTAAAGCCCACTCAAGGTCTAACTCGCCCGAGGCCCATTGTTTTTTTAGTAGAAAATAATAAAATTTTGGCAGAAAAAATTAAAAAAAAAAAAAAAAAATGGTTAGGCCCACCCAGGCCCAGGCCCACTGGTCCGACTCGGCCCGAGGCGCAGCCCACTGGCCCTCCCAAGGCTTGAATACCCCTGGGCCTGGGCCAATTTTTTTGGCCAATGGCTCGGCCTGCCCCGAATTTTGGCAGGAGCCCGCGAGGCCCTCCATGGGTTGGGTCAGGTTTACAACCCCACTTATAGGTGTCATCTGGGTTAATAAATATAATTGATTGAATTCCCAAGTAACGATTTGTCGATCCATCTTGGCTAAAGAACACGAGTTGAAAATTCCTTTCAAAGCCTTTAGATCTATGAAGCATGGGTATTATGAAAATGTTACCATACTCGTACCAAGTACTCATCGGGTACTGGTACTCATACCGATAAGGTTGCATGCATATCGGGTTATCGACATATGTATCGGATATTTTTTATACATTCTTTGGCAGTTGGGTACTCCAAGGGTACTTCATGGGTACATCAGGAATACACCAAGCTATGAGACATTGGTGGGGATACATTTAATTTACTAGAGAATTCTTATTTACTTGATGTGCCAGAGATAAAAGATGTTTTATTCAATGATGAAATTGATGGAAGTGAAAACTAAAGTTTCAAATTTTTAAATTTTGCTTTGCTCGCTTGTGGAATGAAACTTTATTTTGTAATTTCTCCTATTTAATGGTATTAAAACAATTTATAGACTTTGCTTTGATATTGTATTCTTGAATTATGATTTTTCTTTGGGTAAATTATGCAAATAGTCCCTGTAGTTTACACGATGTGTCAATTTGATCCTTATTGTTTCAATTTGCTCGATTTTGCCCCTTAATTTAACGGATTGTGTCATTTTAGTCCAATAAATGACGGTTGTTAAGTTAATTTAATGGAAAGTCAAACAATGTGTCAATTTGGTCCCTGTATTTTACACGATGGGTCAATTTGGTGCCTGTTGTTATAATTTTTTCAATTTTGACAAGGATTAAATTGACACATTGTGTAAAATACAGGGACCAAATTGATACATTATTTGACTTTCCATTAAATTAACTTAACAACCGTTATTTATTGGACTAAAATGACATAATTTGTTAAATTAAGAGGCAAAATCGAACAAATTGAAACAATAGGGACCAAATTGACGCATCGTGTAAACTATAGGGACTATTTGCTTAATTTTCCCTTTGTCTTTTGGTTTTATAATTTCTCCTTGGGCAAATTACACTAACGGTTCCTATAGTTTGGGGCTTGTATCACTTCAGTCCCCGACTTTTCAATTGTGACACATTTGATCCTAATTTTTAAATCTTATTCAAATAGGGACAATTGAAGATGTCATTACTCAATTTTAAGGGTAAAATCATCAATTTGATAAAATATAAACTAATTTGACAAAAATAAATGTCAAAAAAATATTTTTGAATTTTTAAAAATTATTTATATCCACCAAAGATAAAATTATATAAAATTGACAAATCTTTTACACATTTATTTTTTTTACCAAATTGATCATGTAATGGATGGTAGTTTTTATTTTCATTAAATTAGTTTCTATCTTTCCAGAACTCAAATATGGCGACAATTTTAATATCATTATTAAATCAATCCATTAAATCAAAAAATTCAAAATTAAAAACTTTTCATATATTAAATATATTGATTACACATTAAAAGCCTAACAACCACATATTACATGATCATCATCCAAACACATAATAAAAAAATAATTTGGTAAAATAAACAAATAAATAAATGTGTAAAAGATTTATCAATTTTACATAATTTTATCTTTGGTGGGTAGAAATAATTTTTAAAAATTAAAAAATATTTTTTTGACATTTATTTTTGTCAAATTAGTTTATATTTGATCAAATTGACTATTTTGCCCTTGAAATTGAACAATGGTATCTTCAATTGTCTTTATTTGGAACAAGATTCAAAATTCAGGATCAAATGTGTCACAATTGAAAAATCAGTAAATTATAAGGACTGTTAGTGTAATTCTCCTTTTCTCCTTTTAATTTTGATATTGAACTTTGATTTGTAGATTGAATCTCAAGCTATGAATCATAAAAAATAAAAAAAAATTATTGACATACCCCAATTGTATCGATATATTATTTTTTTTAAGTCTTACCGTATCAACATACCCATATTGTATCCGTACCAGTATTCGTAGCCGCACCCATACTTCATAGCTTTAGGTATTCCCCATCTCTCATTTCTTGGCTAACTCCAAGTGTGTCTATTGAATTGCAAGCACTAAGATGAAAGAGCTAACAAGAGAACACCAAACAATGTTTCATCATTCTTGTGCTATCCATTCATTGAATTCAGAAAAATTAATGATTTAGAGAACCAACATGACATTTGCGAATATGTTTTTTAAAAATATACAATTAAATTAATTTTTAAATATATATTAATTATTTAAAAAAAATATTTTTAAACGATCATATTTTCAAATTGTAATATTTTCTCCCCTAGGTAATGTTTTGGCACAATACAATGGTGCAAAACTATTTTGACACAATCCCAATCAAGATCAAGACATTCCTCAAGACGACCACTCTAAACTATTGAGGTCATTTCTCAAGACATTCTCTACGATGACCCACCTTAGATAATATCATATGCAACCGATATGTGCATATATTGTTTTTGTTGTCTAACTCTGTGATGGACATCATTCATTAAAACCCTTTACTTTGTTATTATTCACTGGGCCCCAGTTCACTGTATTATTTATGTATGTAGGTGATCAGGCGCATGACCAGGCTTAGAGGCGTCTGCCTAGAATCTGTTTTTGTCAGCCAACCTATGTGCCTCTCGTGGAGGTTTCGGATATGTCAAGTGGTTATGGATATGTACATAAAGTTCTAGTTTTGTTTTCTTGTTTTTGTTTATTCTGTATTCAGGGCCAAGTCCCTTTCTGTCTAGTCTCTCTCTATATATATGATGATGTGTATATGTATGTATATAAAGTTTAAATTTTTTCTGTCTCATATAAGTCTGCACAGCTCAATGGATGTTATATAATTGCTATTTGCTTCCGTAGCCCCTAATTATATATTATTCTGTTAAGAAGCCTTTGGTAATCCAAGGATTACTAGCCGGTTAAGATGCTAAACCCATAGGGGCAGGTTTGGGTTGTGACACTAGCAGCTTGTTGAATGAAGAAACTAGAAGAAAATCAGCGGGTTCTTTTCATTCGAAGGCATTTGTTGTGAGAGGTTGAAGCAAAACAAGGGGGAGGAGTAAGACTCCTCATGGTTGTGATCAAAACCATGAGAAATCAAGAGATGGTTTTTTTTTCAAAGAAAGACAATGAGTGCTATTATTGCCATGAGAAAGGGTACATGAAGCAGGAATGCCGAAAGCTCAAGAACAAGGAGAAAAGGTGTGACAAAAGTGTAGATAAGAAGCAAGAAGACACAACGGCGGTTACTACTAATGGTGATCTCATAGTCATTTGTGAAGATGATTGTATCAATTTTGTGGGCCAAGAGAGCAATTGGGTAATTGATTCCGATGCTTCTTTTCATGTGACTTCTCGAGTTGATTTCTTCACTACCTACACCAAAGGAGATTATGGTTGTGTTCGAATGGGTAATGAAGGTTTGTCCAAGATTATTGGCATGGGTGATGTTTGCTTGGAAACAAATTTGGATTGCAAGTTGTTGCTTAAAGACGTGAGGCATGTTTCCGACATTTGCCTCAATTTGATCTCTACCGAGAAGCTAGATGATGAAGGCTACAACAACAAATTTGGTGATGGAATATGGAAGCTCACAAAGGGTTCTTTGGTGGTGACTAAGTGCAAGAAGACTCATACACTTTATTCGATGCAAGGAAAAATTTGTAAAAGTGTTGTCAATACACTTGAAGATGATACTTCTACCGAATTGTGGCACAAGCGGTTTGGGCACATGAGTAAAAAGGAGCTACAAGTTTTGTTCAAGAAAGAGCTTCTATCTGGTTTGAAAGTTACACATCTTAAAATTTGTGTTCATTGTTTGGCAGGTAAACAATATAGAGTTTCTTTTCATAAAAATGTTGCTTCTAGAAAAGAAAATGTTTTGGAGTTGATTCATTTGGATGTTTGTGGTCCTTTGAAAGTTAGAACACATAGTGGTGCACTTTATTTTGTTACTTTCATTGATGATTATTCAAGAAAGGTTTGGGTTTTTATACTAAAAACTAAAGATCAAATTTTAGATGTATTTAAGCATTTTCAGGCCATGGTTGAAGAAAAAACAGGGCATAAATTGAAGTGCATCCAAACAGACAATGGTGGTGAATACATTGGGCCATTTGATGAGTATTGTCGTAGCTAAGGTATTTGGCATCAAAAGACAGTTAAGAAGACTCCTCAACAAAATGGCGTTGCTGAGAGGATAAATCGCACCATTGTGGAAAGAATAAGGTGTCTGCTTTCATAGGTTAAATTGCCAAGATCATTTTGGGGGTGAGGCAATTAGGATAGTGGTTAACGTAATCAATTTGTCTTCTTCATATCCTTTGAATGGTGATGTTCCCGAAATAGTTTGGACTAGCAAAGATGTGTCGTATGAGCACTTGAAAGTGTTTGGTTGCCGAGCTTTTATTCACATTTCAAAAGATGAGAGGTCCAAGCTTGATATCAAGTCAAGACAATGTATTTTTCTTGGCTATGGGCGTGATGAATTTGGTTATAGATTGTGGGATCAGGTCAACAAGAAAGTTATTCGAAGCCGTGATGTTGTGTTTCTTGAAGACCAAACAATTGAGGACTTTGGCAAATGTGATCAATCAGAGCCAAAAACTAGTGATCTCATTGACATGGATCCATCTCCTTTATCTTTGGTGGATAATGAAAATGGGGAGATGTGTAGTCACCTATTAAAGATGTGGAGGATGATAATAATCCTAATGAAATTGAGCCAGAAATTGAGAAAGAGCATGCAACTCAAGAACCGGCACCACAACTTGAGTTGAGAAAATCTACAAGGGACCGGCAACTTTCAAGAAAGTATCCTCCCAATGAATTTGTATTGATATCCGATCAAGGGGAGCCCAGGAGCTACCAAGAAACAATTGAGCATACAAAGAAAGGTGATTAGAAAAAGGCCATGGAAGAAGAGATTAATTCCTTACTTGAAAATCACACTTATGATTTAATGAAGTTGTCTAAGGGAAGAAAATTTTAAAAAATAAGCGGGTCTTCAAATTGAAGAATGATGACAAGAATCTGAGGTGCAAAGCACGTCTTGTTGTGCAAGGCTTTAGGCAAAAAAAAGGTATTGACTTTGATGAGATTTTCTCGCTAGTTGTAAATATGTCTTCTATTTGGGTTGTACTTGGTATGACTGCAAGTATGAACCTTGAAGTTGAGCAACTTCATGTGCAGACCGCATTTCTTCATGGTGACCTTGAAGAAGAAATTTACATGGAGTAACCAGAGGGTTTTGTGGAAAAAGGGAAAGAGAAATTTGTTTGTAAATTGAAGAAAAGTTTGTATGGCCTCAAGCAAGTGCTGCGACAATGGTACAAAAAATTTGACTCTTTCATGATGAATAATGATTTTTGTAACGGATCATTGTGTGTTTGTGAAAAAAAAATATTTCGGATGGCAAATTTATTATTCTTTTCTTGTATGTTGATGATATCTTAATTGTGGGTCAAGATTCTACAATGATTAACAAGTTGAAGTTAAAGTTGAGCAAGTCTTTTGCTATGAAAAATTTAGGACCGGCAAAGTAAATACTTGGTATGAAAATTGTTTGTGATCGCGAAAAGAAACTGATTTGGTTGTCTCAAGAAAGCTACATTGAGAAGGTTTTTCAGATATTCAACATGGATAAAGCTAAGCCGGTTGGTTGTCTACTTGTGGGTTACTTCAAGCTTAGTTCGAATCAATGTCCTACAAGTGAGAAAGACAAGGAAGAGATGCAGAAAATTCCTTATGCTTTAGCGGTTGGTTCTTTGATGTACTCCATGGTTCGTACAAGGTCGGATATTGCTCACACCGTTGTTGTGGTGAGTTGGTTTCTCTCTAATCCGAGTAAAGAACATTGGGCAACGGTAAAATGGATTCTAAGATATCTTCGAGGGACTTCGAAGGTGTGTTTGTATTTTGGGGATGGTAAGCCGATGCTTGATGGGTTCACAGATTATGACATGGCCGGTGATGTTAATTCTAGGAAATCTACTTCGGGATATTTGATGACTTTTGCAAGGGGAGCTGTGGCATGGCAATCTAAATTACAAAAATGTGTTGCTCTCTCAACTACTAAAGTTGAATTTATTGCCATTACGGAAGTTTGCAAAAAAGAAGTTACGGTTGAAGAAATTTTTGCAAGAGTTGGGTTTGAAGCAAGAAATGTATGTGCTTTATTGTGATAGTCAAAGTGCTATTCACTTGAGTAAAAATTCTACTTTTCATTCGAGATCGAAACACATTGATGTGAGATACCATTTGATTCGTGATGTGTTAGATTCGAAATTGTTACAACTTGAAAAGGTTCACACAGATGATAATATTTCAGATATATTGACTAAAACTTTGTCGAGGGATAAAGATTTGAAGTGTTGAACTTTGGCGGGTATGGTTGATGTCTCCACTGTCACGACCTAAACCCGCCCCTATAGGTTTAACATCGTGACCGGCTAGTAATCCTTAGATTACCAAAGGCCTCTGAACAGAATAACGTATGATCAAGGGGCTGCGGAAGCAAATAATCAAAATACAACGTCCATTGAGTTGTGCAGACATACAAGGGACAAAATAATTTTTAAACTTATAAGAATATTCATGACATCACATAAGTACAGTAGTTATACATCACCCCATGTACAGATAACCAAAAACAAACTGCTCATTAAACAAGAGAAAACAAAGTGTTGAACATTCAAAAAGACATGGCCACATAACTTGACTTGGTTCAAAACCTCTTCGAGAGGCGCAAAGAGTGGCTAGCAAAATGGAATCCTAGGCCATCAACTCTGGCCTTGATCACGTGCCTGTCGCCTACATACATAATATAAATAGTGAGCGGAAGCTTGGTGAATAATAACAAAGTAAAGAGTTTGAATGAATGAAGTCCATACCAGATTCAGAAATCAGAATTCAGATTCATGAACAGATTCATATACATATTCTTATTCAAATTATATACAAAAAATAGAATTCATGCTTGATTATACATGGTATATCCATTAGCGCTAACAGAGCAGATACAGAACAGATGCAGAACATATGGTGGTTATGAGTAACTGGTTCCATAAAGGAACCTTCAGATCCGGGTAATAGATAACATGTATGCTGCGCTCCATAATGGAGACTCTTGTACGGGCAACAGAGTGCAGACATATTAAGTTCTATGATGGAACCTCCGATACCGGGTAAAAACTAACAGATATCACATGATGCTAAGGATGCCACAAATACATTGTCAAAATCAGACAATCATTCATTGTATAGAACATAATATTTCAGAAAACAGATCTTAATTCATTATACAGAAAATAAATAAAGTTGAATATAACTTTACTAAGTTATTACTCACAGATGGCTTCAGGTGCAGACAGACAGAGCAGACTAATCAAACAGTTTACGGCACCTGACCTACATCAACACATAACAAATACACATTTGAAACACACGTTGGGATTTTATCTAACTCATTACGTTCCGTTCTTAGTGTGTTTCTACATTTTACCCTCATTATTAAGTCTTAATATTGGCTTAGGAATTCCTAGGATGCAATGAGGATGCCAAAATGCATTGGAAAACACTTGGTCAAATTTCTGAAAACAGGGTCCCCGCTTGAGCGTAGCTTTCTTCGCTCGAGCGGACATGCAAAATGTGAGGGGACGCTCAAGCGCAACTTCCTCCCCTCGAGCGTTCTGCAATCTTTGAAAAAGTACTGGTTAAGTGATTTTCACACTCGACGGACGCTCGATGGTCGCTCGAACGTGAGACTTATGTCCCTGCTCAAGCGCAACTCTCGTTGCTTGAGCGGTCTGCAAAAACACGAAACTTTTGAGAGCATGTATTTCATGCTCGAGCCAACTTTCGGTTACTCGAGCGGAGATGCAAAAACAAAGGTGGCTGGTCGAGCGCAGGATCTGACGCTTGAGCGAAGAGGTTGAATTATGGAATTTCCAGATTCACCTCCAAGCTCCCAAATTCAACTTCAAAGCTACAAATTTAGTTCTTTTGGGCCAAAAACTTAAGGAAACATTTAAAAACTTGTATAACAATATGAAATGAGGATCAATTCACAAAATCAAAGCCTAAAACCAAATCAATTCTTCAAAACCAAGCTTGAAATTTCGTATATACAACATGCATGCAATGATATAAGATATTGTCTTTCAAATCATTAGTAATTTGGGACTGTAAATGCAAAACTATGATGAGCTCTCAACATTTAACAAAGATGTCCTCCTGCATGTATGGATTGATTGTAAATTAAACTCAAAATTCATGAATTATGCATGCATGCATGAATTAATCTTTCATTCTACATTCTTCATTTAATTCCCATGCTTAATCTTCTAATTCTCTTGAATTCTTGCACTAAATAATTCAAATTCATGTTTAAGGAGTTGAATTTCCTACCTTAAGCCTTGAGCTAGCAAGTGTCGGAGCCAAACTTCCCTTCAAGGTTGAGTAATTCTTAACCTTCCTCTAGATTTCCTACAATTCACTCTAAATTGTTGAAGTTCCTCTCCTAACTCTTACACTCTCTCCTCTCTCACGTTGAGTCAAAAGGTGAGGAAATGAAAATGTATATAATAGCCTTGAGTCAACAATTTTCCTTATATAGGCTTGGGTAAAAGTGTAATTATTTATTGATCAAACTAATCAAGTAAACATTAAATTATTTTAATTTAATCGTTTCGATTCGAAATTCAATTAAACCTACCATAAAATTCTAAAAATTCTAATTAACACATACATCAAGTCAATTTCTGAATCGGGTGCCGATAAGGCCTTCAATTCACAAACCGAAATGAAAACAGAAACAGATATTTCTACGTCAAACAGATGTAAACACAAATAAGGCAACCTATGATGCAAAATTTCACTTTAATTACTCATTGTGCATAATTAAGCATGGATTAACGTTAATCATGGGTCGGGGTTGTTACATCCACCTAAGTTGGTAGGGAGAGAATTGTTGGGTATACCTCCTTATTGGAGTATGGGATCCAATTGGTTTATTAAAATATTTAGTTT